>OY755245.1:38607908-39007726 GCA_963576725.1 Azorinus chamasolen
ATGGGTATCTTTATAAGCAGGTGGTTGCTTAATGCAGGCCAAAAATAATGCAGAAAGCTCCTCTAGGAGCTTTCTGCATTACCTTTGTCCTGCATTATGCTACCACCTGCATCTAGCACCCAGAATTATACATCTTTTAGGTGGTCGCATTAGCGGGAGTTTACTGTACTCGTATACAGTATAACCTGTCTTAAGCAGTCATTCATTTATTGAAAACAGGTGGTAGCTTAATGCAGGTCAAACGTAATGCAAAAAGTTCCTATAGGAGCTTTTGTGCATTAGTTTTGCCCTGCATTAAGAAACCATCTGCCTTACTGACCCACAATTAGACTTCTTTTTTATGGCTAGTTAAAGGGGGTGTCCCTACATTTGACGCGTTTCATAAACACTTAAAATATACAAAACTCATTTGTTTATATGCTGAAAAGTAGTATATCGCAAAAAGCCCCATCCAATTACCGTTTATAATGACAAAACATCCATGTGTTTGATATCGCCGATCCCGGTTTTACTCCCTGATGTTTCAGTTTTATTCGGGTTGAGTTTTAGTTTCGTAACGGTTCGCCCTATTCGCGATTCTCCGACCACTTCCGAGAAAGCTATTACGTAAACAATGGAGGGAACGGGTGATCATCGGCAAAACGCGGAAGAATTTAACGGAAAAGGCCGATAATATTGTGTTGTAGAACAAAAATTATCAGTATTGATGAAATCGGTTTATTTGTATCACAGGGGTATTTTTCGATATAAGTTCAAATTGGGAAACAGAGCATATAACAAATACCAAGTTTTATGATATTATTGAAAATATGCGATCATTGTAGGGACTTCCTCTTTAGTTAAGACAGGTTCTACAGAATTTAAATGTTTTATCACACACACACAGTGCCTTATTCCTTTCTCTTTTTTATAAATACATATGAGGTAATGAGGTTTACAAACAAGCACATTATAGAGGTGATGGGTTGATATGAAGCACGTTTGTATAACTGTTCAATCTAACGTCTTTTAAATTATTTCACTTGATATCTTCATGTTAAATATTACTGAGATTTTATCCATCTTGTAAGGTAAAACTACAGTCAATGCTTCGATATGGAGGTCCCGAATACGATATTCTGTCTTTAAATTGGTCGTGGAGTCTTATACAGTAAAACCCCTCTAATGCGACCACTTAATGAATAACCATAGCTGTCTTTATAAACAGGTGGTTGCTTAATGCAGGACAAAAGTAATGCAGAAAGCTCCTATAGGAGCTTTCTGCATTACTTTTGCCCTGCATTAAGCTACCACCTGCATCGAGCACCCAGAATTATACCCCTTTTAGGTGGTCGCATTAGCGGGGTTTTACTGTACATGTAATTGGCATGACACGATGCTCGTAAACTAATGTACCGTTTATCACCGTCTATCAACAACTCCGGAAATAGCTAGGTAAAACTACTATGTGAAGCGAAGAAAGTGATAAATTTGACCAACACCATGTAAGACAATCCTTTGTTATTTTAACTCTCATTATCTTAATCATCATAGATAAAGCACTACCGGGTCTATGAATCTTTGATTACTTCACTCAGAGTTTAAACTCTTGCATAAGTTGGCAATATCAGAATATTTAACATGTAAAAGGCTTTCCTAGTAGCGAGGAAAAGTCAACGCCACTTGATATTTGGGTCTTATTCAAGGAAACTTGTATTTGTATACTCACGAATTAACTGCCGAATTGAAGCATATGATGGTTTTGTTTTATGTACCAAAAATTGTATCTTTCCATACATTGTGTGAGAAGATATTACAAAATTCATATGTAGGATTGTGTACGGCGAATAGTTGTTACGGTGTACGGCGAATAGCGTTTCTGGTGATTTTTAGTATACGGCGAATAGCTTCAACAGTTATCGAAAGAAAATGCTTTAAATAAGGATGGTATCTTAATCGACAGTGTCGAACAAGGACCCGTGAGTTAAATTACATTAATAGGCCACTTAACAATTTAAGAACATTGCTTTAGAGTTGGTCAATGTGCTCATTCAAGTTGAAGTTCTATTCTTAAGTGTATTACTTATGGATTTTCATGAGTACGTTTCCTGCTTAATGACAGCCATCCGAAAGCAAATGGAGCAGAGAAATGAATCTGGTCCTATTATGTTTGCAACGGCTCAGATGTGTGTTTCTATACAGAAAAGGCATGATATTTGTTTCTGGCAAAGACTATAGTAGAACCTGTCTTAACCGACCATCAAAAAGGTCCAATTATGGGTCTGTAAGGCAGGTAGTAGCGTAATACAGGCTACAATTAATACAGAAAGTTCCTATGAGCTTTCTGCACTACTTTTTCCTTGTTTTAAGTAACCACCTGCTTTTAAGACTCATATGTTCAATATATGTATGTATATACAGTTACTTTTCATCGTATTAACCCCTTTCTACTAAAGAAATTTAATTAGAATTATTTAACCCTTTACCTGTTCAATATTTATGCAAGAATAATGCCTGATTGAGGACTGATTGATAAGTCGAGAGCTTTGTATTGAAGGAGTTAAGCAGGGATGTCCTTTTTCTGCCCTACTATTCCCTGACTGTTTAAGGCTATGTGCCCGAAGACTGATGTCATGTGGTCAGTTTATGCCAAAGAGGTAGCACTCTCAAGTCAACAAGGTACTTGATTGGTGTGTGCATGAGTGTGTGTGCGAGTGTGTGTGTGTGCGTGTGTGTGTGCGAGTGTGTGTGTGTGTGTGTGTGTGTGTGTGTGTGGGGGGGGGGGGGTTATTAAAATATTGATTTTTTTCAAATCATTGTTTACACGGGATTCTCTCATTGCAATTAATATAGCAAAATTTCTTGTTTAGACCAAACACCAGTCTTTTCAAATACAAAGCGATTAATAAACTAATTCTTCATTCATACATTTATCTTGTGGTATCCGAATTTCGTGAATGCTCGGTTGCATGCAACATTAATTAAAACTAAAATGTTCAGACCTAGAAATTCACTTACACATATTTAAGGAGCGTAGCTGAATCCAAATATAGTTTAAACACCGTGGCTATAGGGGCTCGGGAGCTTGCTCCCCGGGAAAATTTAGAATTGAGTGGTTTCAAAAAGTTACTTTTACAGAGGCGTCAATTGGAGGAGTGGGTTAAATCTTACATGACAAGACAGAACGTTTATCAAAGTATATCCCTACTTGGCCTTCGAGTGTTGTTCCATTTTGGCCATACTAGTTAATGTTTTTACCAATCATTGATGTTACACACGTGCTTAAATGCGTGTCGCTAGCTACGCCCCTGCCATTAGAAGTTGGCTTGTAGTCTTCGCGGCTGACGTTGAAATGTTTGATCCACTGCAAGTGCACTTCTTCACTGCGAGAAATGGTGTGCAGTTTGTAAGGCTCCCAACACGGGCAGTTTTTATGCAGATTTTTTTCTCCTAACCGTTGCACCATTTATAAAGTTTATTTTGATTGTTATTGCAATAAAAAGCAGCATATCACTTCCCTGAACTACTTTCGTATGGCATTATATTACATAAGTTATTATTCTATACTAATTCCTAAAATATCGGTCATAAAACAAATCCATACAATCTAAAATCTTTATTTATCAGCACAACTTAACAGTACCATAATGACGGAGAGTATTCATGAGCATTTAATTCTGTAATCATTGTTATGTGCAGATCCGTCAAAACCGAAAGTAGCGCAATAGTAGATGTGGATACTCTGCCATTTGTGCTTTCTAAAAGTTTCCTCATTTGCTACTGCACAACCTACATTTTAATTCTAGATCAATGGCATTTTCATGATAGACATGAGGTGTCAGTTTATTTTCTTCGCACTAACCTAGGGAACGATTATAAGTAAATTTTAGCCATAAAATGCCGCACACTACGCAAGCTATTTGCCGAGCAGTCTTCATAACAGTAAAATATATTACTATTCGCCGTACACATCGGAAGCTATTCGCCGTACAATATTCATACCGCATTTATCTATTCGCCGTACACACACCTTGTTTTTCTTTTATCAAATTCAAAGCCAATTTTTTATCGTATTCTGCAATTATCGCTGGCATAAACGTGTATTGGCTGTGTGATGACAAGGAATGTGTGAAATCGTGTGTCAGGGGATTAGAAAAGCGATTGCGAACACGTTTTTGACCTCTTCTCTGCTATCTCGGTTGTACTAATCCGAGAATAATGCACCCAAAATGATTTACATACGTGAATTTGAATTGATCAGAAACCATGTAATCATTGGTTGATCTATCTACCGGTAATATCAAACATTGCAATGCTAGAATATGTCATAATCTATATAAATATATCGAATTACTAATTCACAGTCAATGAACTTTCGCTTCACTTAGTAGTTTTACCTAGCTATTTCCGGAGTTGTTGATAGACGGTGTTTATACTCCTGTCAAACATATTAGAATTTGTAACCTGGTACCAAACCTGTTGGTATTTTATACATAGTTGGCTTTATGTAAGATAATTCTTTCATGTCAATGCATTTCTTCTTTTGCATTGGAAACAGTTGTATATTCCTATATATCAGCCTAGAATCTGTAAACTGATCCATTTTTTGGTACAAATATTGAATACGGCTTCATGAATAATCATTAACTGAAATCAATATAATGGCCAACAAGAACAACGGACTTTTTTGCAAGGACAGAAACATATGTAAAATCATAGGCATGTAAAAACATTGTTTCATAAGCAAACAGAGCAGACCCTGATCAGACGACTCTACGGGAGCATGAGGCGCTAAAAAGTGTGTCTGTGTGGCAAAGGGTAAATGCTTTAGTTCCTATGCAAGCTGTTATGGACATTTCAACCTTTTACTCCATCAATACACCTTTTTACTCCTTTGTAAACAGAGTAGACCAAGATCAGACTGCTCCTATATGAGCCGTCTGATCAGGGTCTGTTCTGTTTACTTATGACATAATATTGATCTGATTCTACAGTTTTTGCAAAAGCAAAGCATTTTTGTGTTCATTTGCCATTATTACAAAAAATGTAATCAATACTCATTTCTTACATGAATATTCATGATATCAACTGCCGTCATCTGAATTAACTGACCTCTTGAAACCGGACATTTGAATTGGTACCAATACCGATCTTAAAGACAGTTGGCAGCTTAATACAATAATAGTGAAACCTCTATGAACAGGACTTTCATAATCATAGTAATGTCGGGCTCTATAACAGGTGTAGTGTTAAAACTTTACTCCATGAATATTCATGTAAGAAATAATAACACCATGAATATTAATTAGATTATTTTCAATATTAACATTTGGAAACAGGAATTTTTGAACACGAACGAAACTGTAGACTCATGTCTATATTATACCATAAGCAAACATAGCAGACCCTGATCAGCCGGCTCCGTGTAGGAACCGTGTGACCTATCTGGGTCTAATCTGTTTGCAAAGGCACAGAAAGGCGTATATATGGATTAAAGTGAAAATGCACGGTGATCGTCATGCAGATTTCATCCTGTTTTAACTCCTTCAGTGCAATGAAGACGGGCTTGTGATATCATACGCAATAAGTTTGGGCCCAGGGTCCATGCTTATAAAGCTTTTAGTTGAGTCTGAGTTTCGTTCTCAAGCTTTTGATTGGTCAGATTTGAGTTTTCAAGCTTTTGATTGGTCAGATTTGAGCCAGAGGCTCAAATCTGACCAATCAAAAACTTGAGAACGAACTCAGACTCAACTAAAAGTTTTATAAGCATGGACCCAGATGAGATGTCGAGTAACTCAACATCTCATAAGGATCCAAACTGTTTGGTACTCTATTTATCTTTTTATACGATTTTTTTCAAGAAACTTGAAACAAGAAGACAACGTATCAAGTACAGTAAAACCTCTCTATAACGGCCACTAAATTACATCAAGTATTTTGTGTTAAGGCAGGTGGCTGCTTAAAACAACGTGAAAGTAAAACAGAACGCTCCTATAGGAGCGTTCTGTTTTACTTTCACCTTGCTTTAAGCAGCCACCTGCCCTAAATACCAACGAATTAACTCAATTTAGTGGCCGTTATAGAGAGGTTTTACTGTAGTGCATGACAGGGAAGGGGTTAAACGGCCCCAACTTCTTCTTTACTAAACGTCCGATTTAGTTAGGGTTAGCTACTGAATAATGAAACGAATAAATATAATACTGGTTTTGCATGGAACCATCTTATTGCGAAACATTGAAAAAAAATCAATACAATTTTAGAATTGACAATACTATATTGTTCGATAATTTGAATACACGCACAAAATAAACCTCACGCTGTCTTGAATATAAAGGTAGATATTTAAAACCCAACATTCCTACGTAAAATACAATTAACCCTTTCGCTGCCAAATTCTGTCGTCTGCTAACTTTGTCGTCTGCTACAAAATTTCATTTTTTATTTTCTTCATTTTTGTTTCAAAAACATAGTAACAGTAACAAACATTTTGGATCCTGATGAGACGCCGAGTTACTCGGCGTCTCATCTGGATCCAAACTGTTTGCATAGGTAATCGCAGATCCGACATTGGCAGCGAAAGGGTTACTATTGACCCTTTATCAGGTGTCAGGTGGTTATTCAATAATTTGAACGGTTAATCTTATTTTTAATTTTCTAAAGAAAGACAAGCACGACGAAATGTGGGTGTTTGCTTTTTCAGTTTATTTTTTTTCAAAAGTAGGACGCCGTATGTGCAAAGGCAAACGACGAACAGAACCATCATTGAATTGCAATAAATTATTTTGCAATTATTAAAAAGATTATTCTGCTCACATTTTATCACAATTTGCATAGAAAAATGACTTCAGAATAGGCATCTGGATGTATCGAAATTAACATAGAGTTTAACAGTAGGGCAATGAAAGAGTTGTTATTAGGAACATTTGATTGCTACGGAAACCAATGGAAACGCGACCCCCATTTACCGGAATAAATCGGAAAATCAATTATTTGTATTCAAATATTACACTCACCATTTCTCCACCAAACCCTATGGTTCTTCGAGACGAATCTAAAGAGTCATCATATCCCAGGGTTTGGTGGAGAAATGACAAAGTTATTCTCGAACATCTTTTAATTTACGCATACTATTTGGACCTCTGGGTAAACCTTGTTACGGAGTTACCAAAGTCAAAGCGCAGTACAGTGCTCCCTCTCTACAACGACACCCTTTGGGATACGAATATTGTATGTGTTGTTCAGAGGGACTTGTTGTAGGGAGGGAAAATCAAACATAATTAGCTTGTTTGCAGATCCCCAGATAAGGTGTATTTGGAGAACTAAAACCGTTATGCCTCTATCAAACCCTATGTTGTGACCACTCTTTAGAATCGTCACAAAGTGACGATTCTAAAGAGTGGTCACAACATAGGGTTTGATGGAGGCATAAAGAAAATACGATGGAAAAAAGTTGTTTCTGGAGCCTTGTTGTTTCGGAAACAGTGACATGTGTTGTTGTAAAGAGGGAATCGTTATTGAGAGGGCCGTTGTAGGGAGGGAGCACTGTGTTATAATTAGGATTGATATACCAATACAAAGAAGATTGTTACAATTACGATACAAATTGTTATGAAGACAACAAAGTCAAAGAATATTTAAAAAGATAAAGTCAACATTGCTATGGGGACACTAAAGTAAAAGAGCATTATTACATTTAGGATAAATATTGTTATGAACATGCCAAAATCAAATGTTATTGTTACAGTCAGAGTACGAACATATCGAGTCAAATAACATTGTTACAATCAGGGTAAACATTGTTTTGGAGATACCAAGTCAAAGAACATGATTACAGTCAGGGTAAACATTGTTACCAAGTCAAAAAGCAGTATTATAGTCGTGGTAAGCATTGTCATTGAGATGCCAAATCAAAAAGCAGTATTGCAGTCGTGGTAAGCATTGTTTTTGAGATGCCAAATCAAAGAGCAGTATAGCAGTCGTGGTGAGCATTGTTATAGAGATGCCAGGTCAAAGAGCAGTATTACAGTCGTAGTGAGCATTGTTATAGAGACGCCAAGTCAAAGAGTAGTATTACAGTCGTGGTGAGCATTGTTATAGAGACTCCAAGTCAAAGAGCAGTATTACAGTCATGGTAATCATTGTTATAGAGATGCCAAGTCAAAGAGCAGTATTACAGTCGTGGTAAGCATTGTTATAGAGATGCCAAATCAAAGAGCAGTATTGCAGTCGTGGTAATCATTGTTATAGAGACGCCAAGTCAAAGAGCAGTATTGCAGTCGTGGTAATCATTTTTATAGAGACGCCAAGTCAAAAAGCAGTATTGCAGTCATGGTAATCATTGTTATAGAGATGCCAAATCAAAGAGTAGTATTACAGTCGTGGTAAGCATTGTTATAGAGATGCCAAGTCAAAGAGTAGTATTACAGTCGTGGTAATCATTGTTATAGAGACGCCAAGTCAAAGAGCAGTATTGCAGTCGTGGTAATCATTGTTATAGAGACGCCAAGTCAAAGAGCAGTATTGCAGTCGTGGTAAGCATTGTTATAGAGATGCCAAGTCAAAGAGCAGTATTACAGTCGTGGTGAGCATTGTTATAGAGACTCCAAGTCAAAAAGCAGTATTGCAGTCGTGGTAATCATTATTATAGAGACGCCAAGTCAAAGAGCAGTATCGCAGTCGTGGTAATCATTGTTATAGAGACGCCAAGTCAAAGAGCAGCATTACAATCGTGGTGAGCATTGTTATAGAGACACCAAGTCAAAAAGCAGTATTACAGTCCGTATTAATATGAACATACCAAAGTCAAAGAACAATATCACAATCAGAGCATTTTTATGGAGATGTCAAGTTGAGTATTATAACAGGTTATATATTGTCGAATCAGTTTAATGGTGTGTTGGTATGCTCCTCTATTCGACTGCGGACTTTGGACCCGGCATAGTTCAAACAATATTTAGACTGCAGTGAAACAGTTTTGAGCTTCCAGAAAGCAGCATACAAGATGTTAACCCTTTCACCACCAATGTCGTATAAATGCACCACGAAATATAGTGCAGTCCCAGATCAGACGCCGCCTTTTCAAGGCGGCGCCTGATCAGGGACTTCACTTTTTGTCTCATTCTCTATTTCTATATATGTGCTTTATTCTTTTGAAATTTGCATTTATTTATCTCATTTTCTTATTGTACCGAATGATTTAGCAAAATTTGGATTGCAGACGACACTTGGAAATTTGGCACCGAAAGGGTTAAGACAGGTGGTAGCTTAACACAGGACGTCAGTTTAGGAGACGTCTGTAGTATCTTAGTCCTGTATTAAGTTAACCCATTTGCTCCCAGTGGATTCTTCCATGTTTATATATTGGATTAGTCCTTTCTTATCTAAGGGGTGTCTGGCCTAAATTTTCAATTTCGTTTTGTTTTATATTGAAATTCCTATCAGCAAACAGTGTAGACTCTGGTCAGACGCCGCATTATGCGGCGTCTGATCAGAGTCAACACTGTTTGCCTACGCCCCATATATGGGATCGTGGGAGCAAATGGGTTAAACAGCATGCGGTTTTCTATGATTCCTACCGTTATCTAATAATTGGTCACATATATCCCTGCTGATATACATTGACAAAACTATGCGCAAATCAAGAGCAGGCGCTCCAAATAACGGTACCAAAGGGCAGGGCTATTATCTGTTGATTCTATAAAAAAAATGTACTGAACTAACAGGACCAATATTTATTAAAGCGTCCACCTTTAACAGGAATGAAGTATATTCACCATCTGTATGGCACATGTGAAACAGTCGTTGGGTGAAATAACCTAGGTTCAGATGCGTTGGGATCAGCAATATTGCAGTAAATGAAGAGTTTACCCGTTTGAGAATTATTTCAAATCTTGGATAAAAGCTACAAAGGTGTTTACAACTTACAAAAAATAGTATTTCGAAAGTTTATTGTGATTTGTTTTTTTGTATAGAAACATTATGCAAAAAAAAGTTGTGAAAGCAGCTGCATTACTTTTCAAACACAGACCGATCGTCCCGTCAATTCAGTCGATAGAATGTCTGATCGGGAGGTAGTGCGTTCGATCCTATAATATGTCTAGTAATACCAAAGACATTAAATGTTACCAGTAGCTCGTATCGTTCATTTTTCAACAAATGAGAGCAATGCTCGGACTGGTACGTTGGGCCGGTGTACCTACCAGTAATTTACACTGGACATTTAAACATTTACTCCATAGAAACGCATTTTAACGTCTTTGCAAACAGAATATCCAGATCAGACGTCTCCCTTAATCACTATCTGAGCAGGGTCTGCTCTGTTTGCTTATGGAAATATATAGATCTGATTCTACGGTTTATACCAGGGCCAACCATTTTTGTTATTCATATGCCATTATATAGAGAAAGAATCTTACATGAGTGTTCATTACTTATCGTTTTTATGAAACGAGTTTACTATAGTAATATGACACGAGCTTTAGCGAGTGTCATATTCATTATAGTAAACGAGTTTCATGAAAACAATATGTAATGAACACGAATTTAAGATTCTTTTTATCACATAAGCCTTAAAATTGCCATAGAAAATGGAACAGGCTATAGCTGACGGCTGTTTCGGCCAATGCTATATATATATACAAACAGCGTAGTAGTACAACGGCTGACGCACATGGAACGCTATGATTAGCTAACGCTGAAATGAGTGCTACAATTGGCTGACGATTGCTAATTTGCATAAAAATGCAATGGTGCATTTCCGCGATTTACGGTACTCTGTTACGACACTCCCACAAGGCAGAGTATGTGATAAATGTGATATTCATACACATATTAGTTTTCACAAGAATGTTCATGGAGTAAAGAGCTAATGGAGAAATAAGTAACCGGAACATTGTTCTTGTGTATCAGAGTCTCTTCTCTCCGGGCGTCCACCAGCCATGTATTAGATGTTAACCTTTTACATGAGAAGTGATGACTGTATGGTTATTAATTAGCTGATCTTGGCATTAATATTTGCATTATGAACAAGATAAATTTTCACCAATTTGAAACTAAAATTAAATATAACTACACATGTATATTATTTCATAAGCAAACAGAATGAATGAATGAATGAATGAATGAATGAATGAATGAATGGATGGTTGACTTTATTTTACGAGGGTAGCCCAGTTAGTCAAAAGACTAATCACCCCGAGACCCTCAAAATAAGTACATTTCAAACAATATGACAACTTTAAACAAATAAAGAGCATATTAAATAATAGTGCATCAATCATATGTGTACAGTACCCTTTTCTAAAATATATTTTCACACAAACAGAGAAGTCCCTAATCAGAAAGAGCAGACCCTGCTCAGAGCCGTCTGATCTGGGTCTACCCTGTTTGCAAAGGCGCGAGAAGAGGGTTGAAATAGTAAGGAACCGAAACGGGATTTTTTTGTAGCCCCGGTTCCCATCTCTGGGTAACCATCAACCCTAGATTGCCAATACTGTCGTTAAAAATGAAGCGTCCTCTGTTTTTATCATTTTTTTTTCGATTTTACAATCTGACTACAACATTTTTTTGATTGATTGAGTGGACGTATGGTCAGATATTAATTCTTATCTTGCTGTGAAAAATTGTCTGCTCAAATGTAGATACCTTGCAAGTTTGACTCAAATTTTTGAGGAACTTTTGATCGAGTGTCAAACAGCTTGGATCCAGATGAGACGCCGAGTGACTCGGCGTCCCATCTGGATTCAATCTCTTCGCAACTGCAAATCAGCTAAAATCTGCAAAAATAGCGTAAAAGGTTTAATTATCATAACCAACAAAGGGGTTTCAAATAATATTTTACGGATCAAGCCCGTTAAGGCCCGTGTCATAACCATCAATAAAAGTTTTGTCATTCGCAAAATAATAGGAACCCTATTGATAGTTAAGTATGTCAGTCTACTTATACAAAGAAACGCATTAATCATGATGAAAAATGGGCTTGAATTCCACTTATATACAGTAAAACCTAACTAAAGAATCCTTGTACCGGGATTTTACGTCGATTAACTCCTTCCCTGATGAATATTCATGTAAGAAATAATGACGTCATGAATATTAATAAGATTATAGTTCTATAGTGGCATTGTAGAATCAGATCTATATTACACTATAAGCAAACAGAGCAGACCGTGATCAGACGGCTCCTATAGGAGCCGTCTGATCTGGGTCTACTCTGTTTGCAGATGCGTCAAAATGTGCTTACATAAGGGAACAGGTTAAACAGTATTTCAGTGATATCGCGACGCCCAGCTAATTTCAGGCGGAGGAATGCCCTATAGATATGTCCGTGTACGGAACAAACCGCAATGTTTCGTGCACAGACGAACACCTGGGTAGAACCACCGACTTACGTCAAACAAGCTGGAAGGCTTCCACACATAAAGAGTCCAATTACCCAAACCGGGATTCAAGCCACAGCCGCGAGGGGCTACGTCCGACGAAGACCATAACCACTCGACTACAGAGTTCCAAAATAAAAATAAAAACACCCACTCAAAAAGATATACATGTATACATAATTTTCATTGCTACAAGAAAGGTGGTAGCTTAATGCAATACAACGAAATACAAACAAAACCTCACAAAGAACCTGTCTGCGTTACTATATCCTGTAAGAAGTAGTCACGTGCATTTAACATCTTGTTCTGTCATTGGGTGAATATGTGGTCACGTGTGCAAACAGTTTAGATACAGATGAGACTCCGAGTAACTCCTCGTTTCACCACAATGCAAGCAGTCTGGTACTGTGATTATGTCTTTGAAACCAATATCAAGAAAATTGGAGACAGGCGACAAAATTTGCAGAAGGACGTATGTGGTAGATACCAAGTGGTTATTCACCAATCTATTGGTTTAACCCTTATACGGCTGCATGCCGGATCCCGGTATTACCTTTGCAAACAGCTGGGTTCAGACGAGACGCCGAGTAACTCGGCGTCTCATCAGAATCCAAACTGTTTGACATTCTAATTGTATTCTGTAGAAAAAGAATAGACCTATGCATTGTATTAAGGAAATAGAGTTGGCGAAATTTAGTTTGTGGAAATATTAGTTTCTAAAGGTTAACTGTTTCAACTCTATTTTTTTCGGATGGACTATTCAAATTTCAAACAAGTCAATTTTTTTGTGGATGTTCCGGAATTTTTAAAGAAAAGTGTCACATGACAAACAGTGCAGATCCTAATGAAAGGGCTCCTCTAGGAACCCTCTCATTTGGGTCTACATTTTTTACCAAAGACAATAGTCACACTCGTTTCCCGCACTGACAGTGTTGAAGATACAGTTATACTGTTTAAGTTAACCAATTTTAAAAAAAAATGATGTCAGTATTTAAACACTGTTTGAATATCGCTAGTGGTAACTCTCACAACATTTATCAAATTACATATTGTAGGTTAAAATTGGACTTATTGCTTTATGACAAAAATACATTTGAGGCTATTGGTTTTTGTTTTCTTTGCCAAATAAAGAACGAAAGAGAACACAACACAATACTTGATATTTGATATTCAAAACTATCTGGAGAACCTGGGTCATATTGACATGCTTCACGCATGCGCATTATAACGGTTAGGATCTGGCAACCCTTGTCCCGCTGTGAAAATATTTTGTCTTCTCAAATTCGGATCTGGTGCAATTTTGATTACTGCTGATTCGATCAGCCATGTTAACCGTTCTCTTGCTGAATTTTAAAATACATTTCTCCTTCTTTACCTGCCCTGTTGTATAATTACATATATCTTCACTGTGTACAAGTATTTCCCTGTGCAGTCACTGCTGTGGAGTGCACTGGTTGCACAATCAACTTGTAAATAGTACAGACACTGATGAGACAGCTACTGCAGGAGCTGTCTCATCTGGGTCTTCACTATTTACAGGTAGGTATATTGACGTGAATAGCAAGCGAAGGGTTAAAAACTATGGACCGTGTGTTAAACAGCTTGGATCCTGATGAGACGCCGAGTTCAAATTACTCGGCGTCTTATCTGAATTCCAAGTTATTTAAAAACACGAACTAGGTCGAATAAGGTGGGATAAGAGTGACTATTGGCAAACAGCTTGGGTCCAGATGAGACGCCGAGTAACTCGGCGTCTTAACAGTATCCAAGCTGTTTGACACTCAGTCAACAGTTTCTCAAACGCTTGTGTAAATCAGAAATAGGTAAAAGATTAACATGCAACAGATCAGAGTTTTAGTAAATGCATTTTTAGCATGATAAAGGTTGATAAAATTTTGAAATAGCATTATGAAACATTAGAATCAGGTCAACACTACAAAACATTTCTAATGCAATTTCTTTATGAATAAGCATCAGATGCGTAAATTAAAACATTTTTCAACAATAACTTCTTTATTTCTCTACCAAACCCTATATTGTGACCACTCTATAGAATCGTCTCGAAGAGACGATTCTAAAGAGTGGTCACAGTATAGGGATTGATGGAGAAATGAAGATTTTAGAAATCAAACAGACGATAAACTTTGCAGACGACAGAGAAATAGTTTAACCTTTAACTTGCTGAAAATATAATTTCTGCTCAAATTCTGATCTGTTAGTTACTTCTGATTCGTTAATATCCTTAAAAGCTGTAGATCGAGTGCCAAACAGCTTGGATCCTGGTGAGACGCCGAGTTACTCGGCATCTCATCTGCATCAAAGTTGTTTGCAAACGACAGTCTTGGCAGGCTTAGCAGGCTTAGCAGGCGAAGAGTTAAATGTCAGCGGGGGTGTTATTGAAAACCTGAAATATTACCCGTGTCAAAGTACAATATAAAGTTAAATATAATAATAACACAAAGATCGAGTAATTTATCGTCCAATATCAGTTTTACTGAAATTGGGTTAACCCTTTCCCTTATATAAGCGTTTTTTACGCATCTTGCAAACAGAGTAGACCCAGATCAGACGACTCCTATAGGAGCCGTCTGACCAGGGTCTGCTCTGTTTGCTTATAGTGTAATATAGATTTGTTTTCTACAGTTTCTGCCAGAGCCAAAATGTCCTGTGTTCATATGCCATTATAAAAAGTAATCTTATTAATATTAATGACGTCATTATTTCCTACATGAATATTCATCAAGGAAAGGGTTAATGTCATGTTCTGCACTCTAGGCGCGATGTTTGTTTATCGCCTATGTAAGCATACTGGATTCAGATGAGACATCGAGTAACCCGCCACCTCAAAAGGATCCAAACTCTGAAAATCTGATAATAATTTAGAAGGGAAATTGAATAGAAACTACATTTGATGATTTGAGAAATGTAGCAGACGTCGTTTTTGTGTGAGCAGAAGACAGAGGACAGTAACGTCAAATCTAACGTCGAGTTAGAGGGGTTCTTTTTCTTATTATATTAGTTCTTTCCAATTTGTAGATGTACGACGTATTTATTCTGTTCTCGAAAGTACAGTAAAACCTCTCTATAACGGCCACTAAATTGTGTTAATTAGTTCGTATATTGAGGCAGGTGGCTGCTTAAAGCAAGGTGAAAGTAAAACAGAACGCTCCTATAGGAGCGTTCTGTTTTACTTTCACCTTGCTTTAAGCAACCGCCTGCATTTAGCACAAAATGCTTGATGTAATTTAATGACCGTAATAGCAAGGTTTTACTGTACTTTCGAGAACAGAATAAATGCGTCGTACATCTACAAATTGGAAAGAACTAATATAATTATACAACATTTATTACAGTAGAACCCCTCTAATGCGACCACTTAATGAATAAGCATGGATGCCTTTATAAGCAGGTGGCTGCTTAATGCAGGACAAAAGTAGTGCAGTAAGCTCCTAGATGAGCTTTTTGGCATTACTTTTGTCCTGCATTAAGCTACTACCTGCCTCTACCGCCAAGAATTATACCTCTTTTAGGTGGTCGAATTAGAGGGGTTTTACTGTACTAATTTACTGCCTTTATTAGGAAATAAATCCACACACCAAATAAAAAACCTTCTCGGCGTCATTTGCTATGCGATTCTAAAGGCCAAACAGAATAATATACATTAAACCCATTAGGTGACGTTTGAAACACCGTTCGTTAAAACAATATCACACGTGGTGCTTATTAATGGTCTTTTGGCACTTATTGGACACCGTATTTCTTCACCGACCCTATGTCTGCCCATAATTATGGTATGCTTAAATTTCGACCTCTGTTTCAGTTTTCACTTTTTTCCGATTCGTTCAATATTTTGAGAAACTACTGACCGAATATCAAACAGCTTGGATCCTGATGAGATGCCGAGTTACACGGCGTCTCATCTGGATCCAAACTGTTTGCAAATACTAGTTGAGTTGCACTTAGCAGGCAAAGGATTGACGTTAAGTATATCACGTGATATTTCGTCAAGTTTAGATCCAAATGAAATCGTGTAACTCAGCATAGTACCCGTGTACGTATTTTATGCAGCAATATTCTTTCCTATAGAAGTGGAAAAATACATATAGATACAGCGAGAATAAAACTGAATCGAGCATAATTATTTTGTTGCATACGTTGATTTGCTCAGCCTATTAGAGGTTAGGTTGTCAGGGTATAAAAGTACGAACACAGCGGTAAACGAACCATTTCGTCTGTTGGTCTCAACAATGACCATCAATATGCGAGTGCTCGCAATAGTTGTGGTTTTGGTTCTTGCGTGCGTCTGTCTCACAGAGACACGTGAGGTAAGGACTTTTTTCTGAAGCTATTTAAAGCACACTGTTTAGGTTTTCGTTCTTGCGTGCGTCTGTCTCACAGAGACACGTGAGGTAAGGACTTTTTTCTGAAGCTATTTAAGATAAGTTGCATCGTGAGTTAAAAGCACACTGTTTAAATGCAGTTTTCATAATTCTCCGAGCGAGTTTTGTTCTGGTTTAAAATAAAACAGTAAAACCTCTCTATTACGACCACTAAATTGTGCTAATGTGTTGGTATTTAGGGCAGGTGGCTGCTTAATGCAAGGTAAAAGTAAAACAGAACGCTCCTATAGGAGCGTTCTGTTTTACTTTCACCTTGCTTTAAGCAGCAACCTGTCTTTGACACAAAATACTTGACTTAATTTAGTGGCCGTTATAGAGAGGTTTTCACTGTAAAATACTTCCACTGGGTGACTTTCATACTTTGACGTACAGTAGAGCCTGTCCTAAGCGGCCATTCATTTATTGAACATATGAGTCTTATAAAGCAGGTGTTGCTTCACGCAGAGCAAAAGTAATTCAGAGTAACTTTTCAGGACTCCTTTTTTGACTTGCATTAACCCTTTCGCTGCCAATGCCGGATCTGTGATTACCTATGCTAACAGTTTGAATCCAGATGAGACGCCGAGTAACTCGGCGTCTCATCAGGACCCAAACTGTTTGTTACTGTTACTATGTTTTTGATACAAAAATGAAGAAAATAAAAAATGAACATTTATAGCAGACGATAAAGTTAGCAGACGACAGAGTTTGGCAGCGAAAGGGTTGAGCTACCACCTGCCTTACCGACCCATGAATAGACCTCTTGTTTATGACCGCTTAAGACATGTTCTACTATATTACACAAATGTGTTCAAATTGTCTTTGAACATACAGTATAGTCTCGATAATGCAATAAAACAATTTATTAACCCTTTCCCTCATATAAAAGTGTAGGAGTCGACTGATCAGGGTCTGCTCTGTTTGCTTATGGTATGAAATAAAATCTGATTCCGCAGTTCGTTTCTACCTAAGTAAAAACGTTATGTATTTATATGCTATTATAAATATTATCTAACTAATGTTAACGATGAATACTGAACAGGTATATGGTTAACATAGGAGGTGTGTTCCCACTTTTCCCAATTTTTTTAATTGGTAAAGTAATTGGGGTGTTTGGTGTGGAGAATTGGGGAATCTATTGTGTAGGGTAACAATAGACTAAAAGGTGTTATTGGAAGTTTAAAGGTGTATCACAAATTTTGTCTTATTTTTGTCAGATTGTGGAGTATGAAGATGAAATGTTTTACTATAAATTTTGTAAAATTAGAAAATGGCCATTGTATTTTCCTATTTTTTCTTATTTGTGTCAGATTATGGAGTATGAAGAAAAGTGTTTTACTTTAAAATTTAAGAAAATTAGGAAAATATAATGACCATATTCTGATTTGTGAAAATTTATTTCAGAAATTAGAAAATGGTTATTGTATTTCCCTAATTTACTTAATTATTCTGTAACAAAATCTTTAAAGCAGATTCTGAAAATGCAGATCATGTAAATGCAATATATTAAGAGATCTGATATAATGTTTTCCCGGAATTATTAAGGAAAATAACATGACAGTTATCTAATCTAGAATAATTTTCACTTTAACTCTTTTGAAATTGAAGATTATTTAAAAATCATAATTGTATTGTGTTTCGTTTTACATGTATTTATAATTTAGAAACAAGACAATTTTTTTCATCTGTGAAATTTTTAAATAATCTTCAATTTTAACATGTCCATTTATTTAACCCTTTCCCTCATATAAATGTGTTTTCACGCAGTTGCAAACAGAGTAGACCCAGATCAGACGACTCCTATAGGAGCCATCTGATCAGGGTCTGCTCTGTTTGCTAATTTGTCCATGAATATTTGGTAGGTATAATAAACATAGAACAGGGGAAAGAGTTAAAGTGAAAATTATTCTAGATTAGATAACTGTCATGTTATTTTCCTTAATAATTCCGGGAAAACATTATATCAGATCTCTTAATATATTGCATTTACATGATCTGCATTTTCAGAATCTGCTTTAAAGATTTTGTTACAGAATAATTTAAGTAAATTAGGGAAATACAATAACCATTTTCTAATTTCTGAAATAAATTTTCACAAATCAGAATATGGTCATTATATTTTCATAATTTTCTTAAATTTTAAAGTAAAACACTTTTCTTCATACTCCATAATCTGACACAAATAAGAAAAAATAGGAAAATACAATGGCCATTTTCTAATTTTACAAAATTTATAGTAAAACATTTCATCTTCATACTCCACAATCTGACAAAAATAAGACAAAATTTGTGATACACCTTTAAACTTCCAATAACACCTTTTAGTCTATTGTTAAATGTACCCTACACAATAGATTCCCCAATTCTCCACACCAAACACACCAATTACTTTACCAATTAAAAAAAGTGGGGAAAGTGGGAACACACCATAAAAGCACGTGCAGGTAAAAGTAATGCAGAAAGCTACTTTAGGTGATTGTTGCATAACACTTGTCCTACAATAGGCTACCGCCTTTTTCAAAATTATACTTACAGTAAAACCTCTCTATAACGGCCACTAAATTACATAAAGTATTTTGTGTTTAGGCAGGCGGCTGCTTAGGAGCGTTCTGTTTTACTTTCACCTTGCTTTAAGCAACCACCTGCCCTAAATAGCAACTAATTAACACAATTTAGTGGCCTTTATAGAGATGTTTTACTGTATTTTGATTGGTCTTATTAGCGAGACTTTACGGTAATTAATGTTCATCTGCTCATCATCGACTACATGTATAGACCGGTTAGCATTGTACTCGCTAGTGACGCAATTGGTAAATGGAGTAGATTCAGATCAGACAACTGCTGTAGGAGCTGTCACATCAGGATATGTTCTATCCTGGTCTGTTAATAGAATAATATAGTTACACAGAAAATAACATCTTTTTCATAATGCAAATATGTACAAGAGCTGTCGGCGGACAGCGCGCTCCACTTTTTTTTAGTGCTGGATAGTGTAGTTTGAGATAACTATAGTAAAATTAATCTTAGAGTTACCTACTCTTATGAAATGGGTCCCCCTTGTAATAGTCAACATGCATACCAAATTTGAACCAAAAATCTTGGACAGTTTCTGAGACATGGACCTTAACATAAAACTTAACCAACAACGAACATTCTAAGTCGAAAAATGGGCATAACTATTGCAAAACTAATTTTAGGGTTACCTACCCTTGTGAAATGGGTTTCCCTCGTGATAGTTAATATGCATACCAAATGTGAACCAAATATCCTCCTGCATTAGGCTACCACCTGCCTCTACCACCCAGAACTATACCTATTTAGGTGGTCGCATTAGAGGGGTTTTATTGTCTTATGGAATTACATGTATATAGATTTGATTCTACACTTTTTACAAATGTAACAGAACCAACATTTTGCTTCTTCATATACCACTTCAAATATTAGGTATATTATTCGTGCATACACTCATGCTGTAACTGGATAAATTATAAATTATCCTGATCGAATGTAGCCGCCGTATAGACTTTTAATATACATTCAACGAGTTACTCACGACTTTAAGGATTGATAAAGATTGCCACGGCGTGAAAGCCGACTTGCACAGCAATGCAGTACAAGTGTTGATGCAGGTAAACTGCACCCCGTGACATACTCCCCCATTAAGTTGAAAAGCGTCTGAATTTCTTATGCAATGCCTCCGGAGCACAAACAGCCACGGCCCCCAAGTTGTGCGCCATATGTAACCGGGTTTTTGTGAGAGAAAATATACCCGTCGGGTGTGGGGATTGAACTCGATATCTCACTATTCCCAGTCAAGCAGTCTTACAGTGGGATACGGGCTAAATGTCGATCCAGTCAGCCAGGAAATAATCATTTATTTCTTATTTCAGATCGCCCGATCAAATCAGCACAGAAGACATGGTAAGTACTCACATTGTCGTATGAATCTGTATAATAGTTTTCCACACTTAACCCTTTCGTTCGGCGCCAAATTTCTATTTGTCGTCTGCAATTCATTTTTGTTAAATAATTCATTAAAATAAGGAAATAAGATAAATAAATGCAAATTCAAAGGAATAAAGCACATGTATAGGAATAGAGATTAAGACAAAAAGTGAAGTCCGTTGAAAAGGCGTCATCTGATCTGGGACTGTACTATTTGTTGTGGTGCATTTATGTGACTTCGGCGGTGAAAGGATTGAATAATTTCTTAATAAAAACAACGTTTCACACCCTTGGGAACAGAGTAGACCCAGATCAGACGGTTTAACCCTGTAGGAGCCTTCTGTTCAGGGTCTTCTCTATTTGCTTATTGAATTTTATAGACCTGATTATGCGGTTTCCACATTTTTCCCATGTTCCATTTTGTTGATTCTATCCCTGAATTGTCATGGTGTGAAGAAATCTTGAATAAATATTAAACAGGGACAGGTTTCAATATATTCCTGTCAGTGGAAGATATCCTACAACAGATAACAGGTTTGTAAAGATAAGGTTTTCTGTATGCATAAGTGTCGTCGTATCCATCTGTATCTATTGATGGTGTCCTATCCTTCTGTATCCATAGATGTTGTTGTATCCATCTGTATACATCGATGTTGACATATCCATCTGTATACATCGATGTTGACATATCCATCTGTGTCCATTGATGGTGTTGTATCTGTCTATATCCACTGATGTTGACATATCCATCTGTGTCCATTGATGGTGTTGTATCTGCCTGTATCCATCGATGTTGACATATCCATCTGTGTCCATTGATGGTGTTGTATCTCTCTGTATCCACTGATGTTGACATATCCATCTGTGTCCATTGATGGTGTCTTATTCATCTGTATACATCGATGTTGACATATCCATCTGCATACATCGATGTTGACATATCCACCTGTGTCCATTGATGGTGTTGTATCTCTCTATATCCACTGATGTTGACATATCCATCTGTGTCCATTGATGGTGTCTTATTCATCTGTATTCATCGATGTTGACATATCCATCTGTATCCATTGATGGCGTCTTATCCATCTGTATCCATCGATGTTGGCATATCCATCTGTATCCATTGATGGTGTCTTATTCATCTGTATTAATCAATGTTGACATATCCATCTGTGTCCATTGATGGTGAAGTCTCCGTCTGTATCAATAGATGGTATCGTATCTATCTCTATTCATTGATGTTGTCGTATCCATCTGTATGAATCGGTCGATGGTGTCCTATCCTTTTGAAGCCATCTCTATTGTCCTATCCTTCCATATCCATCGCTGTTGTCCTATCCTTATGTATCAATTTATGGTGTCGGATCCATCTGTATCCATCGATGGGGTCGTATCCATTTTATCCACCTGGTGTCGTTACATTATTACGTCAGTTGAGCTGTTATTCCACTTGTTTTATAATTTGTATCCGTGTATTTTACCAAAGACATTTGTATTCTCAGAGTTATTATATTTTCAGGTCCTCCGGGATCATGAATTGCAATGCTTTTAGTTATGAAAAATGGAATTTACCGCTTCTAGGGGACATAGACTCAAGAATAGACTCAAATGAACCGGATCTGCAATTTTCTCTTTTCACATTGTTGATTTTGCTTTCGAAGGATCTCCTACTTTCATTATTCATGAATTTTGATCATGGAAGATGAATTCATGTATATCATGAATTCATGTACGTTTACTTGGCGTCTTATCTGGGTCCAGTCTGTTTACAAATGCTGAACGATACGCGGTTAGCGGGGTATGCGTTTAAACGCGTTACTGTCCATAGTCATATGAAATATAACATACATGTACATGTATATTGTTTTGTAGAAATAAACGTGCATATTTTTCTCCAGCAGCCCATTCTTTTGTTATAGGTTGTATCGTTTCACTAGCAATTAGAATTGAATAGATACAGTACAACTTAACGATTTACTCCATGCGTCATGACTATTATTTAGTCGTATTTCTATAATGAAGTAAGAAAACAAGATATATTTGGGTGTGGCAGAAGTATGGCAGCCAGAATAATATGTATATTGTTTCATTAGCAGACAGACATTGAAACTAAAGAGTCGTCTGGTCTGGGTCTACCGTGTTTACAAAGGTATTAACCCTTACAATGCGGGACACGAGTAACTAATGTCCTTTGCAATCAGTGTAGACCCAGATGAGATGGCTCCTAGAGGAGCCCTCTCACCAGGGTCTACACAGTTTGTCATGGTACATTTTTCTTTAGAAAAATCCCTGAATGTTCACCATACACTTGACCTGAAAACCCCCTGAATATTCACCATAAACTTGAACTGTTTGAATTTTGGAATAGTCCATTTTAAAAATCAGAGTTTGTAAGGGTTGTGAGACTGGTAGGGATGCGCCGTTTCAGCAGTAAACCATGGGTGTGACAGTGTAGTACTTCACATCATCAAATAGACGTAACAGTAATGCAAATGCTGTTCCGCCTTTCTATCATTCCGTCATATTCCTTGTACTGGTTCCATGCTTATAAAACATTTTAGCTGAGTCTGAGTTCTTTCTCAAGTTTTTGACCAATCAGAACAAACTCAGACTCACCTAAAAAGCTTTATAAGCATGGACACAGAGCTTTCCTTGATATCTATATGACCTATTGATGCCAAAGTAGCCTATACATCCATCATTGAATTGCGAAGTGTCGCGCACCATTTCAGATCTGTGAGATTGCGAAGTGTCGCGCACCATTTCAGATCTGTGAGATTGCGAAGTGTCGAGCACCATTTCAGATCTATGAGATTGCGAAGTGTCGCGCACCATTTCAGATCTGTGAGATTGCGAAGTGTCGCGCACCATTTCAGATCTGTGAGATTGCGAAGTGTCGCGCACCATTTCAGACCTGTGAGATTGCGAAGTGTCGCGTACCATTTCAGATCTCTGAGATATTGATCTCTGATCTTAAACTAAAACAATTGTCCTGAACAGTTTTCGATTACTGTTTGACTTGATGGTGTTTGTTTTGGCACTTCCGCCTGATGCCAACTCTAACCTACACATGTATAAATGTGTTGTAGGGGTTCTTTTTACAAAGGCGAAATGTTGGCAAGTTTAAACGTCAGGATGATACCACTGACCTCTCGGGTCAGAAATAAAAGAATTTAAAAGAATAACTGAAGACCAAAGTGTGATTAAAACTGTATTTGAATTAAAACTCTAATCTAAGTAAACAATCTAATCTAAGAAACATGAAAAACAATAATATTTACACAATATTTACACCAGAGCCAAAAAAGTACACAAGCTTAGTTCTAATTTAAATGAGCATAAAGTACAGCAGCCAATTGCTAATTGAAAGATAGAAGAAAATAGCCTAAAATGGAACTAAGGAATAATTTAGATTTGATTGAGCGATTCTCTCCCCTAACAATTTAGAATTTAGCCTAGTTGCTCTAATTATAGATAATGACACTTCACATAATTTCTTACCAAAACAAACCAAAATAAGTTACAGATTCTAGAGAATTTCTATATAAAAGTGTATTTCCACTCTAGATCATATCTGTCTATATAAGCTATATAGAAGGAAATGACATCAGAGCAAAAATCATATTTGGAGCTCAAAACACATTAATTTCACCAAATATACAAAGTGTCAAGCACGTAAATGTGTATCGCAACTATCAACACCAAGATCTGTATCAAAACTAGCTAGACAGATTCATAGATCTGTTCAAGAATGGCAACTCAACTCCAGTTTTACAACACAGCACCCCCTGGAGAAAAATAAAAATATCGCAAGATATTTTTACATTTCGTCCCCGAAATAATGCTTAAATTGTTGAGTTGACATGCTTTAATTACAAACATATCAAAAATATAAATTTTGTATCAGGCTAAAACATATCTGATACAAACACTACAGGAACTATCAAAACTGAAAGTAAAACAAAAACTATATACAGTGTATCAGTCATATAAGAGAAAAACAATGGACTACTAGCAAATGAGAAACTTAATAAATATTCCTCATTAAACCGTAAAACCAATAATCAAAATCTTACTTCAGTAAAAATAATCAAAAATAATTTCGAAAATTTACATGAAAATACTTCCAATTACAAAAGCAAAAATGAAATTTTCAAAAAAGAATTATAAGAGACTAACACAATTTTTAACTGATGAAAAATATGCAAAGTACCACAGTTGCAAAAATAGTACAATTGTATCAGTTGCTAAGTATTAAATCTTTTATCTATAAAGTGTCTAAAAAAATTACACGACACTCACTAAAACTCATGCAAAAACTAAATCCTGTCACATAAAAACTGTGACATCTTACAAAAAAATACTAAAACAAAATATGTAACGGATATAATCCGGTTATCTAAAAATTCTCAAGTTATAACACTTGCAAAACTTCTAACCTATACCCCAATAGGTTTTACTTCAGAATAATAACTTGCCATTAAGAAAAATACAAATATGCTATTAACCAAAAGTATCTGTCCCTGTACAGAAAAAACTTAAGCAAGAAAATGCAAAGTTCAGTGAAAACTTATCAACAAAAATTTATCATCAAAAATATTAACTCGACTATGATCACTATGCATCGCCTTCCTGATTTACTTATGAAGTAAAAGTCTGATAAAATCTCTAACTTGAAGTTCCTTCAAAAATGAGTTAAAAGAGACAACAATAATTTAATTTACAAAACTCAACTGGAGCATTTTAAAAACTGTACACCTACTTAAATCTCAATAGCTTATAAGAGTAGTCCAGATTTCTCAACAAATGTCTCAACAAATCTCTTAGTTCAGAGTACAAAATTAATGCTATCCTGATAATTTCTGTGCTTTTTACATGAAAAGACTTTCCTAAAACTGACAAACATACACAAATTATTTGAGACAAGCCAATAGATACTTAAAACCTAATGCCTATTCTCAAAAGACAAACAACATAAAGGTGGGTATGCGCACAATTAAAGCAATACCTCAGCTCAGAAGACAAAAAATGCAGATGTAAGAGATTAGACCCTAGCACCTAAATGCATAATTGCCTAAACACAAATCAAAAATTTAACTTGCATATGCGTAGATATTAGAACCTAGCATCTCAATGCAGTTAACTCTCAAAAAACACACAAAAATAATTGCCTATGCCTAGATATTCAAATCCTAGCATCTCTATGCAAAACTCACAAAAACACACAAAAATAATTGCCTATGCGTAGATAGTTAAAACCTAGCATCTCAATGCAATATCACTACAAAAACACAAATTGCCTATGCGTAGAAATTAGATCCTAGCAAATAGCAAAAATAGAGTATTTCTTAAACATAAAAAGCACAAAAAGTATATCGAGCAAAATTCTTATCTGACTAACTCTTATAACTATATCTTAAAAGTTCTAAAAACAAAACTTAAAACTAAAATCTTAACAGCTAGATCTTGTCTTCATCTGTGGGTCTAGGAAAGTCTTTCGGAGGACACAAGCGATTTAAAATCACAGTACTTCTTACAAACACGAGTTAAAGTTAGAGTTCATATATCTGTAGTGCGAGAGTCATTCAATTATTACATTTCTGTAGCGCGAGTGTCTTTCACTTTTTAGCGCGAGTGTCTTTCACTTTTCACAATATTTAAAACACAAATTTACGTTTCACAGATTTCTAACGCGATAAGTATTCACAAGTCTCTCATCTCACTGGTTCACTAATTAAATTTACACTTTTACACTTGTAAGAATTATGATTTACGCGATGATCTAATTACAGTAATGTAACGCGTAGTCACTAAATATATCTGGATCATCCGCGAAAGTCTCTATCTGTTGTATGGTACACACTCTTCCATTCGTCTGGAATCGTTCCCTGGACACGCCTCGATCATCTGTGTGGACATTGGTTTTCGGTTTGGCCCCAACTCCTGGATTTATCTGATTGGTTTTTGGTTCGGCCCCAACTCCTGGATTTGTCTGGCTCGATTTATGGCCCATGTTGACGGTTCTAAAGGGATGACAGACAGGTTTTGGTTGAGCCCTTCGTCTTCTTCTTAGGTTTCTGTGTCGATTGCAGGGGTTTTGTACATGCCCTGTAATACGGTTCTTCAGTCCTGGTTTTGCCTGTATGCGTCTGTTGCAGTTACAGGTGTTGCAGCCTCTGATAAGGTTTCTAATGTCCTGGTCCATCTTGTACCAATGAAATTTCAGTCTGATTTGTTTGGAGGTTTTGTTGACTCCAAAGTGACCTTTATCTGTAGGACTATGGTGGTTTTGGATAATGTCTTCCCGCAGAATCTTTGGAACAAGAAGCTCGTGGTCAAATTTCTTTGTCGTAGAGTAGCGCTTTTGGTACAGGACTTCATCACGCCGTATTATGTTGTCTGAGTTGAGCTAGTATTTTCTAACTGCTGGACTGTAATTGGCTACCTCGTCTTTGTCTGGCATATCTTTTCGTTTGAACCATTCTTGGATTATACTCAGATCTTCATCTTTATTCTGCATTTCAGATATTTCTTTGGTTGTGTAGCTAGGTCTTGAAGCTGGTTGTGGTGTAGTATCAGCTCCATTTTCCTTTTGCTGATGGACATCTTTGTCGCTATCTAAGGCCCTGATTACATGATTGGCGGGACCAATGTCAACTATGGGTTCAGTTCTAACCCGGTATATAAGGATTTCAGCTTGTTCTTTCACTTTCTTCTGGTTAGTTGTATCAAGGTTTTGACTTCTCTCTCGGGGATGATGAACCTGGCTCTGGTCAAGTAGGTTGGCCATTTGGTCAAAATATCGTTTGGTTTCGTCTAACATTTGGGCTGGTTCTCGGCCATTAGATCCAGCCCTCTGGAGTTTTCCAACAACTTCTGGTCTATTTTTGTTTCATTTCTTGGGCATTTTGGCGAGATATGACCCTCTTTACCACAGGTATAACATGTCATCTTCCGTTGGAATCTAGTAGGTCGATTGGGTTGATGCATGTTACTGGAATTTTTCTCTGTATTGGATGAAGAGAGGCTTCTCTTCAAGTCCCAAGCAAACTGCTGTAAACGCTCCTCGGTTACAAATTTTCTGCCATTTAATCGTCTTACATCAGGCTCGGATTCTAAGTCTCCTAGATCCTCGTTGGAGATGTGTGTGTCCATCTCCATTTCTGGATCAACTTGGATGTGGCGTAGACCGGATCTCTTTCTGGTAGCCTCTTTACAACACTCATGCCAGCTGATAAGATCAATGGCGTTGTTTAGTGACTGCGGCTGACGTATTAAGACCTCATATGCGATACTCTGATCTGGCAGGCCATTCATGAAGTGTTGGATCAGCAGCTGTTCATATGTCGTAGTATAGCCAATATCTGGGTAAGCCTTTGACATCAGGGCTCGTACTCGGGATGCATATTCTTGCAGATTCTCTAATGAACTCTTTTTGATGTGGATCAGATTGGCTCTATGCGTTTCTGCTGGAGCATTGTGGCTGAATCTCTCTCTCAGGGCCCTGATTAGCATGAATGAATCTTCTAGGATGTCAGTGCTGAGGTTGGCTGCAAATAGTAAAGCCTCGTCTTACAAGCTGAGTAGAAGTTGTTCTACTAATTTACGTCTGGTCCATCCGTAACGCTCGGAAAGTAATTGAAATTTTAGCCCAAATGCGTCCCATTCACCAGTTTTGCCATTGAAGGTGGGAAAATTTGGCTTCGGCTCGTCAGAGTATCTGGTGTTCTCTAGATTACATGTATGTGGATATCTGACATGGGAGCGATCAGCAAAGTTGTCCCCCTGGTATCTTGGAGTTGGTCTCACTGGAGGTTCTCCCCGTGGAGGGTAGTTGTAATCCCAGACTGGTGACTTGGGTCTTCTGATAGGTGACCGGCTCATGTAGTCAGACTGATAGGGTTGTCGTCTCTGGAAGTGTGAGCCTGCAGATTTGAAGTTTGACTCACATTCTGGCAGCTCTGGCATTGTAGCAACTTGAACGGTTGGTCTAGCTGGCTGACCTGGAACCGGCAAGTCGTTGGTTTGGCGTGGTGGCTGGGGTGTAGTGACGTGTCCCCAACCACTTCTGCTGAAGATATCTGCCTCTTCTCTGATAGGTGGCAGGTGCAGGTACTCATTGTTAGAGCGACATGGCAGGAGTGGCGTTGGTGAGCGTCTTGCAAAAGTGTTAGCTCTGGTGGATGACACTGTGCCACTAGGTGGAACTCTGTCCGGATCTAGATGTGTATAGGGGTCGTCTGGTGAGATTGGACCTGTTGGTGTAGCCCAATCTTGGTCGTCACGATCTTCTTGAAGTGGTTGGAACGGCGAAGGGAGCTTTCGTGACCGTAGCTCCATCAGATTTTCTAGACGTGCTTCTATGACGGATGTGTCTTCGGAGATGTTGGCAAGGTTTCTCTCTCTGGTTGGAACACTTGAGTGACCAAGTGTGATCAGACCGGATGCAGTATAACTCTTTGATTGTACAGACTCGGATGCTGTATAACTCAGTTGAGATATCTTTCAAAACACTTGAGAGATCAAGTGTGATCAGACCGGATGCAGTATAACTCTTTGATTGTACAGACTCGGATGCAGTATAACTCAGTTGAGGTATCTTTCAAAAGTAACCAGGCTATACTAGATAACCAAGGTTTGTACGGATGCAGATAATAGACAATTTGGAAAAATGCTGTTTTATACCGAGATATAAAACTGCAAAACAATATAAGCAAATTTGCATTTAATAAAAAGTGCTGAATTTGATTTTTAGAATTTTCTCAGTTAAACTCAGATATCTGGTTATAGCTCATAGCCTTCACCTGTAGATCTGGAGGTCATCTACAAATGCAGTTCATAAAGAGATGTCTATAACTAGTAATCTGGAAAGCGTTCACTAAAACACAAAAGGTGCTACAAATCAAAATAAATAGCACAAGCCAAAATGTGCAAAAATCTGGTTAGTGAACTCTTGCAGGACAAATGGACTAGGAGATAAAGTATCGCAAATTTCACTTTCACAGACACCTACTGCTGTGTGCTCGAACTTGCAAAACTTTAACAGACAAAGAGTCTGAGACTGGTCAAAGAAAGAAATGGATAGAAACAGGGTTGGACTTCTAGGGACTTAAAGTTATCACTTTTCTCTACTGGCAAGTCTCTACACTGTTAGCGCGTTAGAGACAGAATTGTCAGTCAGAGGTATGACACTTTATGACATTTAGACTTCAATCACTTTCCCCCACTGGCAAGCCCCTACACTGTTAGCGCGTTAGAGACAGAATTGTCAGTCAGAGGTATAACACTTTATGACCTTTAGACTTCAACCACTCCTCCACTGGTAAGCCTCTACACTGTTAGCGCGTTAGAGACAGAATGACACTTTATGGCCTTTAGACTTCAAACACTCCTCCACTGGCAAGCCTCTACACTGTTAGCGCGTTAGAGACAGATGGCAGTCTGAGGTATGACCGTTTTTTTTGGTTTTGTTTTTTTTAAAAAATGTCTACAAAACAAAAAAAATGGACCACGGGCTGAACCTAAAGTTGGGAGCTTTAAGGTGGTTACTGCACAATCCTAATTTGAAACTTCCTAAGAGAAACTTTTTTCAAAAACCAACATCCCACTTCTGACACCAGTGTTGTAGGGGTTCTTTTTACAAAGGCGAAATGTTGGCAAGTTTAAACGTCAGGATGACACCACTGACCTCTCGGGTCAGAAATAAAAGAATTTAAAAGAATAACTGAAGACCAAAGTGTGATTAAAACTGTATTTGAATTAAAACTCTAATCTAAGTAAACAATCTAATCTACAGTAGTACAACGATCAGATGGCGTTGTTTACAAAACAGAACGTATGTAAACACAGGAAATTAACGATAAATTAAACTGCGACATAATGTATAGGTTAATCCAGTTGACTACATAACCACTACACCACTGCTTCCTATCCTAATATATACATGCCACATTCGTATTTATCGTTAATTTTCTGTGTTTACATACACACTGTTTTGTAAACAACGCCATCTGATCGTTGTACTACTGTAAGAAACATGAAAAACAATAATATTTACACAATATTTACACCAGAGCCAAAAACGTACACAAGCTTAGTTCTAATTTAAATGAGCATAAAGTACAGCAGCCAATTGCTAATTGAAAGATAGAAGAAAATAGCCTAAAATGGAACTAAGGAATAATTTAGATTTGATTGAGCGATTCTCACCCCTAACAATTTAGAATCAAAAATATTAAATGCCAAAGATCAGAAATGCTTAAGGCTTCACCAAATAGCAGTAAAGTAAAAATATGCTAAATAGTAAATACCATTGAAAGTTGCTTTCTCCAAAGTGAGAAGTGCAGCTTTCAGGTCCCTGGTTCTGGAAAGAATCGATGGAAGCATTAAACAGATTCACTTATATAGAGAAATGTCACATGACCTAAACTAAGCTATCTGATTGGTTGGCTCCAAGATCTCACCAAATCTCACACTAAATTGATTTTCTTAAGACTAATGCAATAAATCTAATTTACACAAAAATAGACTTATTTTATCTCAATATAATCAAATATGAGTGTCAAATTGCAATCAAAAATCATCTAAGAAAAACCTCTTTAGTCCAAGCCTGCAGCCCCTAGGCTTCAGACCCATTCACTCTACAAAATCATCAATTACAGAATATAGATAATCTCAATAATTCTAGAAAAATAGCAATCTTAAATCTGGCATATTCATAAACCCTAAGAACATATTTCCAGAATTTATAACAACTTATTGACTGTAAAAATAGCAAAAACAAGTGACTCTCAGGCTCTGCAGCCCCTAATGGCGGCCATTACCCTAAGGGCACCTGTTGCTAATATTCCAATAATTGCAAATTATGGTTCTCTACAACATGTCACTGTTAAAGTAATATGCCTAAATCATCTAAACAACAATAATCAACATATTAGCCATACAAAATAGTCCAAACTAATCTCAAATATGTTTAAAATGGCATTAGTTTGGGTCTAACTGAGAAGTAGGTCAACTGCCCAGAATGTAAACAAAGAAGATTATGGCTAATTGCTCTAATTATAGATAATGACACTTCACATAAATGTATACAGAATGTTTTCTTACCAAAACAAACCAAAATAAGTTACAGATTCTAGAGAATTTCTATATAAAAGTGTATTTCCTCTCTAGATCATATCTGTCTATATAAGCTATATAGAAGGAAATGACATCAGAGCAAAAATCATATTTGGAGCTCAAAACACATTAATTTCACCAAATATACAAAGTGTCAAGCACGTAAATGTGTATCGCAACTATCAACACCAAGATCTGTATCAAAACTAGCTAGACAGATTCATAGATCTGTTCAAGAATGGCAACTCAACTCCAGTTTTACAACAAATGCATCTTTGGATTGTAGATTGTCAGTTTTTGTCACGCACCATTTTTCCGATCACTGTGACGTTGACCTCTGATCTTAACCCTTACAATGCGGGACCCGAGTCACTAATGTCCTTTAAAAACAGTGTAGACCCAGATGAGAGGGCTCCTATGGGAGCCCTCTCATCGGGGTCTACACTGTTTGTCATGTTACACTTTTCTTTAGAAAACATCCCTAAATATTCACTATAAGCTTTGGCCTATTTGAATTTTGGAATATTCCATTTGAAAATTCAGCGTTGTAAGGGTTAAACTTAAAAAGCATTGTCTGAACCATTACTCATTTACGAATTGCCCAAGGAATGCCAAAGTGGTTCTGTGGACGAGTGTTAGTACTGCGGAGTATCAGATACATTCTTCTTAAGTTTGTGACATTGGTCTTAACCTTTACCTCTGACCTTAAACTTAAACATTGTCTTAACCACTACTCTTTTCAAAATCGCCAAAGGATTAACGATGCAGCTTTGGACTACATAATGTCACGTACGATTTGTTGAACTCTTCATCTTCGGAGTGTTGAGTGTTACAACCTGAAAATTGACCCACGACCTTAAACTAAAGAAACATTTTTTTCTGAAGCATTACTCTTTTCAAAATCGTCAAAGGCAACAACACTGTACCTGCTTTTTAACCCTTCGCTTGCTATTCACGTCAATATACCTACCTTTAAATAGTGTAGACCCAGATGAGACAGGTCCTGCAGGAGCTGTCTCATCATGGTCTGCACTATTTACAAATTGATTGTGCAACCAGGGGACTCAACAGCAGTGATTTCACAGCGAAATACTTGTGCACAGTGAAGATATATGTAATTATACAACAGGGCATGGGTAAAGAAGGAGAATTGTGTTTTAAAACTCAGCAAGAGAAGGGTTAAGACTCACCTATCCAGTAAACGAATGGCCGCTTAGGACATGTTCTACTCTACTCCTCCATGGAAACTGTGTAAACACGTCTATATGTCATATGCTATAAATACAGTGTAAACACGTCTGTATGTCATATGCTATATCTTTCAGGGTTTCCAGTTTCTCAACCGCGTGCACGCTCTGAAGAGCGCCTCCATCCGAAGCTGCAACGAGCACGTGAGTTGAATGTCACTGTTCTCTTTGAAGTTCACGTATCACTTCAACTGCCTGCAATGTCTAGTATTAACCCTTTCGGCGCCAAATTTCTAATTGTCGTCTGCAATCCAAGTTTGTTAAATCATTCAGTAAAATAAGGAAATGAGATAAATAAATGCAAATTTCAAAGGAATAGAGCACATATATAGAAATACATATTGAGACAAATAGTGAAGTCCCTGATCAGACGCCGCCTTGAAAAGGCGGCGTCTGATCTGGGACTGCACTATTTGTCGTGGTGTTTTTACTCGACTGCGGCGGTGAAAGGGTTAACATAATGATTTTACAGTAAACCTCTCTTGATGCAGAAAGCTGCCATATGGGCTTACTTTATGACTTTCATCTTGCCTTAAGCAGTCACCTGAAGTCACGTGTACGGTCTTTTATAATGAGCTTATAATCGCAGAGTCATGTGAACGTTTTGCGTCCTGAAAATGACACCGTAGAATGGAGACATACATGTAGTTGAATGTCGATATCTCGACCTCGAATAACATGAACTTCGGGAAAGATAAAACTTTGGTGTTCCCATTCAGAATGGTTTCAAAATGAATCATTATGCATATCCAGAAATACACGCGAGAGCTTTCAGCATTACATTAGACCTGCATTAAAATCTGTCCAGATTAGAAATTAGATAACTCGAACTTCTCTATTTCGAAGTAATCTGTATGGTCCTGTTCGAGATGCTGATGATAAACTGTGCTTTTTTCTGTAACGTTGACTGATTTTCATTTTGATTTTATTTCATCATTTTTTCATCAATCATAATAGCCCCATTCTCTCATATAAACGCCTGTTCATGCGTTTGCAAACAGAGTAGACCCAGATCAGACGGCTCCTATAGGAGCCATCTGATTAGGACCTACTCTGTTTGCTTATGACATGATATAGATCTGGTTCTACTGTTTTTGTTAATCAGAAAATATCCTTGAAACTTTCAGCGTATAAAAAATCAGATAATAAATATTCATGATCTAATAATTTCTTACATGAATATTGAACATGGCAAGGGTTAAAGCAATAATTCTTACAACAATCACACTTATGTTACCAATATATGATTTCAAGGTTTTATTTGTTTTTATTATCTTGGTGCCTTTATGGTATTTTACAGTTCAATTACTAAATATGCTGGAGGTTTCGCAAAAGAACCAAGCAAAAGACTCTCGTTCATATAATGCCCATCTAGATGACTCTTACTACGATCCTAACGCAGGCGCATACTACGGAAGCAGCAGCGATCACTACTACAGCCCTGGCTCAGACCCATACTACGGAAGCAGCAGCGATCACTACTACGGCCCTGGCTCAGACCCATACTACGAAAGCAGCAGCGATCACTACTACGGTCCTGGCTCAGACTCATACTACGGAAGCAGCAGCGATCACTACTACGGTCCTGGCTCAGACTCATATTACGGAAGCAGCAGCGATCACTACTACGGTCCTGGCTCAGACCCATACTACGGAAGCAGCAGCGATCACTACTACGGTCCTGGCTCAGACCCGTATTACGGAAGCAGCAGCGATCACTACTACGGTCCTGGCTCAGACCCGTACTACGGAAGCAGCAGCGATCACTACTACGGTCCTGGCTCAGACCCATACTACGGAAGCAGCAGCGATCACTACTACGGTCCTGGCTCAGACTCATATTACGGAAGCAGCAGCGATCACTACTACGGTCCTGGCTCAGACCCATACTACGGAAGCAGCAGCGATCACTACTACGGTCCTGGCTCAGACCCATACTACGGAAGCAGCAGCGATCACTACTACGGTCCTGGCTCAGACTCATATTACGGAAGCAGCAGCGATCACTACTACGGTCCTGGCTCAGACTCATATTACGGAAGCAGCAGCGATCACTACTACGGTCCTGGCTCAGACCCATACTACGGAAGCAGCAGCGATCACTACTACGGTCCTGGCTCAGACCCATACTACGGAAGCAGCAGCGATCACTACTACGGTCCTGGCTCAGACTCATACTACGGAAGCAGCAGCGATCACTACTACGGTCCTGGCTCAGACCCATACTACGGAAGCAGCAGCGATCACTACTACGGTCCTGGCTCAGACCCATACTACGGAAGCAGCAGCGATCACTACTACGGTCCTGGCTCAGACTCATACTACGGAAGCAGCAGCGATCACTACTACGGTCCTGGCTCAGACCCATACTACGGAAGCAGCAGCGATCACTACTACGGTCCTGGCTCAGACTCATATTACGGAAGCAGCAGCGATCACTACTACGGTCCTGGCTCAGACCCATACTACGGAAGCAGCAGCGATCACTACTACGGTCCTGGCTCAGACCCATACTACGGAAGCAGCAGCGATCACTACTACGGTCCTGGCTCAGACCCATACTACGGAAGCAGCAGCGATCACTACTACGGTCCTGGCTCAGACTCATATTACGGAAGCAGCAGCGATCACTACTACGGTCCTGGCTCAGACCCATACTACGGAAGCAGCAGCGATCACTACTACGGTCCTGGCTCAGACTCATACTACGGAAGCAGCAGCGATCACTACTACGGTCCTGGCTCAGACCCATACTACGGAAGCAGCAGCGATCACTACTACGGTCCTGGCTCAGACCCATACTACGGAAGCAGCAGCGATCACTACTACGGTCCTGGCTCAGACTCATATTACGGAAGCAGCAGCGATCACTACTACGGTCCTGGCTCAGACCCATACTACGGAAGCAGCAGCGATCACTACTACGGTCCTGGCTCAGACCCATACTACGGAAGCAGCAGCGATCACTACTACGGTCCTGGCTCAGACCCATACTACGGAAGCAGCAGCGATCACTACTACGGTCCTGGCTCAGACTCATATTACGGAAGCAGCAGCGATCACTACTACGGTCCTGGCTCAGACCCATACTACGGAAGCAGCAGCGATCACTACTACGGTCCTGGCTCAGACCCATACTACGGAAGCAGCAGCGATCACTACTACGGTCCTGGCTCAGACTCATACTACGGAAGCAGCAGCGATCACTACTACGGTCCTGGCTCAGACTCATACTACGGAAGCAGCAGCGATCACTACTACGGTCCTGGCTCAGACCCATACTACGGAAGCAGCAGCGATCACTACTACGGTCCTGGCTCAGACTCATACTACGAAAGCAGCAGCGATCACTACTACAGCCCTAACTCAGACCCATACTATGGAAGCAGCAGCGATCACTACTACGGTCCTGGCTCAGACCCATATTACGGAAGCAGCAGCGATCACTACTACTATAGGTCTTATAAAGCTCGTCGAGGCCAAGGTAATGACTCACATGTGCATTCAATTTATATTAGAAACAGAGGATCTGTTGCGAGTTGTCTTTTAAGATCACATGTTCCAAAACGAGCCTTAGAAAATGCCATTAAGCGAGCCTTGGCGAGCTTAATAACATTTTCTTGGTGAGTTTAGGAACATGTGATCTTAAAAGACAACGAGCATCAGATTCTTTTGCTCACATATATATAACAAATAAGTGTATTTTTGCCGTTTAAATGACATGTAAACATCGGTATCCATGGTTTGAGGTCATATCTGATGTATGACGTCATATATACGTTCTAAAGTGATCTTACACGTGTTACAGATAAGGTAATCTGAACCCGTTGTTCTAACTCGGAGATAAGGGAAGGTATGTGAGAATATGTTTTAGTGAACATTGATATATTATCCATTTCCTCCATAAATATGCCTCTGTAAAAATCACCTATTGAAACCATTGTGATAAATGCAGCATTTTCTCCTATAGCCCCTATACATAATTCTAAATTTTTCCTTTTCTCCAGTTAATGCTCCTTTTCGGTTGAGTTATTCAAAGTGGTTGGATCTAAAATAGCCTAATGAGGGAATGGGTTAAAAGGATACTTAAAAGCTGTAGTGGTTTACCCCATTATCTCATAGGCTATTTTTAGACACAACCTCTGAACAAATCTACCGAAAAGGAGCATTAACTAGAAACAAGATGTGTTTGTGAAACACTATGCCCCCTCATATATTTGACCTCTGACCTTGAAGGATGACCTTGACCTTGACATGTCACCCCTCAAAATGTGCGGCTTTATAAGATACATACATGTATGCATGCCAAATATCAGGTCTCTATCTGTACTGTCTCAAAAGTTAAGACCAATGTTAAGGTTGCGTTAAAGTTACAAAGAAACAGACAATTTGACCTTTGACCCTGAAGGATGACCTTGACCTGGACATATCAAGTCTCTATCTCTACTGGTCCAAAAGTTATGGCCAATGTTAAAGTCGGTGATTTGATCCATATATTTGACCTCTGACCTTGAAGGATGACCTTGACCTTGACATGTCACCCCTCAAAATGTGCGGCTTTATGAGTTACATATGCATGCCAAATATCAAGTCTCTATCTGTACTGGCTCAAAAGTTATGACCAATGTTAAAAGTTGCTGACAAACAGACAAACAGACAGACAAACAGACAGGGCAAAAACAATATGCTCCCTGACTATCATCAATGGGGGCATTTTGTAGTTTGAAACCATTGTAATAAATAGAGCATTTGCTCCTATAGGAGCAAATGCTCTATTTATCACAATGGTTTCACAAAGTGACTTTTACAGAGTCGTCAAAAGTCGTCAATTTGAGGGAACGGGTTAATGCAGGGCATTACAGGCACATAGTGAGACCTATTTTTGATGGCCGCTTAAGACATATAAACGTGTTTTCACGCATCTGCAAACAGAGTAGACCCAGATCAGACGGCTCCTATAGGAGCCGTCTGATCAGAGTCTGCTCTGTTTGCTAATAGAATTTGAAAGATCTGTTTCTTTAGTTTCTAAATGGCTGTAAAGTTTCACCTTCCATATTTCATTATAACTATTTTGACTATGAATATTCAGTAGGTTTTGAAATTTATTTAAACATTGAACAGGGAAAGGGTTATTTCATTATACATGTATGGCCGCAATTTAGACAGAGTCTGCTGTATATAATATAATCAGTGAAATGATTTTATCATTTGTTTTTCAGGGGACATATTAAACCTGCTGCGAAAGCTGAAAGAAACACTGGAAAGTCGTCAAAAGAGGGGGCATTAATCGAATGAATATACATGGTATGAGCAGGTCTGTCTCGGACCTGCAACAACCTAGACTAATTCGAGGGATTTGTGCAAAACTATTGTAACTCCTTCACTTTGTGAAGGAGTTACAATAGTTTTGCACCAAGCCCTAATTGAGATTTTAAAATGTTTTCCGTTTTGTAGTTAATGAAGCGGACAATAATGATGGTATTTATGATAACGATGAAAATAAAAATAATAAAATATTGAGAATAATAATAATAAATTATTTATAATGACTGACTGAATGAATGAATGAATTATTTATTTATACTTATGGAATAATAAAATAATATAATACTAATAAAGAAGAAGAGAAAAGGAATAATATAACAGTGCTTAAGAGGATCAAGAATAGGAAAAGTAAGGACATGATGTTTGTGACAATGATAATAATGATGACAATTACAAAGATGATACTGACAATTTATGTGAATAATGTCTATTTCAGGCTGTCACCAGTGTTTAAGAATTGAATGATGGACCATAACATGTTCAGTACTGTAGAATCTCTCTATGGCGGCAACTGAAACAAAATGAATATATTCAGCCTTTTTCTCCATGGATAAGCATTCATATGCCTTTGCAAACAGAGCAGACCCTGGTTAGACGGCTCTTTTTATAGTATAATATAGATATAATTCTAGTTATATCAGGGTCAACTCTTTTCTTGTTCGTATGTTATAATCAAAACATTCCTCAAGGAGACCTCAGATCAGGATCTGCACTTTTTGCTGAATCTGTCAATTTATTCCAGCAAATACAGTAAAACCTCTCTATAACGACCACTAAATTATGTTAATTAGCCGGTAATCTGGGCAGGTGGTTGCTTAAAGCAAGGTGAAAGCAAAACAGAACGCTCCTATAGGAGCGTTCTGTTTTACTTTCATCTTGCTTTAAGCACCCACCTGCTTTTAACACAAAATACTTGATGTAAATTAGTGGTCGTTATAGAGAAGTTTTACTGTATTTTGTTTGCCGTGCCCCCCTATATATGAAAATGGATGGGTTCCAAAGCAATATCTGGACGAGTTTACTTTAGATAATATGAGGATAATTGGGCTTATATTCAAGGTGTAAAGGGTTAAGGTCCAATGCAAACTTTGTAGAGCCAGACCAGCCGACCCGTCACCAATACCGCGTTTCGTCAGGGTCTACACTGTGATATCGGATGATAAAACATTATGAAGAGCATCAAACAGGATTGACTCTGATCAGACACCGGACTTTTAACTCTTTCAGTGTCACGTATTGTCGCCAGTGGAATTTGATTGGTCGTTTGTTTCAATTTTCATTGCTTTGCAGTATTTACGCCTTTGCTAACAGAGTAGACCCAGATCAGAAGACTCCTATAGGAACCTTCTGATCAAGGTCTGCTCTGTTTGTTTATGAAATTATTATAATAGATCTGACTCTACAAGTTCTACCAATACCGAAAGTCTATGTGTATATAAAAAGTATGCCATTATAAGAATTCCTATATAATGAATATTCATTATTTCTTACACCAATATTCAACAGGGAAAGAGTTAATCAATGCAGTGATTCGGCTTGGTTTGACCCGTATGCAATTCGTAGTACGATTGGTATAAAGGTGACAGCCAAACGTCTCCTTCACTTTTAACTCTCTGCACGCTAAGCAACGTTTTCGTCTCCAGCCTGCTTCAATTCTTAAAATAAATTTTCCCTCATTTCTTTACAAAATTAATGACAAAGTGACAAACAGTTTGGATCCAGATGAGACGCCACATCATGCGGCGTCTCATCTGGATCCAAACTGTTTGCCTAGGTTATTAACCCATTTGCTCCCACGATCCCATATATGGGACATAGTCAAATAGTGTAGAATCTGATCAGACGCCGCATAATGCAAAGAGTTAATATGTTCTTCACGAAACTATCCTTAGCGTGCATATACTTATACATGCAATAATCGACGCTTCTTCTATTTCACCTTAACCTATTCCATCCTACTGACACATTTGGACGCCTCTGTAAAAGTCATTTTTGAAACCATTGTAATAAATAGAACAAATGCTCTATTTATCACATTGGTTTCAAAAGTATACAATTCTAAAACGATTTTTTCCCTAGCAAATGCTCCTTTTCAGCAGATTTATTCAGAGGTTGTTATAAAAATGTGTGTGAAGCTGGCTCAGCAATCAACCATCAACCATCAACATTCGTTTTTATATAAGGAAACCGAATGCTGAGCTGGAATGTCGAGCTCGCCCATCAACATTCGTTTTTATATAAGGAAATCGAATGTTGATCTGGAATGTCGAGCTGGCCCATCAACATTCGATTTTATATAGAGAAACCGAATGTTGAGCTGGAATGTCGAGCTCGCCCATCAACATTCGTTTTTATATAAGGAAATCGAATGTTGATCTGGAATGTCGAGCTCGCCCATCAACATTCGTTTTAATGTAAGAAAATCGAATGTTGATCTGGAATGTCGAGCTCGCTCATCAACATTCGTTTTTATATAGAGAAACCGAATGTTGATCTGGAATGTCGAGCTCGCCCATCAACATTCGTTTTTATATAGAGAAACCGAATGTTGAGCTGGAATGTACAGCTCGCCCATCAACATTCGTTTTTATATAAGGAAACCGAATGTTAACCTGGAATGTCGAGCTCGCCCATCAACATTCACTTTTATATAAGGAAATCGAATGTTGATCTGGAATGTCGAGCTCGCCCATCAACATTCGTTTTTATATAAGGAAATCGAATGTTGATCTGGAATGTCGAGCTCGCCCATCAACATTCGTTTTTATATAGAGAAACCGAATGTTGATCTGGAATGTCCAGCTCGCCCATCAACATTCGTTTTTATATAGAGAAACCGAATGTTGAGCTGGAATGTCAAGCTCGCCCATCAACATTCGTTTTTATATAAGGAAACCGAATGTTGAGCAGGAATGTCGAGCTCGCCCATCAACATTCGTTTTTATGTAAGAAAATCGAATGTTGATCTGGAATGTCGAGCTCGCCCATCAACATTCGTTTTTATATAGAGAAACCGAATGTTGATCTGGAATGTCGAGCTCGCCCATCAACATTCGTTTTTATATAGAGAAACCGAACGTTGAGCTGGAATGTACAACTCGCCCATCAACATTCGTTTTTATATAAGGAAACCGAATGTTGATCTGGAATGTCGAGCTCGCCCATCAACATTCACTTTTATATAAGGAAATCGAATGTTGATCTGGAATGTCGAGCTCGCCCATCAACATTCGTTTTTATATAAGGAAATCGAATGTTGATCTGGAATGTCGAGCTCGCCCATCAACATTCGTTTTTATATAGAGAAACAGAATGTTGATCTGGAATGTCGAGCTCGCCCATCAACATTCGTTTTTATATAGAGAAACCGAATGTTGAGTTTGAATGTCGAGCTCGCCCATCAACATTCGCTTTTATATAAGGAAATCGAATGTTGATCTGGAATGTCGAGCTCGCCCATCAACATTCCTTTTTATATAAGGAAATCGAATGTTGATCTGGAATGTCGAGCTCGCCCATCAACATTCGTTTTTATATAGAGAAACCGAATGTTGATCTGGAATGTCCAGCTCGCCCATCAACATTCGTTTTTATATAGAGAAACCGAATGTTGATCTGGAATGTCGAGCTCGCCCATCAACGTTCGCTTTTATATAAGGAAATCGAATATTGATCTGGAATGTCGAGCTCGCCAATGAACATTCGTTTTTATATAAGGAAATCGAATATTGAGCTGGAATGTCGAGCTCGCCCATCAACATTCGTTTTTACATAGAGAAACCGAATGTTGATCTGGAATGTCGAGCTCGCCCATCAACATTCGTTTTTATATAGAAAAACCGAATGTTGATCTGGAATGTCGAGCTCGCCCATCAACATTCGTTTTTATATAGAGAAACCGAATGTTGAGCTGGAATGTACAGTTCGCCCATCAACATTCGTTTTTATATAAGGAAATCGAATGTTGAGCTGGAATGTCGAGCTCGCCCATCAACATTCGTTTTTATATAAGGAAATTGAATGTTGATCTGGAATATCGAGCTCGCCCATCAACATTCGTTTTTATATAAGGAAATCGAATATTGAGCTGGAATGTCGAGCTCGCCCATCAACATTCGTTTTTACATAGAGAAACCGAATGTTGATCTGGAATGTCGAGCTCGCCCATCAACATTCGTTTTTATATAGAGAAACCGAATGTTGATCTGGAATGTCGAGCTCGCCCATCAACATTCGTTTTTATATAGAGAAACCGAATGTTGAGCTGGAATGTACAGTTCGCCCATCAACATTCGTTTTTATATAAGGAAATCGAATGTTGAGCTGGAATGTCGAGCTCGCCCATCAACATTCAATTTTATATAAGGAAATCGAATGTTGATCTGGAATATCGAGCTCGCCCATCAACATTCGTTTTTTTATAAGGAAATCGAATGTTGATCTGGAATGTCGAGCTCGCCCATCAACATTCGTTTTTTTTATAAGGAAATCGAATTTTGATCTGGAATGTCGAGCTCGCCCATCAACATTCGTTTTTATATAGAGAAACCGAATGTTGATCTGGAATGGCCAGCTCGCCCATCAACATTCGTTTTTATATAGAGAAACCGAATGTTGAGCTGGAATGTACATCTCGCCCATCAACATTCGTTTTTATATAAGGAAACCGAATGTTGATCTGGAATGTCGAGCTCGCCCATCAACATTCGTTTTTATATAAGGAAATCGAATGTTGATCTGGAATGTCGAGCTCGCCCATCAACATTCGTTTTTATATAGAGAAACCGAATGTTGATCTGGAATGTCGAGCTCGCCCATCAACATTCGTTTTTATATAGAGAAACCGAATGTTGAGCTGGAATGTCCAGCTCGCCCATCAACATTCGTTTTTATATAGAGAAACCGAATGTTGAGCTGGAATGTCGAGCTCGCCCATCAACATTCGTTTTTATATAGAGAAACCGAATGTTGAGCTGGAATGTACATCTCGCCCATCAACATTCGTTTTTATATAAGGAAACCGAATGTTGATCTGGAATGTCGAGCTCGCCCATCAACATTCGTTTTTATATAGAGAAACCGAATGTTGATCTGGAATGTCGAGCTCGCCCATCAACATTCGTTTTTATATAGAGAAACCGAATGTTGAGCTGGAATGTCCAGCTCGCCCATCAACATTCGTTTTTATATAGAGAAACCGAATGTTGAGCTGGAATGTCGAGCTCGCCCATCAACATTCGTTTTTATATAAGGAAACCGAATGTTGATCTTGAATGTCGAGCTCGCCCATCAACATTCGCTTTTATATAGAGAAACCGAATGTTGATCTGGAATGTCGAGCTCGCCCATCAACATTCGTTTTTATATAAGGAAATCGAATGTTGAGCTGGAATGTCGAACTCGCCCATCAACATTCGTTTTTATATAGAGAAACCGAATGTTGATCTGGAATGTCGAGCTCGCCCATCAACATTCGTTTCTCTATATAGAGAAACCGAATGTTGATCTGGAATGTCGATCTCGCCCATCAACATTCGATTTTATATAGAGAAACCGAATGTTGTGCTGGAATGGCGAGCTCGCCCATCAACATTCGCCATTATATAGGGAAATATTTTTCTCTGAATATACAGGATTATCTGCTTTCATCTTTGGCACATAGCATCATCTGTAGGTCCGCTACAAAAAATTTGCCCATGGTGTAAAAATTGGACCCGGCCGAGGGGTTGCCACTTTCTATAGGAACATATAGCTAAAATGTTGAAAATGTCTCTGAAACTGGAAGCTCTTAGCTTTCAAGATGGCAAATTACGTCACCTTGAAGTCCGCAGGGTTCAGATAAGGCCCAGCTACATGGGTAGCCAGATTTCTATAGAAAAATATAGTGAAACACTTGATTTTTCTCCAATGATTGGCTTGTGAACGATACCAGGGTCATCATGGTAATATTGTTGTGTAATGCAAAGTTTGACCTATTGATTGTTGATAAATTTATGTGAACATGTGCGTCTGGCGTATAGGAATTTTTAAGGATCATACTCAAATCAAACATATATGTTTGATAGTTAGTCATGATAAGTATTAGTATGTAACTGCTGCCTATTCATTAAAATACATATATTGATTTTAATAACCGCAGGCCTTAATTTATATAATCAGATGTGGCATATCTGTGTCCTATGAAAACATTTACCTTTTAGTTTTTATCTAGGACGTTTTATTGAAGATAGCCCTTCTTAGAAACCGACTTTCCGTTTTAGGAATATACATGTATCTTGAAAATATGCTTTATATCTTCTTTATTACATCTGCATGTGTAAATTTGGCATTTAGTCAACTCTAAAGGTGGTGTCACACTAGAGCGTATGGCACTAACGTATGCGAACGTATGAGAAAAAAAATGCTCATACGCTCGCATACGCAGATAAACGCTATGGGTAGTATAGGCATACGTTGTATAAGCTGCCATATGTCGGTGTACGTTCTCATACGCAGAGAACGAAACTAATTTTTGAACATGTTCAAAGCAGTTCAGCGTATACGAGCGTATGAAGTATACTAGGTCAAATACGTTTCACATACGGTGGCATGAAGGCGGCCAGTAAATCTATCATATGGATAGCGTATCAGTAACGTAATTTTAACGTATGTCTGACGAACGACTAACGTTTTTAACCTATTTCTGGCTATCCATACGCTATTCATGCACTCACATAAGGTAAGAATACGTTACTTATATGCTCACACACGCTATTTATAGGCTGATATACGCTACATTGACGGTGACATAAGTTGACACATGCTCGTATACGTTTCCCATGCGTTGCCTATACGCCAGATATACGGTACGCATACACTATTCACGCGCTGCTAATACGTTCATCGAAGATAGAGGCGGAAAATTACGGATTCATATGCTCAAAAGGTGTGCGTATGCCCAGGATTTCATACGCACGCTATTCATACGTTCGTCTCATACGCTATAGTGTGACATGGGCATAATTTAACGTATGTCTGACGAATGACTAACGTATTTAACGCATTTAACCTATTTCTGGCTATCCATACGCTGCTCATGCGCTCATATGCAGTAAGAATATGTTACTCATATGCTCGCATACGCTAGTTATACGCTGATATACGCTACACTGACGGTGACATAAGTTGACACACGCTCGTATACGATTCTCATGCGCTGCATATACGCCAGATATACGGTACACATGCGCTGGTAGTAGGTTCATCGAAGATAGTGTTGGGAAATTTCGGGTTCATACGCTCAACAGTTGTGCGCATGACCAGTTTTTCATACGCTATGCATACGTTCGTCTCATACGCTATAGTGTGACAGGACCATTAAGACAATTCGCAAGTGCCCATAACCAGTAACACTTTGAGTATGAATTTGAGAACCATGCATTGACGATTGTGATTTCATATTTATAACACGTGATGTTTGATTTTGCAGTTTATAAGAAGTTTAAATATTACAATGGATTAACGAACATGTTTTACAGCTGCTTAAGTTAAATATTAGCTTTTAAATTTGAACTCATTATGTTAATGAATATGGCTATGGACCCATTTTATTTGGAAAGTTCCCAATAAAAATGTTTTAAAAAAATGGTGCATAGTATTGTCATATATTAGGCATATTCAGTTGTGTTATTCACATTGTATGATATTCCGCAAGAGAAATTCTATATAGCTACAATGGTAGAATGGAGGAGTTTACATTCCAGCTTAGCATTCTGTTTCCTTATATAAAAACGAATGTTGATGGGCGAGCTAAACAGTCCAGCTCGACATTCAGTTTCTCTATATAATGGCTAATGTTGATGGGCGAGCTCGTCATTCCAGCACAACATTCAGTTTCTCTATATAAAAACGAATGTTGATGGGCGAGCTCGACATTCCAGTTCGACATTCAGTTTCCCTATATAATGGCGAATGCTGATGGGCGAGCTCGACATTCCAGATCAACATTCGATTTCCTTATATAAAAACGAATGTTGATGGGTGAGCTCGACATTCCAGATCAACATTCGGTTTCCTTATATAACATTCCAGCTTAGCATTATGTTTCCTTATATAAAAACGAATGTTGATGGGCGAGCTAAACAGTCCAGCTCGACATTCAGTTTCTCTATATAATGGCTAATGTTGATGGGCGAGCTCGTCATTCCAGCACAATATTCAGTTTCTCTATATAAAAACGAATGTTGATGGGCGAGCTCGACATTCCAGTTCGACATTCAGTTTCCCTATATAATGGCGAATGTTGATGGGCGAGCTCGACATTCCAGATCAACATTCGATTTCCTTATATAAAAACGAATGTTGATGGGTGAGCTCGACATTCCAGATCAACATTCGGTTTCCTTATATAAAGACGAATGTTGATGGGCGAGCTCGACATTCCAGATCAACATTCGGTTTCCTTATATAAAAAACGAATGTTGATGGGCGAGCTCAACATTCCAGATCAACATTCGGGTTCCTTATATAAAAACGAATGTTGATGGGCGTGCTCGACATTCTAGATCAACATTCGGTTTCCTTATATAACAAGAGCTGTCCGCAGACAGCGCGCTCCACTTTCTTTAGTGCTGGATAGTGTAGTGGAAGTCTAAGTCAGAAAGGGGAGATAACAACAACAAAATTAATTTTAGGATTACCTACCCTTGTGAAGTGGGTCCCCCTTGTTTTAGTTAATATGTATACCAAAGATGAACCAAATATCTTGGACAGTTTCTGAGATATGGACCTGAACATAAAACTTAACGAACAATGAAAATTGTAAGTCGAAAAAGGGGCATAACTATGGCAAAATTAATTTTAGGGTTACCTACCCTTGTGCAATGGGTTTCCCTTGTGATAGTTAATATGTATACCAAAGATGAACCAAATATCTTAAACAGTTTCTGAGACAAGGACCTGAACATAAAACTTAACCAACAATGAAAATTCTAAGTCGAAAAAGGGGCATAACTATGGCAAAATTAATTTTAGAGTTACCTACCCTTGTGAAATGGGTTCCCCTTGTGATAGTAAACATACATACCAAATATGAACCAAATATCTTTGATGGTTTCTGAGAAAAGGACCTTAACAAAAAGGTTAACCAACGCCGACGCCGACGCCGACGCCGACGCCGACGAGAGGGTCATGACAATAGCTCCTCTTTTTGAAAAAGTGGAGCTAAAAACGAATGTTGATGGGCGAGCTCGACATTCCAGATCAACATTCGATTTCCTTATATAAAAACGAATGTTGATGGGCGAGCTGTACATTCCAGATCAACATTCGGTTTCTCTATATAAAAACGAATATTGATGGGCGAGCTCGACATTCCAGATCAACATTCGATTTCCTTATATAAAAACGAATGTTGATGGGCGAGCTCAACATTCCAGCTCAACATTCGGTTTCTCTATATAAAACCGAATGTTGATGGGCGAGCTCAACATTCCAGATCAACATTCGGTTTCCTTATATAAAAAACGAATGTTGATGGGCGAGCTCGACATTCCAGATCAACATTCGATTTCCTTATATACAAAACGAATGTTGATGGGCGAGCTCAACATTCCAGATAAACATTCGGGTTCCTTATATAAAAAACGAATGTTGATGGGCGAGCTCGACATTCCAGATCAACATTCGGTTTCTCTATATAAAAACGAATGTTGATGGGCGAGCTCGACATTCCAGATCAACATTCGATTTCCTTATATAAAAACGAATGTTGATGGGCGAGCTCGACATTCCAGATCAACATTCGGTTTCCTTATATAAAAACGAATGTTGATGGGCGAGCTCGACATTCCAGATCAACATTCGATTTCCTTATATAAAAACGAATGTTGATGGGCGAGCTCAACATTCCAGCTCAACATTCGGTTTCTCTATATAAAAACGAATGTTGATGGGCGAGCTCAACATTCCAGATCAACATTCGATTTCCTTATATAAAAACGAATGTTGATGGGCGAGCTGGACATTCCAGATCAACATTCGATTTCCTTATATAAAAACGAATGTTGATGGCCGAGCTCGACATTCCAGATCAACATTCGATTTCCTTATATAAAAACGAATGTTGATGGGCGAGCTCGACATTCCAGCTCAACATTCGATTTCCTTATATAAAAACGAATGTTGATGGGCGAGCTCGACATTCCAGCTCAACATTCGGTTTCTCTATATAAAAACGAATGTTGATGGGCGAGCTCGACATTCCAGATCAACATTCGGTTTCTCTATATAAAAACGAATGTTGATGGGCGAGCTGTACATTCCAGATCAACATTCGGTTTCCTTATATAAAAACGAATGTTGGTGGGCGAGCTCGACATTCCAGATCAACATTCGATTTCCTTATATAAAAATGAATGTTGATGGGCGAGCTCGACATTCCAGATCAACATTCCATTTCCTTATATAAAAACGAATGTTGATGGGCGAGCTCGACATTCCAGCTCAACATTCGATTTCCTTATATAAAAACGAATGTTGATGGGCGAGCTCGACATTCCAGCTCAACATTCGATTTCCTTATATAAAAACGAATGTTGATGGGCGAGCTCAACATTCCAGCTCAACATTCGGTTTCTCTATACAAAAACGAATGTTGATGGGCGAGCTCGACATTCCAGATCAACATTCGGTTTCTCTATATAAAAACGAATGTTGATGGGCGAGCTCGACATTCCAGATCAACATTCGATTTCCTTATATAAAAACGAATGTTGATGGGCGAGTTCGACATTCCAGATCAACATTCGATTTCCTATATAAAAACGAATGTTGATGGGCGAGCTGGACATTCCAGATCAACATTCGATTTCTCTATATAAAAACGAATGTTGATGGGCGAGCTCGACATTCCAGATCAACATTCGGTTTCCTTATATAAAATTGAATGTTGATGAGCGAGCTCGACATTCCAGATCAACATTCGATTTCCTTATATAAAAACGAATGTTGATGGGCGAGCTCGACATTCCAGATCAACATTCGATTTCCTTATATAAAAACGAATGTTGATGGTTGATGGTTGATTGCTGAGCCAGCTTCACACACATGTTATAAAAACAATAGTCCAGTAAGGAATGGGTTAAATGCCCAAAAGATCATATCACAAAGGCCATGCCCCTTTCACGGTAATGGTGTTATTTCATTGTGTGCCGTATATCACTAAAAACTCGGAATATAGTGAAAACAAATACAGTAAAACTTGCAGAAAGTGTTTATAGAAGAAATAAGGTATTTCTGCATGGGCAGTGATTGACGCCTTTTGACGCCTGTGCATAAATCACTTTTTGAAACCAGTGTGATAAATATAGCATTGCTCCTTAGAATGCCAGGCAGGTCGCACCTAGTAGTTAAACAAATATGCAGTAAACCTCTCTATAACGACCACTAAATTGTGTTAATTAGTTGTTATTTAGGGCAGGTGACTGCTTAAAGCAAGGTGAAAGTTGAGATTTGTCATTTATGCCAATGCCGATAACGCTGCTGACTGTGGTAAATATTTGGGGATGTTCTCAAAACATTTTTGTGTAATACCTAGGTTTATGACTCATTGTATTAATTATTGTTTTAACTAGTGTAACTTTACTCTTTAAGTTATAAAATGTAGAAGATTATACACTTTTCATATATTAACTTAAGTGACAATATATTTTGAAATGAAAATCCTTAAAACATGTACACATCAATAAACTTTTAAACGACGACCATGCACGCATTTATCGTGCGCATTATAAAGCTGTACCATACTGAGTAAGGCCACTGAAAATGGTATTGGTTTCAGGTACACTTCTTCAAAGACGGAAAAAGACTGTCCGCTTTTCTAAGGAAGATGCAATGTTAATGTTAAGGTCATATCGACAGCACCAAACTTATCTTAGCAGATGGTAGCTTAAAGCAGGCTGAAACTAAAGCAGAATGCTCCTTTCAGTCAGCTTTAAGCAACCATCTGTCTTTAATACTGAAAACAAGGTATGGAAAAAAACATGTAAATGCAGTTGTAATGATTAAACTTCTCCGAACAGTAGCTGACTATATTTGCTTTTACACTCACCATATGAATAAGAGGGCCATGATGACACCGATATCGCTTACCAGACAATCAGGGGAGAAGATTTTCAAATGTTTTCAAGTTTTATTTTTTATATGTTTATATAGAAAAAGTAAAGTACCTAGTCTACTTTCAGTCCGAATGACCGCTCAGCCGACTGGTCATTGCGTCATTCGCCTACAATATTGAGCACTACTAAGATATGGTGCAATCATGTAGCCGCAGTACCGGCTAATGACCCTCACAGGTACCCATTGTAACTCTTGGGTGGAGAGGAGGTGTGGCTGGGAGACCCTGAAACGCGTCTCTGAAATTTCCAGGAGGGATCGGGACTTGAAACCCGGACTTCCGGTTTGGTAGTCAAGCGCGATACCAATAGACCACCTCACTACTTTTTTTTCTATAGAAAACTGACCACCCCTGGGTGGGGTCTCATTTGACCCCAGGGGCATAATTCATTTTACTTTTGTAGATGACTTAAATAGGATGATGTGTGCCAAATATGAAGGCTGAGGACCTTCCAGTTTCAGAGGAGAAGATTTTCAAAGCTTTCACAATATGTCTCTATAGAAAACTGGCCAACCCTTGGACCGGACCAATTTTGACCCCAGGGGCATAATTTATATAACTTTCGTAGAGGACCTACAGGTGATGCTATTTGCCAAAGATGAAAGTTGATAACCTTGTAGATTCAGAGGAGAATATTTTAAAGGTTCAGATTGTTGACGACTGACGACCAACGACGCACGCCGATGGGCGATGGACATCAAGCGATCACAAAAGCTCACCCAGAGCACTTTGTGCTTGTGAGCTCAAATATATATGTGACAGACCGCCGTACAAAATAACAGGGAATATATTTTTGAAAAAACATGGCAAAAAACTATGCATATTTTTCAAAAATCTTAAAAATACAGTACGTATTCTACAAAGATCTTAAAATATCAGTACATGTATAGTGTAACATGAAGGATGTAGACGAAAAGAACACAATAAATAAATAACCGGCCTGGCAGTTAATTTTTTTTGTACTTTGATTAATTTGCTAGTTTTATAATTAAACTAAATTGGTGCTAGCAGCGACTGTACATATGGGATTACTGTTTTCGCAATAACGCATAAATGTACAGGAAAAGAGATTGTAGCCAAAAGACTTGTGCGATTGGTTGTTATGCCTTCGGAATAACTCTAGCTTTACATTTATAACAACTCAAAAATGATGTTATAGTTATATTTCGTTATATGTCTGATATCCATCTCTCATACTGTTTGTGAATTTGTATGTACTATATATGTCAGTGCGTAAGGTATGGAGGGGAGTGGTTCTCCGACCCTCACACATCAAATGGACGGGAGAAATAAACGATTTCCTCGCTGCAGGGTGTGAAAGGTAAAAATAAAATAATTAAAAAATATGTGAACCTGAACCTAAATTTACTTTCGATATGGCCTTAACTATCAAAAGTATCAATAGGCTTGCAGAAAGTTTGAGAACGTCCCTCATTTTCGGTGAATAATTGTCGTTATAAGTATCGGATTCGGCATCGGTATAGTTGACAAATCTCAAGTACAACGGCTGACGCACATGCAACGCTACGATTAGCTAACGCTGAAATGAGTGCTACAATTGGCTGACGATTGCTAATTTGCATAAAAATGCAATAGTGCATTTCCGCGATTTACGGTACTCTGTTACGACACTCCCACAAGGTAGATTATGTGATAAATGTGATATCCAGACACATATTAGTATTCACAAGAATGTTCATGGAGTAAAGAGCTAATGAAGAAATGAGTAACCGGAACATTGTTATTGTGTAACAGAGTCTCTTCTCCCCGGGCGTCCACTAGCCATGTATGGTAAAATGCAGATGTTAACCTTTTACATGAGAAGTGATGACTGTATGGTTATTAATTAACTGATCTTGGCATTAATGTTGGCATTACTAACAAGATAAATTTTCACCAATTTGAAACTGTAAAGTTATATATAACTATATTATTTCATAAGCAAACAGAATGAATGAATGAATGGATAAACGAATGAATGAATGAATGAATGAATGACTTTATTTTACGAGGGTAGCTCAGTTAAACAAAAGACCAATCACCCCGAGGCCCTCAAAATAAGTACATTTCAAACAATATGACAACTTTAAACAAATAAAGAGCATATTAAATAATAGTGCATCAATCATATGTGTACAGTACCCTTTTCTAAAATATCTTTTCACACAAACAGAGAAGTCCCTAATCAGAAAGAGCAGACCCTGTTCAGAGCCGTCTGATCTGGATCTACCCTGTTTGCAAAAGTGCGAGAAGAGGGTTGAAATAGTAAGGAAACCGAAACGGGATTTTTTTGTAGCCCCGGTTACCATCTCTGGGTAACCATCAACCCTAGATTGCCAATACTGTCGTTAAAAATGAAGCGTCCTCTGTTTTTATCAATTTTTTTTCGATTTTACAATCTGACTCCAACATTATTTTGATTGATTGAGTGGACGTATGGTCAGATGTTAACCCTTCGCTTGCTATTCACGTCAATATACCTACCTGTAAATAGTGAAGACCCAGATGAGACAGCTCCTGCAGGAGCTGTCTCATCAGGGTCTGCACTATTTACAAGTTGATTGTGCAACCAGTGCACTCCACAGCAGTGATTGCACAGCGAAATACTTATACACAGTGAAGATATATGTAATTATACAACAGGACATGGGTAAAGAAGGAGAAATGTGTTCTAAAATTCAGCAAGAGAAGGGTTAACTCTTATCTTACTGTGAAAAATTGTCTGCTCAAATGTAGATACCATGCAAGTTTGACTACTTCCGATTCGATCAAACTTTCGAGGAACTTTTAATCGAGTGTCAAACAGCTTGGATCTAGATGAGACGCCGAGTAACTCGGCATCTCATATGGATTCAATCTGTTTGCAACTGCAAATCAGCTACACTCTGCAAAAATAGCGTGAAAGGTTTAATTATCATAACCAACAAAGGGCGTTTCAAATAATACTTTACGGATCAAGCCCGTTAAGGCCCGTGTCATAACCATCAATAAAAGTTTTGTCATTCGCAAAATTATAGAAACCCTATTGATAGTTGAGTATGTCAATTTACTTATACAAAGAAACGCATTAATCATGATGAAAAATGGGCTTGAATTCCACTTACAATGTATATACAGCAAACCCTAACTCAAACACCCTTGTACCAGGGTTTAACGTCGATTAATCCTTTCCCTGGTGAATATTCATGTAAGAAATAATGACGTCATGAATACTAATAAGATTATTTTTTATAATGGCATATGAACACAGGACATTTTGCCTCAGACAGAAGCTGTAGAATCAGATCTATATTACACTATAAGCAAACAGAGCAGACCCTGAACAGACGGCTCCTATAGGAGCCGTCTGATCTGGGTCTACTCTGTTTGCAGATGCGTCAAAATGCGCTCACATAAGGGAAAGGGTTAAACAGTATTTCAGTGATATCGCGACGCCCAGCTAATTCCAAGCGGAGGAAGACCCCAGAGATTTGTCCGTGTACGGAACAAATTGCATTGTTTCGCGTACAGACGGACGCCTGGGTAGAACCACAGACCTATAGCAATTCGGCTGGAAGGCTTTCTCATATGACAATTTCAAATACCCAGACTGGGATTCGAACCACATCGGTGAGAGGCTAAATGAGGGTCAGTCGAAGACCATAACCACTTGACCACGGATGCTACTCAAGAAGACATACATGTATACTTTACTACAAGACAGGTGGTAGCTTAATGCAAGACGAACGAAATACAAACAATACATCACAAAGGAGTTGTCTGCGTTACTATATCCTGTAAGTATCATTGCTTTAACACATTCCCTCATATTGACGCCTTTTGACCCCCCCCCCCCCCCCCAGCAAAAGTCACCGGATAAAACCATTGTGATAAATAGAGCATTTGCTCCTATAGGAGCAAATGCTCTATTTATCACAATGGTTTCAAACTACAAAATTAAAAAATTCTCCTTTTATCTAGTTAATGCTCCTTTTCGGTAGATTTCAGAGAGGTTTTATCTAAAAATAGCCTATGAGGTAATGGGTTAAACATCTGGTTCTGTCATGGATGGATCTGTGATCACGTGTGCAAACAGCTTAGATGCATATGAGGTTCTGAGTAACTCTTTCGTCTCACCACAATGCAAGCAGTCTGGTACTGGGATTATGTCTTTGAAACCAATGCCAAGAAAATTCGAGACTGGGATTGGGAACAGGCAACACATTTTGCAGACCGTATGTGGCAGATGCCAAATACTCATTCACCAACTTGTTGGTTTAGCCCTTAGTATGCTGCATGCGGAATCCATCATTACATCTGTAAACAGTTGGGTTCAGATGAGAAGCCGAGTCACTCGGCATGTCACCAGGATACACACTGTTTGTGACATTCTATTAATATGTCCATGCATTGTATTAAGGAAATGCTGTTGTCGAAACTTTGCACATCAACCTAAAGGTTAGCCCTTTCAAACAAGTCAAACTTATTGTAGATGTTCAAAATAAGTGTCACATGACAAACAGTACATACCCTAATGAGATGGACCCTCTAGGAACCCTCTCATTTGGGTCTACACTGTTTACAAAAGACAATAGTGATTCGTTTCCCGCACTGACGTTGTTGAATATACAGTTATACTGTAGAAGTTAACCGATTTAAAAAGAATGATGTCAGTATTTAAACACTGTTTGAATATCGCCTGTGGTAACTCTCACAACAGTTATCAAATTACATACTGTAGGTTAAAATTGGACTTATTTCTTTATGACAAAAATACATTTGAGGGTACTGATTTTATTTTTCTTTACTAAATAAAGAACGAAAGAGAACACAACAAAACACCTGGTTTGATATTCAAAACTATCCGGAGAACCTGGGTCATATTGACATGCTTCGCGCATGCGCATTATAACGGTTAGGATCTGGCAACCCTTGTCCCGCTGTGGAAATATTTTGTCTTCTCAAATTCGGATCTGGTGCAATTTTGATTACTTCTGATTCTGATTCGATCAGCATTAAACCTTCTCTGGCTGAATTTTAAAATACATATCTCCTTCTTTACCCATGCCCTGTTGTATAATTACATATATCTTCACTGTGTACAAGTATTTCGCTGTGCAATCACTGCTGTGGAGTGCACTGGTTGAACAATCAACTTGTAAATAGTGCAGACCCTGATGAGACAGCTCCTGCAGGAGCTGTCTCATCTGGGTATTCACTATTTACAGGTAGGTATATTGACGTGAATAGCAAGCGAAGGGTTAAAAACTATGGACCGTGTGTTAAACAGCTTGGATCCTGATGAGACGCCGAGTTCGAATTACTCGGCGTCTTATCTGAATCCCAAGTTATTTAAAAACACGAACTAGGTCGAATACGGTGGGACAAGAGTGACTATTGGCAAACAGCTTGGGTCCAGATGAGACGCCGAGTAACTCGGCGTCTTAACAGTATCCAAGCTGTTTGGCACTCGGTCAACAGTTTCTCAAACGCTTGTGCAAATCAGAAATAAGTAAAAGATTAACATGCAACAGATCAGAGTTTTAGTAAATGCATTTTTAGCATGATAAAGGTTGATAAAATTTTGAAATAGCATTATGGAACATTAGAATCAGGTCAACACTACAAAACATTTCTAATGCAATTTCTTTATGAATATGCATCAGATGCGTAAATTAAAACATTTTTCAACAATAACGTCTTTATTTCTCTACTAAACCCTATATTGTGACCACTCATTAGACTCGTCTCGAAGAGACGATTCTAAAGAGTGGTCACAGTATAGGGATTGGTGGAGAAATGACGAATTTAGAAACTGAAACAAGCGATAAACTTTGCAGACGACAGAAAAATAGTTTAACCTTTAACTTGCTGAAAATATAATTTCTGCTCAAATTCTGATCTGTTAGTTACTTCTGATTCGTTAATATCCTTAAAAGCTGTAGATCGAGTGCCAAACAGCTTGGATCCTGGTGAGACGCCGAGTTACTCGGCATCTCATCTGCATCAAAGTTGTTTGCAAACGACAGTCTTGGCAGGCTTAGCAGGCTTAGCAGGCGAAGAGTTAAATGTCAGCGGGGGTGTTATTGGGAACCTGAAATATTACCCGTGTCAAAGTACAATATAACGTTAAATATAATAATAACACAAAGATCGAGTAATTTATCGTCCAATATCAGTTTTACTGAAATTGGGTTAACCCTTTCCCTTATCTAAGCGTTTTTTTACGCATCTTGCAAACAGAGTAGACCAAGATCAGACGACTCCTATAGGAGCCGTCTGACCAGGGTCTGCTCTGTTTGCTTATAGTGTAATATAGATTTGTTTTCTACAGTTTCTTCCTGAGCCAAAATGTCCTGTGTTCATATGCCATTCTAAAAAGTAATCTTATTAATATTAATGACGTCATTATTTCCTACATGAATATTCATCAAGGAAAGGGTTAATGTCATGTTCTGCACTCTAGGCGCGATGTTTGTTTATCGCCTATGTAAGCATACTGGATCCAGATGAGACATCGAGTAACCCGCCACCTCAAAAGGATCCAAACTCTTTGAAAATCTGAAAATAATTTCGAAGGGAAATTGAATAGAAACTACATTTTATTATTTGAGAAATGTAGCAGACGGCGTTGTTGTGTGAGCAGAAGACAGAGGACAGTAACGTCAAATCTACAGGTAAACATTAATGCCATTGTAAGGAAACACGGCGTTTAATTCACCAATGCACATGTGCATATATGCAGTAAGATATGTAAAAATCTATGATTACAGTAAAACATCTCTATAACGGCCACTAAATTATGTTAATGAGTTGGTATTTAGGACAGGTGGCTGCTTAAAGCAAGGTGAAAGTGAAACAGAACGCTCCTATAGGAGCGTTCTGTTTTACTTTCACCTTGCTTCAAGCAGTCACACGCATTTAACACAAAATATTTGATGTATTTTAGTGGCCGTTATAGAGAGGTTTAACTGTAGTTGAGGAAAACAATGCGTGACTTGCAAAGCAGATGGTTGCATAATACAGGGCAACAAAATATAATGCAGAAAGTTCTGCATTATTTTTGTCCCGCATTAAGCTACCACCTGGCATAAACGACACAGAAATAGATTTCTTTTAAACGTGTTCCTGACAGAGACTCTGTTTCTTGCATTTGCATATAGGATAGATATGTATCAGGCGGTTCGGGTTTTCTTTTGAAATTATGTAGAATTTGGACATCCAATCTCCCCTCTCCATAGGTTATAAAACTGAATAGTTCCGTTTTGCACTACAGTAAAACCCCTCTAATGCGACCACTTAATGAATAAACATGGATGTCTTTATAAACAGGTGGTTGCTTAATGCAGGACAAAAGTAATACAGAAAGCTCCTCTAGGAGCTTTCTGTATTACGTTTGTCCTGCATTAAGCTACCACCTGCATCTAGCACCCAGAATTATACCTCTTTTAGGTGGTCGCATTAGCGGGGTTTTACTGTATTTTGTTAACTTTGGATTGGACTGACATAGCAATGTATTTAGTATGTACAGACTTTGTTTAAATGTGTGATGTTTTATGTTTGTCATTGAACTGTGATAGTTTCTTATAATTACTTTTAGAATAGCCGTGTACTTCATTCTACTATGTATTGAAAAAGTGTTGCCTCTGTTCGTGTATTCTGTACACAGATGCGACTCAAATAAAAGATGAAAATCGCAGTCATTTTAGAAGGTAAAGAAACGGATCTTTCAAAGTTCACTAGCAAACAGAGCAGATTCTAAGCAGATGGCTATCTGACCTGGGTTGCTCTGTTTGCAAACGAGTGAAAACAAGTTTATATGAAGGAAAGTGTCGATAGGCATCATTTGAATGCAACATCACCATCACAGTGCGAATAGTTCCTTCTGACTTCTGGAGTAGAGTATGACAACAATCATTACGACGCTCGCAACTTCCTAATTTGTTGTACGATAGAACGTGTGATAATCTCGCCTAATATAAGTATGTAAATATTAATGTTCATCGTAAAATAGGTCTTACGATAATCTTGATCGCATGATCTTTTGTAAAACGGGACCCAGGCCACTGTGGTAAAACTTTATACTGCTATAAAACCTGGCGACCGCTTACCCACTTTACATGTTATTCGTTTGAAACTACTTTCAGAATGTCTGAGTTTGAGTTCTGACAAGACCAAATATATATTCGACATTTGATCCGGATCAAAACTGTTTTCAAAGACCATGAAAATACATGTAAACATTATCATGACTGCGTGCGGGCTAAATCACATCCTACCCCAATGTTACATTGGTAAACTAAGTATGTCTGTCTGTCTGTCTTTCTGTCTGCCTGTCTGTCTTTCTGTCTCTCTCCTCTCCCCCTCCCTCCCTCCCTCTCTCTCTCTCTCTCTCTCTCTCTCTCTCTCTCTCTCTGTAAGCAACAGCATTCTATACCTTGAAGGACATAGATCACGGAACTACTTTCGAGAACTTTCGAGAACAGAATAAATACGTCGTATATCTACGATTTGGAAAGAACTAATATAATTATACAACATTTAATACATGTACTAATTTACTGCCTTTATTAGGAAATAAATCCACACACCAAATAAAAAACGTTCTCGACGTCATTTGCTGTGTGATTCTAAAGGCCAAATAGAATAATATACATTAAACCCATAATTGAGGTTTGAAACACCGTTCGTTAAAACAATATCACACGTGGTGCTTATTAATGGTATTTTGGCACTTATTGGACACCGTATTTCTTCACCGACCCTATGTCTGTCCATATGATATATGCTTAAATTTCAGCCTCTGTTTCAGTTTTCACCTTTTCCGATTCGTTCAATATTTTGAGAAACTACTAACCGAGTGTCAAACAGCTTGGATCCTGATGAGATGCCGAGTTACACGGCGTCTCATCTGGATCCAAACTGTTTTGCAAATACTAGTTGAGTTGCACTTAGCAGGAAAAGGATTGACGTTAAGTATATCACGTGATATTTCGTTAAGTTTAGATCCAAATGAAATCGTGTAACTCAGCATAGTACCCGTGTACGTATTTTATGCAGCAATATTCTTTCCTATAGAAGTGGAAAAATACATATAGATACAGCGAGAATAAAACTGAATCGAGCATATTTTGTTGCATACGTTGATTTGCTCAGCCTATTAGATGTTAGGTTGTCAGGGTATAAAAGTACGAACACAGCGGTAAACAAACCATTTCGTCTGTTGGTCTCAACAATGAACATCAATATGCGAGTGCTCGCAATAGTTGTGGTTTTGGTTCTTGCGTGCGTCTGTCTCACAGAGACACGTGAGGTAAGGACTTTTTTCTGAAGCTATTTAAGATAAGTTGCATCGTGAGTTAAAGGCACACTGTTTAAATGCAGTTTTCATAATTCTCCGAGCGAGTTTTGTTCTGGTTTAAAATAAAACAGTAAAACCTCTCTATTACGGCCACTAAATTGTGCTAATTTGTTGGTATTTAGGGCAGGTGGCTGCTTAATGCAAGGTGAAAGTAAAACAGAACGCGCCTATAGGAGCTTTCTGTTTTACTTTCACATTGCTTTAAGCAGCAACCTGTCTTTGACACAAAATACTTGATTTAATTTAGTGGCCGTTATAGAGAGGTTTTACTGTAAAATCCTTCCACTGGGTGACTTTCATGCTTTGACGTACAGTAGAGCCTGTCCTAAGCGGCCATTCATTTATTGAACATATGAGTCTTATAAAGCAGGTTTTGCTTCACGCAGAGCAAAGGTAATGCAGAGTAACTTTCAGGACTACTTTTTTGACTTGCATTAACCCTTTCGCTGCCAATGCCGGATCTGTGATTACCTATGCAAACAGTTTGAATCCAGATGAGACGCCGAGTAACTCGGCGTCTCATCAGGATCCAAACTGTTTGTTACTATGTTTTTGATACAAAAATGAAGAAAATAAAAAAAAATGAAAATTTATAGCAGACGATAAAGTTAGCAGACGACAGAGTTTGGCAGCGAAAGGGTTGAGCTACCACCTGCCTTACCGACCCATGATTAGACCCCTTGTTAATGACCGCTTAAGACATGTTCTACTGTATTACACAAATGTGTTCAAATTGTCTTTGAACATACAGTAAGGTCTCGATAATGCGATCAAACAATTTATTAACCCTTTCCATCATATAAAAGTGTAGGAGCCGACTGATCAGGGTCTGCTCTGTTTGCTTATGGTATGAAATAAATTCTGAATCTGCAGTTAGTTTCTACCTAAGTAAAAACGTTTTGTGTTTATAAATATGCTATTATAAAATATCTAATTGATGTTAACGATGCCATTATTTCTTAAATGAATTTTGAACAGGAAACGAATTAACATAGGAGTCTATAAAAGCACGTGCTTGCTTAACCCTTTCCCTGTTCTGTATTTAGGCCAAATTTCAATACCTACTGAATATTCATTAACAAAATAGTTATAAAGATATATCGAAGGTGGAACATTGTAGACATTTTAGAAAGCAAAAAACACCAGATCTATCAAATTATGTTAGCAAACAGAGCAGACCCTGACCAGACAGCTCCTCTAGGAGCCGTCTGATCTGGGTCTACTCTGTTTTCAAATGCGTGAAAACACGTCTATAATGAGGGAAAGGGTTAATAATGTAAGGTAAGGGTAATGCAGGAAGCTACTTTAGGTGCTAGCTGCTGAACCCTTGTCCTACAATAACCCATTCCCTCATGTGCTACTTTTTAGATCCTACCTCTTTCAATAAATCTACCGAAAATGAGTATTACCTAGAGGAAAGGAAAATGTAGCGTTCAAACCATTGGGATGAATAGAGCATTTGCTCCATGGGAACCTGGGACCCCTCACCTACAGGGCGAGTGCTCTACCGACTGAGCTATCCGAACCGCTTACTGTTTTTCACCCAGTACCTATACCCGGCCCGTTACAATAGAATACTATAGTTGCACATTCTGCCATGGGAAAATAATCCCATGCAAATATGTAAAATGAATATTTATACAATACAGTAATTATTTCTGGGATGAATATTCATCAGACAAAGAGCTGAGTAGTTACATGTAAAGTTCTTGGACTAGCCCAAGAGATGTTAACTTATCTCGCTAAGCACGACCTGACTCGCATTCGCAAACAACTTGGATCCAGATGAGACGGCGAGTAACTCGGCGTCTCATCTGGATCCAAGCTGTTTGACACGCAGTCGACAGTTTCTCAAATCAGAAGTAACTCAAAAAATGCAACAGATAAACTTTTGGCAGACATATTATTTTTCTTCAGCACGATAATGTGGGACACGAGTCACTTTGCAAACACTGTAGACCCAGATGACAGGACTCCTAGAGGAGCCCTCTCACCAGGAACTGCACTGTCTGTTTTGTTACACTTTTCTTTCGAAACATCCCTAAATATTCACCATAAGTTTGACCTGTTTGAAAGTCGAAATGCATATACACAAGTAGTCCATTTGAAATTTCAGCGCTGAAAGAGTTAAAGTCCCTGAACGCCTTTGCATTACAAAATATGCTGAATGTACCCTTCAGTATACCATTTAAACAGTCTTGCTTTTTATTTGATCGATTTATGTTGAGACACAACAGTAAAACTCTAAAATATATCGCGCTGTACTTTTTGTTCCAGCGGTCAAAAAAGAGTACTTTATAAATATTTTCTATAGATAAAACCAACACTTCGCGCATGCGCCTCTTAATATCAAACAATGCATATAGGCGTCTCTTGGAAGCCGAAGTGGGATGAGCACTGTCTCTAAAAATATCATCACCGAAGAGGAAAGAAAATGTAGAAATAAACATACACACAATCTGTATATTTAAACCTACTTTCGTTTTCTCTGTATATTTAAACCTACTTTCCTTTTCGTCGTTTCATCGATTTAAACAAAAATAAATGTAATTTAAGATAAAACCTTACGTTTGAAACTTGTTTAAGACCAGTTTCTTTCAAATGGATGGGCACTCTATCAAAAACACCAAAGTGTAAATTTTTCGATCTCAGGATGTCCAGGGACTTTAAGAATACTGTACGAGTATAGTAGAATCCCTCTAATACGACCACTTCATGAATAAACATGGGTGTCGTTATAAGCGGGTGTTTCCTTAATGCAGAATAAAAGTAATACAGAAAGCTCATCTAGGAAAATTCTGCATTACTTTTGTCCTGCATTAGGCTACCACCTGCCTCTGCCACCCAGAATTAAACCTCTTTTAGGTGGTCGCATTAGAGGGGTTTTACTATCTTATGGAATTACATAGATTTGAGTCTACACTTTTTAACAGGACCAACATTTTGCTTCCTCATAAACCACTACAAACATTAGGTATATTATTCGTGCATACACTAATTCTTATATGAATATTCATGCTGCAACTGGATAAGTTATATCTTGTCTTCAAGATATAGAATTATCCTGTTCAAATGTAGCCGCCGTATGGACTTTTAATATACATGTACATTCAACGGGTTACTCGCGACTTTAAAGATGTATCCTACGTAAATTCCCGCAAACTTTGCGTTTCAGACTGACTTCAGAACCGTAACCTATGCACCTTTACACTTATTTAACACTAAACAATACGATTAATTAATGGTTGTTTGTGTCGAAAAAATAGAAAAATGTATTGCTACGGAAATCAACGGAACAGCGTTCGCCATGGACCGGATCTGTCGTAAGATTCAATTTTACATACCGGAAATAATCATTCGATGTATATGTGGTCAACAACCAATGTCAGCCATTGTACATGTGATAGCAACCTAATTACTATTCAAAGCGTTGTTCCGAAATAGAATCAGAGTCATTCAGAACTTGGCCGAAGATGTCCTCTGATTTCCGTACATATCCCCGTTTCTAAAAATGAGGCTCCTTTTTAATAATTTAGCAGTATTCGGATAACGATAATATTTAGCTGAACAAATACATCCTGTCGGAAAATAGATTGTAAGCATTATTTTCATTGTATGTACACAGTGAAGATATATGTAATTATACAACAGGGCATGGGTAAAGGAGGAGAAATGTAATTTAAAATTCATACGTGTACAGCTTCTGGAGTTAATTGATTAATGCGAAATATGCGCATAATACATCTTTAAGGATTAATATAGATTGTCATGTTGTGAAAGCCGACTTGCACAGCAAGGCAGTACAAGTGTTGATACAAGTAAACTATACCCTTTGACATGCATTGTTTGTACTCCCCCATTAAGTTGGGCGCGGAGAACAATTTGCAATGACTCCGGAACACAAACAGTCAATGCCCCAACTTGTGCGCCAAATGTAATCGGGTTTCTGTGAGAGAAAACATACCCGTCAGATGTGGAGATTGAACTCGAGACCTTGAGATCCCTAGTCAAGCACTCTACCCCATCGCCATAAAAGCCGACTTGCACATCAACGCAGTACAAGTGTTGATACAGGTACATGTACACTACACCCCGTGACACATGTCTTACAGCGGGATACGGGCTAAATGTACACCCCGTGACACATGTCTTACGGCGGGATACGGGCTAAATGTCGATCTGGTCAGCTAGGAAATAATCATTTATTTCTTTTTTCAGATCGCTCGATCAAATCAGCACAGAAGACGTGGTAAGTACCATTGTAGTATGACTCTTCCAGGGACGTGTCTGGGCATATGCACATACGCACGTGCGTACACATGGTTGAATAAGTCGAAACTGAAAAAAAAATGCTGGTTGATACCTCACTTGGGTAAGGTTCCCGGAGATTCTCACACAAATGTCCAGCATTTAGATTGTGAATGGTTTGAACAAAATATTTAGAGGGTCACTCATTCACAAATCCGACCACTGGTTCCACGTTTTCCCTTGTTCAATTTTGTTGATTCTACAGTGCTCCCTCTCTACAACGACTCCCTTTGGGATACGAAGATTGTATGTGTTGTTCAGAAGGAGTTGTTATAGGGAGGGAGGGAAAACATAATTAGCTTGTTTGCAGATCCCCAGATAAGGTGTATTTCGAGAACTAAAACCGTTATGCCTCTATCAAACCCTATGTTGTGACCACTCTTTAGAATCGTCACAAAGTGACGATTCTAAAGAGTGGTCTCAACATAGGGTTTGATGGAGGCATAAAGAAAATACGATGGAAAAAGTTGTTTCTGGAGCCTTGTTGTTTCGGAAACAGTGACATGCGTTGTTGTAAGGAGGGAATCGTTATTGAGAGGACCGTTGTAGGGAGGGAGCACTGTATTCCTGAATTGTCATGGGCTGAAAAAATCTTGAATGAATATTAAACAGGGACAGATTTAATGTATTCCTGTCTGTGGAAGATGTACTACAACAGATAACAGGTCTGTAAAGGTAAGGTTTTCTGTATACATAGATGGTGTCGTATCCATCTGTATCCATTGATGGTGTCTTATCCATCTGTGTTCATCGATGTTGACATGCCCATCTGTGTCCGTTGATGGTGTCGTATCCGTCTGTATCAATCGATGGTATCGTACAAATGTATCTATCTCTATTCATTGATTTTGTCGTATACATCTACATCGGTCGATGGTGTCCTATCCTTTTGTAGCCATCGATGTTGCCCAATCCTTTTGTAGTCACCTCTATTGTCCTATCCTTCAATATCCATCGATGTTGTCCTATCCTTATGTATCAATTTATGGTGTCGGATCCATCTGTATCCATCGATGGGGTCGTATCCATTTTTATCCACCTGATGCCGTTACATTATTACGTCAGTTAAGCTGTTATTCCACTTGTTTTATAATTTGTATCCGTGCATTTTACCAAAGACATTTGAATTCTCAGAGTTATTATATTTTCAGGTCCTCAGGGATCATGAATTGCAATGCTTTTAGTTATGAAAAATGGAATTTACCGCTTCTAGGGGACATAAGTACGGTTGCACTTGCTCATGAATAAACTCAAATGAACCGGATCTGCAATTTTCTCTTTTCACATTGTTGATTTTGCTTTCGAAGGATCTCCTACTTTCATTATTCATGAATTTTGATCATGGAAGATGAATTCATGTATATCATGAATACATGTACGTTTACTTGGCGTCTTATCTGAATCCAGTCTGTTTACAAATGCTGAACGGGACGCGGTTAGCGGGGTATGCGTTTAAACGCGTTACTGTCCATAGTCATATGAAATATAACATACATGTACATGTATATTGTTTTATGGAAATAAACGTGCATATTTTCCTCCAGCAGCCCATTCTTTTGTTATAGGTTGTATCATTTCACTAGCAATTAGAATTGAATAGATACTGTACAACCTAGCGATTTACTCCATGCGTCATGGCTATTATTTAGCCGTATTTCTATAATGAAGTAAGAAAACAAGGATATATTTGGGTGTGGCAGAAGTATGGCATACAGAATAATATGTATATTATTTCATTAGCAGACAGACATTGAAACTAAAGAGTTGTCTGCTCTGGGTCTACTGTGTTTACAGAGGTATTAACCCTTACAATGCGGGACACCAGTAACTAATGTCCTTTGCAATCAGTGTAGACCCAGATGAGAGGGCTCCTAGAGGAGCCCTCTCACCAGGGTCTACACAGTTTGTCATGGTACATTTTTCTTTAGAAAAATCCCTGAATGTTCACCATACACTTGACCTGAAAAATCCCTGAATATTCACCATAAACTTGACCTGTTTGAATTTTGGAATAGTCCATTTTAAAAGTCAGAGTTTGTAAGGGTTGTGAGACTGGTAGGGATGCGCCGTTTCAGCAGTAAACCATGGGTGGGATAGTGTAGTACTTCACATCATCAAATAGACGTAACAGTAATGCAAATGCTGTTCCGCCTTTCTATCATTCCGTCATATTCCTTGTACTGGTTCCATGCTTATAAAACTTTTTAGCTGAGTCTGAGTTCTTTCTCAAGTTTTTGATTGGTCAGATTTGAGCCTTTTGGCTCAAATCTGACCAATCAAAAGCTTCAGAACAAACTCAGACTCACCTAAAAAGCTTTATAAGCATGGACCCAGAGCTTACCTTGATAGCTATGTGACCTATTGATGCCAACTTAACCTATACTTGCATCATTGAATTGCGAAGTGTCGCGCACCATTTCAGATCTCTGAGATTGCGAAGTGTCGCGCACCATTTCAGATCTGTGAGATTGCGAAGTGTCGCGTACCATTTCAGATCTCTGAGATTGCGAAGTGTCGCGCACCATTTCAGATCTGTGAGATTGCGAAGTGTCGCGTACCATTTCAGATCTCTGAGATTGCGAAGTGTCGCGTACCATTTCAGATCTGTGAGATTGCGAAGTGTCTCGTACCATTTCAGATCTCTGAGATTGCGAAGTGTCGCGCACCATTTCAGATCTCAGAGATTGCGAAGTGTCGCGTACCATTTCAGATCTGTGAGATTGCGAAGTGTCGCGTACCATTTCAGATCTGTGAGATTGCGAAGTGTCGCGTACCATTTCAGATCTCTGAGATTGCGAAGTGTCGCGTACCATTTCAGATCTGTGAGATTGCGAAGTGTCTCGTACCATTTCAGATCTCTGAGATTGCGAAGTGTCGCGCACAATTTCAGATCTCAGAGATTGCGAAGTGTCGCGTACCATTTCAGATCTGTGAGATTGCGAAGTGTCGCGTACCATTTCAGATCTGTGAGATTGCGAAGTGTCGCGTACCATTTCAGATCTCTGAGATTGCGAAGTGTCGCGCACCATTTCAGATCTCTGAGATTGCCAAGTGTCGCGTACCATTTCAGATCTGTGAGATTGCAAAGTGTCGCGTACCATTTCAGATCTGTGAGATATTGATCTCTGATCTTAAACTAAACAGTTTTAGATTACTGTTTGACTTGATGGTGTTTGTTTTGGCACTTCCGCCTGATGCCAACTCGAACCTATAAATGTATCTTTGGATTGTAGATTGTCAGTTTTTGTCACGCACCATTTTTCCGATCTCTGTGACTTTGACCTCTGATCTTAAACTTAAAAAGCATTGTCTGAATCATTACTCATTTACGAATTGCCCAAGGAATGCCAAAGTGGTTCTGTGGATGGTGGATGAGTGTTAGTACTGCGGAGTATCAGATACATTCTTCTTAAGTTTGTGACATTATCTTAACCACTACTCTTTTCAAAACGATGCAGCTTTGGACTACAGAATGTCACGTACGATTTGTTGAACTCTTCATCTTCGGTGTGTCGAGTTTTAGAACCTGAAAATTGACCCATGACCTTAAAATAAAGAAACATTTTGTCTGAAGCATTACTCTTTTCAAAATCGCCAAATGCAACAACACTGTACCTGCTTTTTAACCCTTCGCTTGCTATTCACGTCAATATACCTACCTGTAAATAGTGTAGACCCAGACGAGACAGCTCCTGCAGGAGCTGTCTCATCAGGGTCTGCACTATTTACAAATTGATTGTGCAACCAGGGGACTCAACAGCAGTGATTTCACAGCGAAATACTTGTACACAGTGAAGATATATGTAATTATAAAACAGGGCATGGGTAAAGAAGGAGAAATGTATTTTAAAATTCAGCAAGAGAAGGGTTAAGACTCACACATCGAGTAAACGAGTGACCGCTTAAAGCATGTTCTACTCTGCATGCAATGGCATATGCTATATCTTTCAGGTTTTCCCGTTTCTCAACCGCGTGCACGCTCTGAAGAGGGCCTCCATCCGAAGCTGCAACGAGCACGTGAGTTGAATATCATTGTTCTCTTTGAAGTTCACGTACCAGTTCAACTGCCTGCAATGTCTAGTATTAACCCTTTCGGCGCCAAATTTCTAATTGTCGTCTGCCATCCAAGTTTGTTAAATCATTCAGTAAAATAAGGAAATGAGATAAATAAATGCAAATTTCAAAGGAATAGAGCACATATATAGAAATACAGATTGAGACAAATAGTGAAGTCCCTGATCAGACGCCGCCTTGAAAAGGCGGCGTCTGATCTGGGACTGCACTATTTGTCGTGGTGTTTTTACTCGACTGCGGCGGTGAAAGGGTTAACATAATGATTTTACAGTAAACCTCTTTTGATGCAAAAAGCTGCCATAGGGGTTTTCTTTATGACTTTCATCTTGCCTTAAGCAGCCACCTGAAGTCACGTGTACGGTCTTTATAATGAGCTTATAATCGCAGAGTCATGTGAACGTTTTGCGTCCTGAAAATGACACCGTAGAATGGAGACATACATGTAGTTGAATTTCGATATCTCGACCTCGAATAACTTGAACTTAGGGAAAGATAAAAGTTAGGTATTCCCATTCAGAATGGTTTCCAAAATGAATCATTATGCATATCCAGAAACACACGTGAGAGCTTTCAGCATTACATTAGACCTGCATTAAAAACTGTCCAGATTAGAAATTAGATAACTCGAACTTCTCTATTTCGAAGTAATCTGTATGGCCCTGTTCGAGATGCTGATGATAAACTGTGCTTATTTTTTCTGTAACGTTGTCTGATTTTCATTTTGATTTTATTTCATCAGTTTTTCATCAATCATAATAGCCCCATTCTCTCATATAAACGCCTGTTCATGCGTTTGCAAACAGAGTAGACCCAGATCAGACGGCTCCTATAGGAGCCATCTGATTAGGACTTACTCTGTTTGCTTATGGCATGATATAGATCTGGTTCTACTGTTTTTGTTAATCGGAAAATATCCTTGAAACTTTCAGCGTATAAAAAATCAGATAATAAATATTCATGATCTAATAATTTCTTACATGAATATTGAACATGGCAAGAGTTAAAGCAATAATTCTTACAACAATCACACTTATGTTACCAATATATGATTCCAAGTTTTTATTTGTTTTTATTATCTTGGTGCCTTTATGGTGTTTTACAGTTCAATTACTACATATGCTGGAGGTTTCGCAAAAGAACCAAGCAAAAGACTCTCGTTCATATAATGCCTATCTAGATGACTCTTACAACGATCCTAACTCAGGCGCATACTACGGAAGCAGCAGCGATCACTACTACAATCCTAACTCAGGCCCATACTACGAAAGCAGCAGCGATCACTACTACAATCCTAACTCAGGCCCATACTACGAAAGCAGCAGCGATCACTACTACAATCCTAACCCAGACCAATACTACGAAAGCAGCAGCGATCACTACTACAATCCTAACTCAGGCCCATACTACGAAAGCAGCAGCGATCACTACTACAATCCTAACCCAGGCCCATACTACGAAAGCAGCAGCGATCACTACTACAATCCTAACTCAGGCCCATACTACGAAAGCAGCAGCGATCACTACTACAATCCTAACTCAGGCCCATACTACGAAAGCAGCAGCGATCACTACTACAATCCTAACCCAGGCCCATACTACGAAAGCAGCAGCGATCACTACTACAATCCTAACTCAGGCCCATACTACGAAAGCAGCAGCGATCACTACTACAATCCTAACTCAGGCCCATACTACGAAAGCAGCAGCGATCACTACTACAATCCTAACTCAGGCCCATACTACGAAAGCAGCAGCGATCACTACTACAATCCTAACTCAGGCCCATACTACGAAAGCAGCAGCGATCACTACTACAATCCTAACTCAGGCCCATACTACGAAAGCAGCAGCGATCACTACTACAATCCTAACTCAGGCGCATACTACGAAAGCAGCAGCGATCACTACTACAATCCTAACTCAGGTCCATACTACGAAAGCAGCAGCGATCACTACTACAATCCTAACTCAGGCCCATACTACGAAAGCAGCAGCGATCACTACTACAATCCTAACTCAGGCCCATACTACGAAAGCAGCAGCGATCACTACTACAATCCTAACTCAGGCCCAAGCAGCGATCACTACTACAATCCTAACTCAGGCCCATACTACGAAAGCAGCAGCGATCACTACTACAATCCTAACTCAGGCCCATACTACGAAAGCAGCAGCGATCACTACTACAATCCTAACTCAGGCCCATACTACGAAAGCAGCAGCGATCACTACTACAATCCTAACTCAGGCCCATACTACGAAAGCAGCAGCGATCACTACTACAATCCTAACTCAGGCCCAAGCAGCGATCACTACTATAATCCTAACTCAGGCCCATACTACGAAAGCAGCAGCGATCACTACTACAATCCTAACTCAGGCCCATACTACGAAAGCAGCAGCGATCACTACTACAATCCTAACTCAGGCCCATACTACGAAAGCAGCAGCGATCATTACTACAATCCTAACTCAGGCCCATACTACGAAAGCAGCAGCGATCACTACTACAATTCTAACTCAGGCGCATACTACGAAAGCAGCAGCGATCACTACTACAATCCTAACTCAGGCCCATACTACGAAAGCAGCAGCGATCACTACTACAATCCTAACTCAGGCCCATACTACGAAAGCAGCAGCGATCACTACTACAATCCTAACTCAGGCCCATACTACGAAAGCAGCAGCGATCACTACTACAATCCTAACTCAGGCCCATACTACGAAAGCAGCAGCGATCACTACTACAATAGGTCTTATAAAGCTCGTCGAGGCCAAGGTAATGACTCACATGTGCATTCAATCTATAGTAGAAATAGAGGATCTGTTGCGAGTTGTCTTTTAAGATCACATGTTCCTAAACGAGCCTTAGAAAATGTTATTAAGCGAGCCTTGGCGAGCTTAATAACATTTTCTTGGTGAGTTTAGGAACATGTGATCTTAAAAGACAACGAGCATCAGATTCTTTTTCTCACATAACAAATAAGTGTATTTTTGCCGTTTAAATGACATGTAAACATCGGTATCCATGGTTTGACGTCATATCTGATGTATGACGTCATATATACGTTCTAAAGTGATCTTACACGTGTTACAGATAAGGGAATCTTAACCCGTTGTTCTAACTCGGAGATAAGGGAAGGTAGCCTATGTGAGAACATGTTTTAGTGAACATTGATATATTATCCATTTCCTCCATAAATATGCCTCTGTAAAATCACCTATTGAAACCATTGTGATAAATGCAGCATTTTCTCCTATAGCTCCTATACATAATTCTAAATTTTTCCTTTTCTCCATTTAATGCTCCTTTTCGGTTGAGTTATTCAAAGTGGTTGGAACTAAAAATAGCCTAATCAGGGAATGGGTTAAACAAAGGATTCTTAAATGCTGTAGTGGTTTAACCCATTACGTCATAGGCTATTTTAGATACAACGTCTTTGAACAAATCTACCGAAAAGGAGCATTAACTAGAAACAAGATGTGTTTGTGAAACACTATGCCCCCTCATATATTTGACCTCTGACCTTGAAGGATGACCTTGACCTTGACATGTCACCCCTCAAAATGTGCGGCTTTATAAGATACATATGCATGCCAAATATCAAGTCTCTATCTGTACTGTCTCAAAAGTTAAGACCAATGTTAAGGTTGCGTTAAAGTTACAGACAAAGAAACAGACAATTTGACCTTTGATCCTGAAGGATGACCTTGACCTGGACATGTCACCCCTCAAAATATGCAGCCTCATGAGATACACAAGCGTGCCAAATATCAAGTCTCTATCTCTACTGGTCCAAAAGTTTTGGCCAATGTTAAAGTCGGTGATTTGACCCATATATTTGACCTCTGACCTTGAAGGATGACATTGACCTTGACATGTTACCCCTCAAAATGTGCGGCTTTATGAGATACATATGCATGCCAAATATCAAGTCTCTATCTGTACTGGCTCAAAAGTTATGGCCAATGTTAAAGTTGCTGACAAACAGACAGACAAACAGACAGGGCAAAAACAATATGCCCCCTGACTATCGTCAATGGGGGCATAAAAATGAAACTTTTAGAATTTTGTAGTTTGAAACCATTGTAATAAATAGAGCATTTGCTCCTATAGGAGCAAATGCTCTATTTATCACAATGGTTTCACAAAGTGACTTTTACAGAGTCGTCAAAAGTCGTCATTTTGAGGGAACGGGTTAATGCAGGGCATTACAGGCACATAGTGAGACATATTTTTGATGGCCGCTTAAGACTGGTTCAACTGTATGCATGTATACTATCTAGTTGTCAACTGCCTTTTTCAAGGCACACGGCTTCTATCCGCGAATATATTGGCATTTACAACAGCTTGGACCATATGCAAACGGTTTGGATCCAGATGAGACGTCGAGTAACTCGGCGTGTGATCAGGATCCAAGCTGTTTGATACTCGGACACTCGATCAATAGTTTCTCAAAAGCTTGATCGAATCGGAAGTAGTCAAAATTACACAAGATCCAAATTTAGCAGACATCATTTTCAAGAGTTCATTGGAACCATTATACCTATAGGATAATATCGAACAGTGGATACTTGCAATTCGAAATCGTGCTTTCACATATCACAGTTTCAAATTATTTGCTTCTTATGGAATGTGCCCCTTTCCCTCGTATAAACGTGTTTTCACGCATTTGCAAACAGAGTAGACCCAGATCAGACGGCTAATTGTTTGCTATTTTCTTTTAACTATTTTGTCCATGAATATTCAGTAGGTATTGAAATTTGGAACAAACATAGAACAGGGAAAGGGTTAAATTAAGATTGGCTTCATAACAGATAGTCCACTAACAGATAAACAAAAAGCTCTGAGGCGTGACGGTATTTACAATATTGAACCAGTCTTAGAAATACGGGGTTACATGTGTTTACGTACATTTTGAGATAATATTCTTGAACTCTCACAGATGTCCCAGCCCGACTGGCTCAGTCAATTGGGTCGAAGGCCAATGATCGTATTTTTATACCAATGAGTCGCAGGTCACACGTTCGAGCCCCGTCAGTGACATATAATTTTCTCTTTTTTTCTTTCCATTTTCACGAAATAAGCGTGATTTTGAAGTATTTCACAGTTTGTTAGTTACATGGAGTAATATAGATCTGATTTTGCAATTATAAAAAATAATATTATTATTCATGACGTCATTATTTCCTATATGAATATTCACCAGGGAAAGGTTTGGTTTACTGTACACATTTTATGAGAAGTGATAGTGGCTACAGTCAAGTACCATAGCAACCAATCATTTTATTAATTTACAATAAAATTAAAGAAAACCCTGTCTTCAGCTAAACGAAAAATAAGACAGGTGGTAGCTCAATGCAGGACGAGAGCTCCTATGGGTGATTTATGTATTATTTATGTATTGCATGAAGCAGTCCCCTGTCGTTATAAACACCCTTGTTAACCCTTTCCCTCATATAAACGTGTTTTCACGCATCTGCAAACAGAGTAAACCCAGATCAGACGGCTCCTATAGGATCCGTCTGATCAGGGTCTGCTCTGTTTGCTAATAGAATTTGAAAGATCTGTTTCTTTAGTTTCTAAAATGGCTGTAATGTTTCACCTTCCATATTTCATTATAACTATTTTGACTATGAATATTCAGTAGGTATTGAAATTTATTTAAACATTGAACAGGGAAAGGGTTATTTCATTATATGGTCGCAATTTAGACAGAGTCTGCTGTATATAATATAATCAGTGGACTGGTTTTATCATTTGTTTTTCAGGGGAAATATTAAACGTGCTGCGAAAGCTGAAAGAAACACTGGAAAGTCGTCAAAAGAGGGGGCATTAATCAATGAATATACATGGTATGAGCAGGTCTATCTCGGGCCTGCAACAACCTAATTCGAGGGCTTGGTGCAAAACTATTGTAACTCATTCACAAAGTGAAGGAGTTACAATAGTTTTGCACCAAGCCCTCGAATTGAGATTTGAAAATGTTTTCCGTTTTGTAGTTAATGAAGAGGACAATAATGATGGTATTTATGATAACGATGAAAATGAAAATAATAAAATATTGAGAATAATGATAATAAATTATTTATAATGACTGACTGAATGAATGAATGAATTATTTATTTATACTTATGGAATAATAAAATAATATAGTACTAATAAAGAAGAAGAGAAAGGGAATAATATAACAGTGCTTAAGAGGATCAGGAATAGGAAAAGTAAGGACATAATGTTTGTGACAATGATAATAATGATGACAATGACACAGATGATTCTGACAATTTATGTGAATAATGTCTTTTTCAGGCTGTCACCAGTGTTTAAGAATTGAATGATGGACCATAACGTGTTCAGTACTGTAGAATCTCTCTATGGCGGCCACTGAAACAAAATGAATATATTTAGCCTTTTTCTCCATGGATAAGCATTCATATGCCTTTGCAAACAGAGCAGACCCTGGTTAGACAGCTCTTTTTATAGTATAATATAGATATAATTCTAGTTATATCAGGGTCAACTCTTTTCTTGTTCGTATGTTATAATCAAAACATTCCTCAAGGAGACCTCAGATCAGGATCTGCACTTTTTGCTGAATCTGTCAATTTATTCCAGCAAATACAGTAAAACCTCTCTATAACGACCACTAAATTGTGTTAATTAGTTGGTAATTTGGGCAGGTGGTTGCTTAAAGCAAGGTGAAAGTAAAACAGAACGCTCCTATAGGAGCGTTCTGTTTTACTTTCATCTTGCTTTAAGCATCCACCTGCTTTTAACACAAAATACTTGATGTAAATTAGTGGTCGTTATAGAGAGGCTTTACTGTATTTTGTTTGCCGTGCCCCCCTTCATATGAAAACGGATGGGTTCCAAAGCAATATCTGGACGAGTTTACTTTAGATAATATGGGGATAATTGGGCTTATATTCAAGGTGTAAAGGGTTAAGGTCCAATGCAAACTTTGTAGAGCCAGACCAGCCGACCCGTCACCAATACCGCGTTTCGTCAGAGTCTACACTGTGATATCGGATGATAAAACATTATGAAGAGCATCAAACAGGATTGACTCTGATCAGACACCGGACTTTTAACTCTTTCAGTGTCACGTATTGTCGCCAGTGGAATTTAATTGGTCGTTTGTTTCAATTTTCATTGCTTGGCAGTATTTACGCCTTTGCTAACAGAGTAGACCCAGATCAGAAGACTCCTATAGGAACCTTCTGATCAAGGTCTGCTCTGTTTGTTTATGAAATTATTATAATAGATATGCCTCTAAAAGTTCTACCAATACCGAAAGTCTATGTGTATATAAAAAAGTATGCCATTATAAGAATTCCTATATAATGAATATGCATGACGTCATTACTTCTTAAACCAATATTCAACTGGGAAAGAGTTAATCAATGCAGTGATTCGGCTTGGTTTGGCCCGTTTGCGCTTCGTAGTACGATTGGTATAAAGGTGACAGCCAAACGTCTCCTTCACTTTTAACTCTCTGCACGCTAAGCAACGTTTTCGTCTCCAGCCTGCTTCAATTCTTAAAATAATTTTTCCCTCATTTCTTTACAAATTTAATGACAAAGTGACAAACAGTTTGGATCCAGATGAGACGCCACATCATGCTGCGTCTCATCTGGATCCAAACTGTTTGCCTAGGTTATTAACCCATTTGCTCCCACGATCCCATATATGGGACATAGTCAAATAGTGTAGACTCTGATCAGACGCCGCATAATGCGGCGTCATATCAGAGTCTACACTATTTGCTGATAGGAATTTCAATATAAAACAAAACGAAATTGAAAATTTAGGCCAGGCACCACTTAGATAAAGAATGGCCTAATCCAATATATAAACATTGACGAATCCTCTGGGAGCAAATGGGTTAAGAAGGTTTAGCCGCTAGCATGCAAAGAGTTAATATGTTCTTCACGAAACTATCCTTAGCGTGCATATACTTACACATGCAATAATCGACGCTTCTTCTATTTCGCCTTAACCTATTCCATCCTACTGACACATTTTGACGCCTCTGTAAAAGTCATTTTGTAAACCATTGTAATAAATAGAACAAATGCTCTATTTATCACATTGGTTTCAAAAGTATACAATTCTAAAACGATTTTTTTCCTAGCAAATGCTACTTTTCAGCAGATTTATTCAGAGGTTGTTTTAAAAACAATAGTACAGTAAGGAATGGGTTAAATGCCCAAAAGATCATATCACAAAGGCCATGCCCCTTTCACGGTAATGGTGTTATTTCATTGTGTGCCGTATATCACTAAAACTGGGAATATAGTGAAAACAAATACAGTAAAACTTGCAGAAAGTGTTTATAGAAGAAATAAGGTCTTTCTGCATAGGCAGAGATTGTTAAAGTTATTCCCGCATATTGACGCCTTTTGACGCCTCTGCATAAATCACTTTTTGAAACCAGTGTGATAAATATAGCATTTGCTCCTTAGAATGCCAGTCAGGTCGCGCCTAGTAGTTAAACAAATATACAGTAAAACCTCTCTATAACGACCACTAAATTATGTTAATTAGTTGTTATTTAGGGCAGGTGACTGCTTAAAGCAAGGTGAAAGTAGGGGCGTCCTGTTTTACTTTCACCTTGCTTTAAGCATCCACCTGCCTTCAACACAAAATACTTGATCAAATTTAGTGGTCGTTATAGAGAGGTTTGGCTGTACCAAGGCAACAGAAAAAGAAAGAAATTTTACACCACATATTTGATTGTTTTTGAATGAACATGACGTCATTTGATAATGTAGTACTTTTTACATTCTGACTCTTTCTTTCATGATATTGTCTATGTTTGTTTCTTTTAATATATTGGTACTTTGCATCGGTGGTTTGTCATTCTTTCCATTAAAAACAACGTGATCCTAGTTTTAATACTCGTTTCCCGCACGAATGAAATGGATATAAATACTGTACTGTAGTACACTGACTGTATTGAAGATAGAGGATCTTACATGAGTGTTCATTACATATTGTTTTTATGAAACGAGTTTACTGTAAAAGCTCGTGTCATATTCATTTTAAACCGCAGTTTTCGAAAATGCTGTGGCGTTGGCCAATCAGAGTTGGTTATTCAGTTTTCCTTTTTCGTGAAGACTGGATTATTGCCGCCAAAATCAAACTGCGGTTTAAATCGGTTACGCGCAGTCTATTTCATGAAGACTTGTCATAATGCAGTCTAACCTATATATAGTAAACGAGTTTCATGAAAACAATTTGTAATGAACACGAATGTAAGATTCATTTTATCACATAAGCCTAAAAAATGCCATAGATAATAAAACAGGATATAGCTGACGGCTGTTTCGGCCATTGCTTACAAACAGCGTAGCAATACAACGGACGACAGCTGCGATTGGCTAGTTCGCTTAAATGAGCGCTACGATTGGCTATTGATTGCTAAGTTGCATAAAAAAATGAACTAGTGCATATCCGCGATTTACGACACTCTGTTACGGCACTCTCACAAGGCAGATTTAGTGATACAATATTATTTTGCATTGCATTGCACTGCACTACGCTACACCACGCTACGCCACACCACACCACGCCACGCCACACCACACCACACCACACCACACCACACCACACCACACCACACCACACCACACCACACCACACCACACCACACCACACCACACCACACCACACCACACCACACCACACCACACCACACCACACCACACCACACCACACCACACCACACCACACCACACCACACCACACCACACCACACCACACCACACCACACCACACCACACCACACCACACCACACCACACCACACCACACCACACCACACCACACCACACCACACCACACCACACCACACCACACCACACCACACCACACCACACCACACCACACCACACCACACCACACCACACCACACCACACCACACCACACCACACCACACCACACCACACCACACCACACCACACCACACCACACCACACCACACCACACCACACCACACCACAATACAATACAATACAATACAATACAATACTACGCTACGCTACACTACACTACACTACACTACACTCACTTGATGAGATGCTGGTTACTGGATCAAAGCAGTTTGCAAATTATTTCAAGGGAAGTAATATTTCCTTTGCAGACCATATCGAACTTATTGAATTGTCTCCCCTGGATTACAAAAATCCGGTTATGGGTATACTCATTGCCGAGAAAAGAAAACGGAAATAAAAGTGGAGTGCTTTGGTAGAAAAAAAACAATATCCCAAGAGGGATGATTTATGGAAATAAATTCATAAAACAGACTATCATCGCAAGTCATTTCGATATTAGCTAACACGCCAATAACACATATGTATATTATATGCCCCGCCGCCGATCTCCAGTGGTGTCAGAAATCAACAACAGTCCAGACTACCGATATTCACGGCACACTTTAGTATCGGTACACTTATATAAGAAGATAACTATTCCTATCATGCTGAAACCCTTTACTCCATAAATACGCATTTCTACGCCTATGCAAACAGAGAAGACCCAGATCAGACGGCTCCTATAGGAGCCGTCTGATCAGGGTCTTCTCTGTTTGCCGATTTAATAATATAGATATGATTCTACAGTTTCTGCCCTGGTAAAAACTTCACGTGTGTATGTGCCAATATAAAAATAATAAACTGAATAATATCTATGATGCCATTATTTCTTTCATGAATATTTATGGGGTAAAGGGATAAGTTTGTCAACTCTGGAACATTATAACACTAAGTGGTGTTGGAGATATTATTCCTTTACTTTATGAATATTCATCTAAGAATAAAATTACTGAATTTTTACAATGGCATATGGACAAGGGAATTTAACCCATTCACTCATAGGTTATTTTTTAGATCAAACCACTTTGAATAAATCTACCGAAAAGGAGTATTAACTAGAGAAAAGGAATATTTTAGAATTTTGTATATAGTTTGAAACCATTGTGATAAAGAGAGCATTTGCTCCTATATGAGCAAATGTTCTATTTATCACGATGGTTTCAAGAAGTGACTTTTACAGAGGCGTAGAAAGGCGCATCTATGGAGGAAATGGTTAATAGCAAACAGATCAGACCCGGATCAGATGGCTCCGTCTGACCTGGGTCCACTTTGTTAAGGGGTAAAATGAGGAATTAACAGAAAAAATGAAGTGGTTCAATAGACATATACAGTGAAACCTCTCTATAACGGTCACTAAATTGTGTTAATTAGATGGTATTTAGGACAGGTGTCTGCTTAAAGCAAGGTGAAAGTAAAACAGAATGCTCCTATATGTCCCAAGGCATGTATGACGATATTTATGCAGCAAGCTCTTGCAGGAGCTTTCTGCATTACTTTCGTCCTGCATTAAGCAACCATCTGCCCTCAACGTCGTTTATGTTCATTTATAAAGTAGTTGCTTTCGAGGGGTTTAACTGTACAGTAAAACCTCTCTATAACGGCCACTGAATTACATCAAGTATTTTGTGTTAAAGGCAGGTGGTTGCTTAAAGCAAGGTGAAAGTAAAACAGAACGCTCCTATAGGAGCGTTCTGTTTTACTTCCACCTTGCTTTAAGCAGCCAACTGCCATAAATACCAACTAATTTACACACTTTAGTGGCCGTTATAGAGAGGTTTTACTGTATATGGCTATTCATCTGACATCTTACTATACACTGAATATATAATGTGAAAAAAATAATGTCTGCTTATAATTGGATCTGGTACAATTTCCGATTCAATTTAGCTTTATTTTTTAGAAACTATTAAGTATCAAACAGCTTGGATCCTGATCCGTTAAAACCATATCTGGATCCACGCTGCTTGCAAAGTGAGAGTCATGTCACAGGTTTCAGGAAAATGTTTAGTACTGATCTGGATCCGTTATCTTTTGTTTTTAACCCTTACGGCGCCAAATTTCTAAGTGTCTTCTGCAATCAATTTTTTTTTCAATTATTCGGTACAATAAGGAAATAAGATAAATAAATGCAAATTTCAATGGAATAAAGCACATATAAAGAAATAGAGATTGAGACAAAAAGTGATGTCCCTGATCAGACGCCGCCTTGAAAAGGCGGCGTCTGATCTAGGACTGAACTATTTGTCGTGGCGCATTTATACGACATCGGCAGTAAATGGGTTAAACAGTTAGGCGTTCTTATATAGACACAGCTTGAAACAAGACATACATATTGTTTCTGAATCTGTGATGCCAGGATATTTACAGTAAAACTCCTCTAAACCGGAATTCTAGTAGAGAATAGATACTTTTTTAGGCAGGTGACTGCTTAATGCATTAGTTCATAGGTTATCTTTAGATCCTACCTCTTTAAATAAATCTACCGAAAAGGAGCATTAACTAGAGAAATGGAAAATTTTAGAATTTGGTAGTTTGAAACCATTGTGATAAATAGAGCATTTGCTCCTATAGGAGCAAATGCTCTATTTATCACAATGGTTTCAAGAAGTGACTGTCACAGAGTCGTCAAAAGTCGTCAATATGAGGGAGAGGGTTAATTAATGCAGGGTGAACGTCATACAGAAGATAGATGCATTGTGACCTCAGAATAAATTTGACTCTGACAATGAGACAATTAGGGCTTAATAAGCGAGGTATCCAGATTAGTTTAGAACAAAACTAAAATAAAAAAGTAAATTCTTACTTGAATACATTTTATTGTGGCAACTGTTCCAAGATCTGGCTCTGCTCTCCTGAAGTTGAGCCATGTTGAGTTTGTGAACTTTGCACTTGTTTTCGTAGTTATGTTTCTAAAGTTTTCTTGATATTGTTGTATAAAGCTCCCTTGGAATTCCTAGTTTCGATTCCATTTCGCTTTGAGTTTGCGGATAATGTCCGGCGTGGCCACTTTAGATCGTTTCATGAATGTTGTCCTTGTATCACAGACAGGTGCCGAATGACGTAACTCCATTTATTTGAGAATATTCTTTATGGAGCCCAAAGAAATGCTATAACCCATGGTTTTAACGGCTTTTGAAGGATTCCACAAGTATGATTAGTACTCAGAATCCCTAACATGACATCCGCACCTTGTCACATATTTCCTTTTGAAAACTAGGTAAAACAAGCATGTTTACTCAAGTATATGCTATAACACAGCTGACAATATACACAAGACTCGATCATCTCGTGCATGTACTTGACAGCGCACGATCTTCTTTTGTACCACGGGCATACATATACTATAGTTCGATTTCGAGCGCTGAGCCGTTACTGTACTTTTCTATTTATAGAAGTTGCAACCATTCTAATTTATGGGTAAGTGGACAATGGTTGTCACAAGAAGCTCGTAGTAATCATGCAGTATTAGTATATACAGTAAAACCTCTCTATAACGGCCACTAAATTACATCAAGTATTTTGTGTTAAAGTCAGGTGGCTGCTTAAAGCAAGTTGAAAGTAAAACAGAACGCTCCTATAGGAGCGTTCTGTTTTACTTTCACCTTGCTTTAAGCAGTCAACTAATTAACACGATTTAGTGGCCGTTATAGAGAGGTTTTACTGAATATGCTTATTACTTTTCTGTATAACCACAGGTATAACTCCGGAAAAAACACGGTTTGTAAAGCGTTTTACCTCTATGGATGGACTGGTCCTAAAGTTCACAGCTCACGGGTCAAAACCGAACTATATATTGTACGTTTTGTTTTCTTTTAACTGCCACCTGTATCATTTACGCTTTTCACCATGAATACGCATTTCTATGCCTGTGTGAACAGAGTAGACCCAGATCAGACAGAGCTGATTTGTTGCTGATCAGGATCTGCTCTGTTTGCTTATGGAATATATATATATACAGTAAAATCTCTCTATAACGGCCACTAAATTACACCAATCATTTTGTGTTAAAAGCAGGTGGCTGCTTAAAGCAAGGTGAACGTAAAGCAGAACGCTCCTATAGGAGCGTTCTGTTTTACTTTCACCTTGCTTTAAGCAGCCACCTGTCCTAAATGCCAAATGATTAACACAATTTAGTGTCCGTAATAGAGAGGTCTACTGTATATGTATTTTTACAGTTTCTACTATGGCCAAAAATGATCATGTCCATGTGCCATTATAAAAATGATTCTAATGAATATGCATGATGCCATTATTTCTTACATGACTAGTCATGGAGTAGATGGTATAAGATTGGGTTTGTGTGTTAACTGACAATGCATAATATCTAAGAGTTTAGGAAATATTGATACAATATAGCCCATCTAAACCAGAATTCTAGTAGAGAAGAATTTAGATACTTTAACCCATTACCTCGTTGGCTATTTTTAGATACAACCTCTTTGAATAAATCTACCGAAAAGGAGCATTAACTAGAGAAAGGGAACATTTTAGAATTTTGTAGTTTGAAACCATTGTGATAAATAGAGCATTTGATCCTAAAGGAGCAAATGCTCTATTTATCACAATGGTTTCTCAAAGTGACTTTTACGGAGTGGTCAAGAGTCGTCAATATGAGGGAATGGGTTAAGCCATGCGGCTGCTAAATACAGGGTGAAAGTCATGAAGAGACCTCCTAAAGGAGCTTTCTGTATGACTTTCACCCTGCATTGAACTGACTCCTACCAGGCCGATATTCATACTATAAAGTTAACGTCTGGTTTAGAGGGGTTTCACTGTTTTTTGCGTTACTGTTGTTCCTATGTCACTGTATTAGAGACTGTATGTGTTTTTAAAGATACCCGTCTTTACGTACCAAGTTCTAAAAGTAGGAGATCCTTCTAAAGCAAACGCAGCAATGCAAAAAGAGAAAATTGCAGACTCGGTTTTATTAAGTCTATTCAAGAATAGTTATGAAATGTGCAACACTACGCATGCCCCCCTAGCACCGGCTTAAGCGGTATTCAATTTTCAAAACTAATAGCATCCAAACTTATGTGTGTGAAGCTGGCTCAGCAATCAACCATCAACCATCAACATTCGGTTTTATATAAGGAAACCGAATGTTGATCTGGAATGTCGAGCTCGCCCATCAACATTCGTTTTTATATAAGGAAACCGAATGTTGATCTGGAATGTCGAGCTCGCCCATCAACATTCGTTTTTATATAAGGAAATCGAATGTTGATCTAGAATGTCGAGCTCACACATCAACATTCGTTTTTATATAAGGAAATCGAATGTTGATCTGGAATGTCGAGCTCGCCCATCAACATTCGTTTTTATATAGAGAAACCGAATGTTGATCTGGAATGTCGAGCTCGCCCATCAACATTCGTTTTTATATAGAGAAACCGAATGTTGTGCTGGAATGTCGAGCTCGCCCATCAACATTCGGTTTTATATAAGGAAACCGAATGTTGATCTGGAATGTCGAGCTCGCCCATCAACATTCGTTTTTATATAAGGAAATCGAATGTTGATCTGGAATGTCGAGCTCGCCCATCAACATTCGGTTTTATATAAGGAAACCGAATGTTGATCTGGAATGTCGAGCTCGCCCATCAACATTCGTTTTTATATAAGGAAACCGAATGTTGATCTGGAATGTCGAGCTCGCCCATCAACATTCGTTTTTATATAAGGAAATCGAATGTTGATCTAAAATGTCGAGCTCGCCCATCAACATTCGTTTTTATATAAGGAAATCGAATGTTGATCTGGAATGTCGAGCTCGCACATCAACATTCGTTTTTATATAGAGAAACCGAATGTTGATCTGGAATGTCAAGCTCGCCCATCAACATTCGTTTTTATATAGAGAAACCGAATATTGAGCTGGAATGTCGAGCTCGCCCATCAACATTCGTTTTTATATAAGGAAGTCGAATGTTGATCTGGAATGTCGAGCTCGCCCATCAACATTCGTTTTTATATAAGGAAATCGAATGTTGATCTGGAATGTCGAGCTCGCCCATCAACATTCGGTTTTATATAAGGAAACCGAATGTTGATCTGCAATGTCGAGCTCGCCCATCAACATTCGGTTTTATATAAGGAAACCGAATGTTGATCTGGAATGTCGAGCTCGCCCATCAACATTCGTTTTTATATAGAGAAATCGAATGTTGATCTGGAATGTCAAGGTCGCCCATCAACATTCGTTTTTATATAGAGAAACGGAATGTTGAGCTGGGATATCGAGCTCGCCCATCAACATTCGTTTTTATATAAGGAAATCGAATGTTGATCTGGGATGTCGAGCTCGCCCATCAACATTCATTTTTATATAAGGAAATCGAATGTTGATATGGAATGTCGAGCTCGCCCATCAACATTCGTTTTTATATAGAGAAACCGAATGTTGATCTGGAATATCGAGCTCGCCCATCAACATTCGTTTTTATATAGAGAAACCGAATGTTGATCTGGAATGTCGAGCTCGCCCATCAACATTCGCTTTTCTATAAGGAAATCGAATGTTGATCTGGAATGTCGAGCTCGCCCATCAACATTCGATTTTATATAAGGAAACCGAATGTTGATCTGGAATGTCGAGCTCGCCCATCAACATTCGTTTTTATATAAGGAAACCGAATGTTGATCTGGAATGTCGAGCTCGCCCATCAACATTCGTTTTTATATAGAGAAACCGAATGTTGAGCTGGAATGTCGAGCTCGCCCATCAACATTCGTTTTTATATAAGGAAATCGAATGTTGATCTGGAATGTCGAGCTCGCCCATCAACATTCGTTTTTATATAGAGAAACCGAATGTTGATCTGGAATGTCGAGCTCGCCCATCAACATTCGTTTTTATATAGAGAAACCGAATGTTGATCTGGAATGTCGAGCTCGCCCATCAACATTCGATTTCCTATAAGGAAATCGAATGTTGATCTGGAATGTCGAGCTCACCCATCAACATTCGGTTTTATATAAGGAAACCGAATGATGATCTGGAATGTCGAGCTCGCCCATCAACATTCGTTTTTATATAAGGAAACCGAATGTTGAGCTGGAATGTCGAGCTCGCCCATCAACATTCGTTTTTATAGAAGGAAATCGAATGTTGATCTAGAATGTCGAGCTCGCCCATCAACATTCGTTTTTATATAAGGAAATCGAATGTTGATCTGGAATGTCGAGCTCGCCCATCAACATTCGTTTTTATATAGAGAAACCGAATGTTGATCTGGAATGTCGAGCTCGCCCATCAACATTCGTTTTTATATAGAGAAACCGAATGTTGATCTGGAATGTCGAGCTCGCCCATCAACATTCGTTTTTATATAAGGAAATCGAATGTTGATCTGGAATGTCGAGCTCGCCCATCAACATTCGTTTTTATATAGAGAAACCGAATGTTGATCTGGAATGTCGAGCTCGCCCATCAACATTCGTTTTTATATAGAGAAACCGAATGTTGATCTGGAATGTCGAGCTCGCCCATCAACATTCGTTTTTATATAAGGAAATCGAATGTTGATCTGGAATGTCGAGCTCGCCCATCAACATTCGGTTTTATATAAGGAAATCGAATGTTGATCTGGAATGTCGAGCTCGCCCATCAACATTCGCTTTTCTATAAGGAAATCGAATGTTGATCTGGAATGTCGAGCTCGCCCATCAACATTCGGTTTTATATAAGGAAACCGAATGTTGATCTGGAATGTCGAGCTCGCCCATCAACATTCGTTTTTATATAAGGAAACCGAATTTTGATCTGGAATGTCGAGCTCGCCCATCAACATTCGTTTTTATATAGAGAAACCGAATGTTGATCTGGAATGTCGAGCTCGCCCATCAACATTCGTTTTTATATAAGGAAATCGAATGTTGATCTGGAATGTCGAGCTCGCCCATCAACATTCGTTTTTATATAGAGAAACCGAATGTTGATCTGGAATGTCAAGCTCGCCCATCAACATTCGTTTTTATATAGAGAAACCGAATATTGAGCTGGAATGTCGAGCTCGCCCATCAACATTCGTTTTTATATAGAGAAACCGAATGTTGATCTGGAATGTCGAGCTCGCCCATCAACATTCGTTTTATATAGAGAAACCGAATGTTGTGCTGGAATGTCGAGCTCGCCCATCAACATTCGTTTTTATATAAGGAAACCGAATGTTGATCTGGAATGTCGAGCTCGCCCATCAACATTCGTTTTTATATAAGGAAATCGAATGTTGATCTGGAATGTCGAGCTCGCCCATCAACATTCGGTTTTATATAAGGAAACCGAATGTTGATCTGGAATGTCGAGCTCGCCCATCAACATTCGTTTTTATATAAGGAAACCGAATGTTGATCTGGAATGTCGAGCTCGCCCATCAACATTCGTTTTTATATAAGGAAATCGAATGTTGATCTAAAATGTCGAGTTCGCCCATCAACATTCGTTTTTATATAAGGAAATCGAATGTTGATCTGGAATGTCGAGCTCGCCCATCAACATTCGTTTTTATATAGAGAAACCGAATGTTGATCTGGAATGTCAAGCTCGCCCATCAACATTCGTTTTTATATAGAGAAACCGAATATTGAGCTGGAATGTCGAGCTCGCCCATCAACATTCGTTTTTATATAAGGAAGTCGAATGTTGATCTGGAATGTCGAGCTCGCCCATCAACATTCGTTTTTATATAAGGAAATAGAATGTTGATCTGGAATGTCGAGCTCGCCCATCAACATTCGGTTTTATATAAGGAAACCGAATGTTGATCTGCAATGTCGAGCTCGCCCATCAACATTCGTTTTTATATAAGGAAACCGAATGTTGATCTGGAATGTCGAGCTCGCCCATCAACATTCGTTTTTATATAAGGAAACCGAATGTTGATCTGGAATGTCGAGCTCGCCCATCAACATTCGTTTTTATATAAGGAAATCGAATGTTGATCTAAAATGTCGAGCTCGCCCATCAACATTCGTTTTTATATAAGGAAATCGAATGTTGATCTGGAATGTCGAGCTCGCCCATCAACATTCGTTTTTATATAGAGAAACCGAATGTTGATCTGGAATGTCAAGCTCGCCCATCAACATTCGTTTTTATATAGAGAAACCGAATATTGAGCTGGAATGTCGAGCTCGCCCATCAACATTCGTTTTTATATAAGGAAGTCGAATGTTGATCTGGAATGTCGAGCTCGCCCATCAACATTCGTTTTTATATAAGGAAATCGAATGTTGATCTGGAATGTCGAGCTCGCCCATCAACATTCGGTTTTATATAAGGAAACCGAATGTTGATCTGCAATGTCGAGCTCGCCCATCAACATTCGGTTTTATATAAGGAAACCGAATGTTGATCTGGAATGTCGAGCTCGCCCATCAACATTCGTTTTTATATAGAGAAATCGAATGTTGATCTGGAATGTCAAGGCCGCCCATCAACATTCGTTTTTATATAGAGAAACGGAATGTTGAGCTGGGATATCGAGCTCGCCCATCAACATTCGTTTTTATATAAGGAAATCGAATGTTGATCTGGGATGTCGAGCTCGCCCATCAACATTCATTTTTATATAAGGAAATCGAATGTTGATATGGAATATCGAGCTCGCCCATCAACATTCGTTTTTATATAGAGAAACCGAATGTTGATCTGGAATATCGAGCTCGCCCATCAACATTCGTTTTTATATAGAGAAACCGAATGTTGATCTGGAATGTCGAGCTCGCCCATCAACATTCGCTTTTCTATAAGGAAATCGAATGTTGATCTGGAATGTCGAGCTCGCCCATCAACATTCGATTTTATATAAGGAAATCGAATGTTGATCTGGAATGTCGAGCTCGCCCATCAACATTCGTTTTTATATAGAGAAACCGAATGTTGATCTGGAATGTCAAGCTCGCCCATCAACATTCGTTTTTATATAGAGAAACCGAATATTGAGCTGGAATGTCGAGCTCGCCCATCAACATTCGTTTTTATATAGAGAAACCGAATGTTGATCTGGAATGTCGAGCTCGCCCATCAACATTCGTTTTTATATAGAGAAATCGAATGTTGATCTGGAATGTCGAGGTCGCCCATCAACATTCGTTTTTATATAGAGAAACCGAATGTTGAGCTGGGATATCGAGCTCGCCCATCAACATTCGGTTTTATATAAGGAAATCGAATGTTGATCTGGGATGTCGAGCTCGCCCATCAACATTCATTTTTATATAAGGAAATCGAATGTTGATCTGGAATATCGAGCTCGCCCATCAACATTCGTTTTTATATAGAGAAACCGAATGTTGATCTGGAATATCGAGCTCGCCCATCAACATTCGTTTTTATATAGAGAAACCAAATGTTGATCTGGAATGTCGAGCTCGCCCATCAACATTCGCTTTTCTATAAGGAAATCGAATGTTGATCTGGAATGTCGAGCTCGCCCATCAACATTCGATTTTATATAAGGAAACCGAATGTTGATCTGGAATGTCGAGCTCGCCCATCAACATTCGTTTTTATATAAGGAAACCGAATGTTGATCTGGAATGTCGAGCTCGCCCATCAACATTCGTTTTTATATAAGGAAACCGAATGTTGAGCTGGAATGTCGAGCTCGCCCATCAACATTCGTTTTTATATAAGGAAATCGAATGTTGATCTGGAATGTCGAGCTCGCCCATCAACATTCGTTTTTATATAGAGAAACCGAATGTTGATCTGGAATGTCGAGCTCGCCCATCAACATTCGTTTTTATATAGAGAAACCGAATGTTGATCTGGAATGTCGAGCTCGCCCATCAACATTCGATTTCCTATAAGGAAATCGAATGTTGATCTGGAATGTCGAGCTCACCCATCAACATTCGGTTTTATATAAGGAAACCGAATGTTGATCTGGAATGTCGAGCTCGCCCATCAACATTCGTTTTTATATAAGGAAACCGAATGTTGATCTGGAATGTCGAGCTCGCCCATCAACATTCGTTTTTATAGAAGGAAATCGAATATTGATCTAGAATGTCGAGCTCGCCCATCAACATTCGGTTTTATATAAGGAAATCGAATGTTGATCTGGAATGTCGAGCTCGCCCATCAACATTCGTTTTTATATAGAGAAACCGAATGTTGATCTGGAATGTCGAGCTCGCCCATCAACATTAGTTTTTATATAGAGAAACCGAATGTTGATCTGGAATGTCGAGCTCGCCCATCAACATTCGTTTTTATATAAGGAAATCGAATGTTGATCTGGAATGTCGAGCTCGCCCATCAACATTCGTTTTTATATAGAGTAACCGAATGTCGATCTGGAATGTCGAGCTCGCCCATCAACATTCGTTTTTATATAGAGAAACCGAATGTTGATCTGGAATGTCGAGCTCGCCCATCAACATTCGTTTTTATATAAGGAAATCGAATGTTGATCTGGAATGTCGAGCTCGCCCATCAACATTCGGTTTTATATAAGGAAATCGAATGTTGATCTGGAATGTCGAGCTCGCCCATCAACATTCGCTTTTCTATAAGGAAATCGAATGTTGATCTGGAATGTCGAGCTCGCCCATCAACATTCGGTTTTATATAAGGAAACCGAATGTTGATCTGGAATGTCGAGCTCGCCCATCAACATTCGTTTTTCTATAAGGAAGCCGAATGTTGATCTGGGATGTCGAGCTCGCCAATCAACATTCGTTTTTATATAGAGAAACCGAATGTTGATCTGGAATGTCGAGCTCGCCCATCAACATTCGTCATTATATAGGGAAATATTTTTCTCTGAATATACAGGATTATCAGCTTTCATCTTTGGCACACAGCATCATCTGCAGGTCCACTACAAAAAGTTATTAAAATTTTGCCCATGGTGTAAAAATTGGACCCGGCCGAGGGGTTGCCACTTTTCTAAAGGAACATATAGATAAAATGTTGAAAATGTCTCTGACACTGGAAGCTCTTAGCTTTCAAGATTGCAAATTACGTTACCTTGAAGTCCGCTGGGTCAGATAAGGCCCAGCTACATGGGTAGCCAGATTTCTATAGAAAAACATAGTGAAAAACTTGATTTTTCTCCAATGATTGACTTGTGAACGATGGCAGGTTCATCATGGTAATATTGTTGTGTAATGCAAAGTTAGTGTTTGACCTATTGATTGTTGATAAATTTATGTGAACATGTGCGTCTGGGGTATAGGAATTTTTAAAGACCATACTCAAGTCAAACATATATGTTTGATAGTTAGTCATGATGAGTATTAGTATGTAACTGCTGCCTATTCATTAAAATACATATATTGATTTTAATGACCACAGGCCTTAATTTATATAATCAGATGTGGCATATCTGTGTCCTATGAAATATTTACCTTTTAGTTTTTATCTAGGACGTTTTATTGAAGATAGCCCTTCTTAGAAACCGACTTTCCGTTTTAGGACTATACATGTATCTTGAAAATATGCTTTATAATATATCTTCTATATTACATCTGCATGTGTAAATTTGGCATTTAGTCAATTCTAAAGGTGGTGTCACACTAGAGCGTATGGCAGGAACGTACGCGAACGTATGAGAAAAATGCTCATACGCTCGCATACGCAGATAAACGCTATGGGTAGGTTAGGCATATGTTTGTATAAGCTGCCATATGTCGGTGTATATTCTCATACGCAGAGAACGAAACTAATTTTTGAACATGTTCAAAACAGTTCAGCGTATACGAGCGTATGAAGTATACTAGGTCAGATACGTTTCACAAACGGTGGCATGATGGCGGCCAGTAAATCTATCATATGGATAACGTATCAGTAACGTAATTGTAAAAGTAAAAAGTAAAGTACCTAGTTATAGTCTACTTTCAGTCCGAATGACCGCTCAGCCGACTGTACATTTACTCCCCTGGTCATTGAGTCATTGGCCTACAATATTGAGCACTGCTAAGATATGGCGCAATCATGCAGCCGCAGTACCGGCGAGTGACCCTCACAGGTACCCATTTTAACCCCTGGGTGGAGAGGATGTAAGGGTGGGAGACACGGAAAAGCGTCTCTGAAATTTCCGGGAGGGACCGGGATTTGAACCCCGGACCTCCGGACTGATATATATAGTCAAGCGCGTTACCGCTAGACCACCGCCACCTGCAAACTTGTAATGTATGTCTGACGAATGACTAACGTTTTTAACCTATTTATGGCTATCCATACGCTATTCATGCGCTCACGCGAGGTAAGAATACGTTACTCATATGCTAAAAGACGCTATTTATACGCTGATATACGCTACATTGACGGTGACATAAGTTGACACATGCTCGTATACGTTTCCCATGCGTTGCCTATACGCCAGATATACGGTACGCATACGCTATCCACGCCATGCTAATACGTTCATCGAAAATAGAGGTGGAAAATTACGGATTCATACGCTCAAAAGTTGTGCGTATGACCATGATTTCATACGCTATGCATACGTTCTTCTCATACGCTATAGTGTGACATGGCCATAATTTAACGTATGTCTGACGAATGACTAACGTGTTTAAACTATTTCTGGTTATCCATACGCTGCTCATGCGCTCACATGCGGTAAGAATATGTTACTCATATGCTCGCATACGCTAGTTATACGCTGATGTACGCTATACTGACGGTGACATAAGTTGACACACGCTCGTATACGATTCTCATGCGCTGCATATACGTCAGATATACGGTACGCATGCGCTGATAGTAGGTTCATCGAAGAAAGTGTTGGAAAATTTCGGGTTCATACGCTCAAAAGTTGTGCGCATGACCAGTTTTTCATACGCTATGTATACGTTCGTCTCATACGCTATAGTGTGACAGGACCATTAAGACAATATGCAGGTGCCCATAACCAGTATAAATTTGAGAACCATGCATTGAAAATTGTGATTCATTTTTATAACACATGTGATGTTTGATTTTGCAGTTTATAAGGAGTTTAAATATTACAATGGATTAACGAACATGTTTTACAGCTGCTTAAGTTAAATATTAGGTTTTAACTTTGAACTCATTATCTTAATGAATATGGCTACGGACCCATTGTATTTGGAAAGTTCCCAATAAAAACGTTTAAACAAATGGTGCATAGTATTGTCATATGTCAGGCATATTCAGTTGTGTAATTCATCCTATATAGCGTCGATGGTAGAATGGGGGAGTTGACATTACAGCTTAGCATTCAGTTTCATTAAATAAAAACGAATGTTGATGGGCGAGCTCGACATTCCAGATCAACATTCGGAAAAAACGAATGTTGATGGGCGAGCTCGACATTCCAGATCAACATTCGGTTTCTCTGTAGAAAAACGAATATTGATGGGCGAGCTCGACTTTCCAGCTCAACATTCGGTTTCCTTATATAAAAACGAATGTTGATGGGCGAGCTCGACATTCCAGATCAACATTCGATTTCCTTATATATAAACGAATGTTGATGGGCGAGCTCAACATTCCAGCACAACATTCGGTTTCTCTATATAAAAACGAACGTTGATGAGCGAGCTCGACATTCCAGATCAACATTCGATTTCCTTATGTAAAAGCGAATGTTGATGGGCGAGCTCGACATTTCAGCACAACATTCGGTTTCTCTATATAAACCCGAATGTTGATGGGCGAGCTGGACATTCCAGCTCAACATTCGGTTTCTCTATATAAAAACGAATGTTGATGGGCGAGCACGACATTCCAGATCAACATTCGATTTCCTTATATAAAAACGAATGTTGATGGGCGAGCTCAACATTCCAGCACAACATTCGGTTTCTCTATATAAAAACGAATGTTGATGGGCGAGCTCGACATTCCAGCTCAACATTCGGTTTCTCTATATAAAAACGAATGTTGATGGCCGAGCTCGACATTCCAGATCAACATTCGATTTCCTTATATAAAAGCGAATGTTGATGGGCGAGCTCAACATTCCAGATCAACATTCGGTTTCCTTATATAAAAACGAATGTTGATGGGCGAGCTCGACATTCCAGATCAACATTCGATTTCCTTATATAAAAACGAATGTTGATGGGCGAGCTCAACATTCCAGATCAACATTCGGTTTCTCTATATAAAAACGAATGTTGATGGGCGAGCTCGACATTCCAGATCAACATTCGATTCCCTTATATAAAATCGAATGTTGATGGGCGAGCTCGACATTCCAGATCAACATTCGATTTCCTTATATAAAAACGAATGTTGATGGGCGAGCTCGACATTCCAGCTCAATATTCGGTTTCTCTATATAAAAACGAATGTTGATGGGCGAGCTCGACATTCCAGATCATCAATCGGTTTCCTTATATAAAAACGAATGTTGATGGGCGAGCTCGACATTCCAGCTCAACATTCGGTTTCTCTATATAAAAACGAATGTTGATGGGCGAGCTCGACATTCCAGCTCAACATTCGGTTTCTCTATATAAAAACGAATGTTGATGGGCGAGCTCGACATTCCAGATCAACATTCGATTTTCTTATATAAAAACGAATGTTGATGGGCGAGCTCGACATTCCAGACCAACATTCGATTTCCTTATATAAAAACGAATGTTGATGGGCGAGCTCGACATTCCAGCTCAACATTCGGATTCTCTATATAAAAACGAATGTTGATGGGCGAGCTCGACATTCCAGATCAACATTCGATTTCCTTATATAAAAACGAATGTTGATGGGCGAGCTCGACATTCCAGATCAACATTCGGTTGCCTTATATAAAAACGAATGTTGATGGGCGAGCTCGACATTCCAGATCAACATTCGATTTCCTTATATAAAAGCGAATGTTGATGGGCGAGCTCGACATTCCAGATCAACATTCGGTTTCCTTATATAAAAACGAATGTTGATGGGCGAGCTCGACATTCCAGATCAACATTCGATTTCCTTATATAAAAACGAATGTTGATGGGCGAGCTCGACATTCCAGATCAACATTCGATTTCCTTATATAAAAACGAATGTTGATGGGCGAGCTCGACATTCCAGATCAACATTCGATTTCCTTATATAAAAACGAATGTTGATGGGCGAGCTCGACATTCCAGATCAACATTCGATTTCCTTATATAAAAACGAATGTTGATGGGTGAGCTCAACATTCCAGCACAGCATTCGGTTTCTCTATATAAAAACGAATGTTGATGGGCGAGCTTGACATTCTAGATCAACATTCGATTCCCTTATATAAAAACGAATGTTGATGGGCGAGCTCGACATTCCAGCTCAACATTCGGTTTCTCTATATAAAAAACGAATGTTGATGGGCGAGCTCGACATTCCAGAACAACATTCGATTTCCTTATATAAAAACGAATGTTGATGGGCGAGCTCGATATTCCAGATCAACATTCGATTTCCTTATATAAAAACGAATGTTGATGGGCGAGCTCGACAATCCAGCTCAATATTCGGTTTCTCTATATAAAAAAGAATGTTGATGGGCGAGCTCGACATTCCAGACCAACATTCGATTTCCTTATATAAAAACGAATGTTGATGGGCGAGCTCGACATTCCAGCTCAACATTCGGTTTCTCTATATAAAAACGAATGTTGATGGGCGAGCTCGACATTCCAGATCATCAATCGATTTCCTTATATAAAAACGAATGTTGATGGGCGAGCTCGACATTCCAGCTCAACATTCGGTTTCTCTATATAAAAACGAATGTTGATGGGCGAGTTCGACATTCCAGCTCAACATTCGGTTTCTCTATATAAAAACGAATGTTGATGGGCGAGCTCGACATTCCAGATCAACATTCGATTTCCTTATATAAAAACGAATGTTGATGGGCGAGCTCGACATTCCAGATCAACATTCGATTTCCTTATATAAAAACGAATGTTGATGGGCGAGCTCGACATTCCAGATCAACATTCGATTTCCTTATATAAAAACGAATGTTGATGGGCGAGCTCGACATTCCAGATCAACATTCGATTTCCTTATATAAAAACGAATGTTGATGGGTGAGCTCAACATTCCAGCACAACATTCGGTTTCTCTATATAAAAACGAATGTTGATGGGCGAGCTCGACATTCTAGATCAACATTCGATTCCCTTATATAAAAACGAATGTTGATGGGCGAGCTCGACATTCCAGCTCAACATTCGGTTTCTCTATATAAAAACGAATGTTGATGGGCGAGCTCGATATTCCAGATCAACATTCGATTTCCTTATATAAAAACGAATGTTGATGGGCGAGCTCGACAATCCAGCTCAATATTCGGTTTCTCTATATAAAAAAGAATGTTGATGGGCGAGCTCGACATTCCAGATCAACATTCGATTTCCTTATATAAAAACGAATGTTGATGGGCGAGCTCGACATTCCAGCTCAACATTCGGTTTCTCTATATAAAAACGAATGTTGATGGGCGAGCTCGACATTCCAGATCAACATTCGATTTCCTTATATAAAAACGAATGTTGATGGGCGAGCTCGACATTCCAGATCAACATTCGATTTCCTTATATAAAAACGAATGTTGATGGGCGAGCTCGACATTCCAGATCAACATTCGATTTCCTTATATAAAAGCGAATGTTGATGGGCGAGCTCGACATTCCAGATCAACATTCGGTTTCCTTATATAAAAACGAATGTTGATGGGCGAGCTCGACATTCCAGATCAACATTCGATTTCCTTATATAAAAAAGAATGTTGATGGGCGAGCTCGACATTCCAGATCAACATTCGATTTCCTTATATAAAAGCGAATGTTGATGGGCGAGCTCGACATTCCAGATCAACATTCGGTTTCCTTATATAAAAACGAATGTTGATGGGCGAGCTCGACATTCCAGATCAACATTCGATTTCCTTATATAAAAGCGAATGTTGATGGGCGAGCTCAACATTCCAGCACAACATTCGGTTTCTCTATATAAAAACGAATGTTGATGGGCGAGCTCGACATTCCAGATCAACATTCGATTCCCTTATATAAAAACGAATGTTGATGGGCGAGCTCGACATTCCAGATCAACATTCGATTTCCTTATAGAAAAGCGAATGTTGATGGGCGAGCTCGACATTCCAGATCAACATTCGTTTTCCTTATATAAAAACGAATGTTGATGGGCGAGCTCGACATTCCAGCTCAACATTCGGTTTCTCTATATAAAAACGAATGTTGATGGGCGAGCCCGACATTCCAGCTCAGCATTCGGTTTCTCTATATAAAACCGAATGTTGATGGGCGAGCTCGACATCCCAGATCAACATTCGGTTTCTCTATATAAAAACGAATGTTGATGGGCGAGCTCGACATTCCAGATCAACATTCGATTTCCTTATATAAAAACGAATGTTGATGGGCGAGCTCGGCATTCTAGATCAACATTCGATTTCCTTATATAAAAACGAATGTTGATGGGCGAGCTCGACATTCTAGATCAACATTCGGTTTCTCTATATAAAAACGAATGTTGATGGGCGAGCTCGACATTCTAGATCAACATTCTATTTCCTTATATAAAAACGAATGTTGATGGGCGAGCTCGACATTCCAGATCAACATTCGATTTCCTTATATAAAAACGAATGTTGATGGGCGAGCTCGACATTCCAGATCAACATTCGATTTCCTTATATAAAAACGAATGTTGATGGGCGAGCTCGACATTCCAGCTCAACATTCGGTTTCTCTATATAAAAACGAATGTTGATGGGCGAGCTCGACATTCCAGATCAACATTCGGTTTCTCTATATAAAAACGAATGTTGATGGGCTAGCTCGACATTCTAGATCAACATTCGATTTCCTTATATAAAAACGAATATTCCAGATCAACATTCGGTTTCCTTATATAAAAACGAATGTTGATGGGCGAGCTCGACATTCCAGATCAACATTCGATTTCCTTATATAAAAACGAATGTTGATGGGCGAGCTCGACATTCCAGCTCAACATTCGGTTTCTCTATATAAAAACGAACGTTGATGGGCGAGCTCGACATTCCAGATCAACATTCGGTTTCTCTATATAAAAACGAATGTTGATGGGCGAGCTCGACATTCCAGATCAACATTCGATTTCCTTATATAAAAACGAATGTTGATGGGCGAGCTCAACATTCTAGATCAACATTCGATTTCCTTATATAAAACCGAATGTTGATGGGCGAGCTAGACATTCCAGATCAACATTCGGTTTCCTTATATAAAAACGAATGTTGATGGGCGAGCTCGACATTCCAGATCAACATTCGATTTCCTTATATAAAACGAATGTTGATGGGCGAGCTCGACATTCCAGATCAACATTCGATTTCCTTATATAAAAACGAATGTTGATGGGCGAGCTCGACATTCCAGATCAACATTCGATTTCCTTATATAAAAACGAATGTTGATGGGCGAGCTCGACATTCCAGATCAACATTCGATTTCCTTATATAAAAACGAATGTTGATGGGTGAGCTCAACATTCCAGCACAACATTCGGTTTCTCTATATAAAAACGAATGTTGATGGGCGAGCTCGACATTCTAGATCAACATTCGATTCCCTTATATAAAAACGAATGTTGATGGGCGAGCTCGACATTCCAGCTCAACATTCTGTTTCTCTATATAAAAAACGAATGTTGATGGGCGAGCTCGACATTCCAGAACAACATTCGATTTCCTTATATAAAAACGAATGTTGATGGGCGAGCTCGATATTCCAGATCAACATTCGATTTCCTTATATAAAAACGAATGTTGATGGGCGAGCTCGACAATCCAGCTCAATATTCGGTTTCTCTATATAAAAAAGAATGTTGATGGGCGAGCTCGACATTCCAGATCAACATTCGATTTCCTTATATAAAAACGAATGTTGATGGGCGAGCTCGACATTCCAGCTCAACATTCGGTTTCTCTATATAAAAACGAATGTTGATGGGCGAGCTCGACATTCCAGATCAACATTCGATTTCCTTATATAAAAACGAATGTTGATGGGCGAGCTCGACATTCCAGATCAACATTCGATTTCCTTATATAAAAACGAATGTTGATGGGCGAGCTCGACATTCCAGATCAACATTCGATTTCCTTATATAAAAGCGAATGTTGATGGGCGAGCTCGACATTCCAGATCAACATTCGGTTTCCTTATATAAAAACGAATGTTGATGGGCGAGCTCGACATTCCAGATCAACATTCGATTTCCTTATATAAAAAAGAATGTTGATGGGCGAGCTCGACATTCCAGATCAACATTCGATTTCCTTATATAAAAGCGAATGTTGATGTGCGAGCTCGACATTCCAGATCAACATTCGGTTTCCTTATATAAAAACGAATGTTGATGGGCGAGCTCGACATTCCAGATCAACATTCGATTTCCTTATATAAAAGCGAATGTTGATGGGCGAGCTCAACATTCCAGCACAACATTCGGTTTCTCTATATAAAAACGAATGTTGATGGGCGAGCTCGACATTCCAGATCAACATTCGATTCCCTTATATAAAAACGAATGTTGATGGGCGAGCTCGACATTCCAGATCAACATTCGTTTTCCTTATATAAAAACGAATGTTGATGGACGAGCTCGACATTCCAGCTCAACATTCGGTTTCTCTATATAAAAACGAATGTTGATGGGCGAGCCCGACATTCCAGCTCAGCATTCGGTTTCTCTATATAAAACCGAATGTTGATGGGCGAGTTCGACATCCCAGATCAACATTCGGTTTCTCTATATAAAAACGAATGTTGATGGGCGAGCTCGACATTCCAGATCAACATTCGATTTCCTTATATAAAAACGAATGTTGATGGGCGAGCTCGGCATTCTAGATCAACATTCGATTTCCTTATATAAAAACGAATGTTGATGGGCGAGCTCGACATTCTAGATCAACATTCGGTTTCTCTATATAAAAACGAATGTTGATGGGCGAGCTCGACATTCCAGATCAACATTCGATTTCCTTATATAAAAACGAATGTTGATGGGCGAGCTCGACATTCCAGATCAACATTCGATTTCCTTATATAAAAACGAATGTTGATGGGCGAGCTCGACATTCCAGATCAACATTCGAGTTCCTTATATAAAAACGAATGTTGATGGGCGAGCTCGACATTCCAGCTCAACATTCGGTTTCTCTATATAAAAACGAATGTTGATGGGCGAGCTCGACATTCCAGATCAACATTCGGTTTCTCTATATAAAAACGAATGTTGATGGGCGAGCTCGACATTCCAGATCAACATTCGATTTCCTTATATAAAAACGAATGTTGATGGGCGAACTCGACATTCTAGATCAACATTCGATTTCCTTATATAAAAACGAATATTCCAGATCAACATTCGGTTTCCTTATATAAAAACGAATGTTGATGGGCGAGCTCGACATTCCAGATCAACATTCGATTTCCTTATATAAAAACGAATGTTGATGGGCGAGCTCGACATTCCAGCTCAACATTCGGTTTCTCTATATAAAAACGAATGTTGATGGGCGAGCTCGACATTCCAGATCAACATTCGATTTCCTTATATAAAAACGAATGTTGATGGGCGAACTCGACATTCTAGATCAACATTCGATTTCCTTATATAAAAACGAATATTCCAGATCAACATTCGGTTTCCTTATATAAAAACGAATGTTGATGGGCGAGCTCGACATTCCAGATCAACATTCGATTTCCTTATATAAAAACGAATGTTGATGGGCGAGCTCGACATTCCAGCTCAACATTCGGTTTCTCTATATAAAAACGAATGTTGATGGGCGAGCTCGACATTCCAGATCAACATTCGGTTTCTCTATATAAAAACGAATGTTGATGGGCGAGCTCGACATTCCAGATCAACATTCGATTTCCTTATATAAAAACGAATGTTGATGGGCGAGCTCAACATTCTAGATCAACATTCGATTTCCTTATATAAAAACGAATGTTGATGGGCGAGCTAGACATTCCAGATCAACATTCGGTTTCCTTATATAAAAACGAATGTTGATGGGCGAGCTCGACATTCCAGATCAACATTCGGTTTCCTTATATAAAAACGAATGTTGATGGTTGATGGTTGATTGCTGTGCCAGCTTCACACACATTCCAAACTTATTGTTCCGAAGGACGAGACACTATTACAACACTGAGAATGAAGTACGGGACGACATTTTACTACGACCGCCACACAAACACTGAACACCTGTTGTTGTGAAGTACATAAGTTCTGAAAGTAGATCCTTCGAAAGCAAAAACAGAAATGAAAAAATTTAAAATGAAAGTGCAGTCTCGGTTTTATTGAGGTTGTTCGTGAGCAGCGCTACGCTACTCACGTCCCTCTAAGTCTCCTTAGTGAGAATTTGCTGTTATCACAAATACATATACATGTACAATAACTCCCCTCTAAACCGGCTTTTAAATTTGACTTTCACTCTGCATTAAGCAGCCACCTGCCTAAAAGTATCTAAATTCTTCTCTACCAGAATTCCGGTTTAGAGGGGTTTGACTTTAGTAATAGTAACCATTATTCTATCCCTAGGAAATTGGATTCGATCAATCAATCAAACAAGAGGTACAAGCAAGTTTCGTATTTTATTTAAAGAAGTAAAAATATAACAGTAAATAGATAGAAATATACTCATAAAAATTAACTGATAGACATAATCAACTTGACAAAGAGACAGCGAGTATATGCGTATATTGTACGATGAAATAGACAATGCAAACAAGCGTCAACTCAGTTGCGCATTCTCCCACTTTGGAGACATAGGCACATCATGAAGACCCAGACAGACAGTTTCTAGAGCAATCATTTCTCCTTAGTATCTGAATCCTTTGCTTAACCCTTTACTCATATACAGTAAAACCCCGCTAATGCGACCACTTAATGCGACCACTTAAACAAACATGGCTGTTTTCATAAGCAGGTGGTTGCTTAATGCAGGACGAAAGTTATGCAGAAAGCTCCTATAGGAGCTTTCTGCATAACTTTCGTCCTGCATTAAGCAACCACCTGCCCTTGCCACTGTGAAGTATGTCCCTTTTTGGTGGTCGCATTAGCGGGGTTTTACTGTATACGTTTTTTTGTGCCTTTGCAAACAAAGTAGACCCAGATCAGATAGCTGTAGAAGTAACTCCGAGTTATCTGATCAAGGTCTGCCCTACATGTATTTGCCGAGCCAGATTAGATAGCTGTATGAGCTGCCTTATCCGGGTCTGCTCTGTTTATGTAAGGGTGTGGATCTGAATATACAGTAATTGTCAGGTCAAACATTCACTAGTTCATATACCAACATTAACCATTTACTCTATGAATATTTATTTAAGCAATGATAACATCATGAATATTAAGTACAGTAAAACCTCTCTATAACGGCCACTAAACTATGTTAATCAGTTGCTATATTAGGGCAAGTGGCTGCTTAAAGCAAGATGAAAGTAAAACAGAACGCTCCTATAGGAGCGTTCTGTTTTACTTTCATCTTGCTTTAAGCAACCACCTGCTTTCTTTAACACAAAATACTTGATGTAATTTAGTGACCGTTATATAGAGGTTTAACTGTATATTATATTAGCACATGGAACTATGAACCTTTAGCCATGACAGAAACTGTAGAACCATATCTATATTAGAGCATAAACAAACAAAGCAGACTTTTTATGAGACGGCTACTGCAAGAGCTGTCTGATCTGGATCTACTCTGTTTGCAAATGCGTAAAAAGGCGTATTTATGGAGTAAAGGATAAAATTTCTATCAAGTTATATTCGTATAATCATTATTATTGCATGTATACTAAATTGTTAACGAATCATTTTTACAAATGTCATTGGCAGAGGATTTTTGCGGAAACATCCATAACAATGAAATTGAGTTTCATCCAAAATATAAATACTTGCACGAGTGATGTACATGCAAGTTATCAGGGCTACAGATAAAGGTGCGTACCCAAATACTAAAATCGTCATTTCTCCACCAAACCCTATAATGTGACCACTCTTTAGAATCGTCTCTCTTCGAGACGATTCTAAAGAGTGGTCACGGTATAAGGTTTCGTAGAGAAATAAAGGATCAATTCTTGAACATATTTAAATACGCATCTTATCTGGACATTTGTAAGAATATGAGGCTTAACTGGCTGAACCCTATAAATGTACATCGTGGATTTGTAAATCATGATTAGATTAGATTCTTGATGGTACATAAACATAGGCAGGCATTTTCAGTCAATACAGAAACTGTAGAATCAGATTATTACATTTCTATAAGCAAACAGAGCAGACTCAGAACAAACGAATCCTGCAGAATCTGTCTGAGCTCTAGTCTACTCAGTTTGCAATAGTGTAGAAAAGGCATATCTATGGAGTAAATGGATAACACGGAAAGACCATTCTTCGGAAAAGTAGACGTGTCGTCTTTTAAGGAAGTAAAAGTTGATGAACAGGGTCCGAGATTATAAAACTTCCGAGTCTCAGTTTGAGATCATTATCAAGTATCTGATTGGTCAGATTCTGAGCAAGCTCAGAATCTGACCAATCAGATGCTTTAGAATGATCTCAGACTCTTGCAGAAAGTTTTATAACCTTGGGGCCAGACCAACATGAAAATGGTTCGTTCAAAGTGATGTATGTAATTAACGTTTTACATTTGATGCGCATGTCGTCTTCTCCCAACCCGTTACCTGACAATTATCTATGTAGTAAATAATGATATCATGAAAATGATTTGCTTTTTTATAATAGTATTATGAATAAAGGTGTTCTAATCCGGATCGACTCTAGTTGCAAATGCACTAAAATGTATTAACCCTTCGCTTGCTATTGACGTCAATATACCTACCTGTAAATAGTGAAGACCCAGATGAGACAGCTCCTGCAGGAGCTGTCTCATCAGTTTGCAGGAGCTGTATCATCAGGGTCTGCACTATTTACAAGTTGATTGTGCAACCAGTGCACTCCACAACAGAGATTGCACAGCGAAATACGTGTAGACAGTGAAGATATATGTAATTATACAGCAGGACATGGGTAAAGAAGGAGAAATGTATTTTAAAATTCAGCAAGAGAAGGGTTGATATGACGATAAGGGTTAAGGGTCAAGGGTCAAGGGTTAAGGGTTAAACGAGGCTAATTATATTGTAATATTAAAATAGAAACAACTGTAAATGTTAATATCGTGATTATCATAAATGAAACTGAAACACTGTTATTGTAATATTGCAATTGTAATATTGTAATTGTCATAACTGAAACTAAAACACTGTACTTGCAATATTGTATTGTAATATTGACACACACTGTAATTGTATTATTGAAGATGTAATATTGTAATTGTAATGTTGAAGATACTTTGTAGACATTTTGTAAATGTAAAGCTGAAACCCGTATAAATTTTACAGAATACTTCACATATATTTGTCTTGATCGAGTATCTTTAACCTATGTATATCCAGTCTTACTAAAACGGGGATATGCAAACAGTGCAGGCCCAGATCATAGTATAATGTGTGGGCCCTCAGATCATGATCGCACTGTTTGCTTCGAAATGGATATAAAAACTGCACATAACCAAAATGATTTCTTCAAGAAACACAACTGAAAACAAATATAGAAAATTATACCCGTTCTAAATAGACATTTGAACAAGCTCACTAACAAATACAGTAAAATCTCTCTATAACGGCCACTAAATTACATGAAGTATTTTGTGTTAAAGACAGGTGACTGCTTAAAGCAAGGTGAAAGTAAAACAGAACGCTCCTATAGGAGCGTTCTGTTTTAATTTCACCTTGCTTTAGGCAGCCACCTGCCCTATATACCAACTAATTTACACAATTTACTGGCCGTTATAGAGAGGTTTTACTGTACGGATAATAATGTATTAAACGTTATCCAGCTATTCGCGACCTGACTCGCATTTGCAAACAGCTTGGATCCTGATGAGACGCCTAGTAACTCGGCGTCTCATCAGGATCCAAGCTGTTTGATACTCGGTCAATAGTTTCTCAAAAGCATGAACGAATTGGAAGCAGTCAAACTTGCATTAGATCCAAACTTAAGCAGATATTACTATTTCACATCGCGACAAGGTTAAACACAAACACTCATCTGATTATTGATATATATCTAAATCACAGTTTCTGGACCACTTATGCCATGTGGCCGTGCATTCAGACACGTACACGTTGCCCTTATAATCCATATGCTGATAATTGTCAAACAGTATAGACTCTATCCAGACGTCAGCGAGTGGTTTATTTTATACAGTGTACACCTATTCAAAAGTACAATAGAATCTGTCTTAAGCGACCATTAAAAAAGGTCTAAATATGGGTCTTTAAGACAAGTGATAGCTTAAGGCAGATTATATTATTGCTTTCTGCATTACTTTTGAACTGCATTAAGCAACCACCTGCTTTTTAAGACTCCTATGGTCAGCAATTGTGATCACTTAAGACATGGCCCCGAGCTTATAAAACGTTTTGCTTGAGTCTGAGATCATTCTCAGACATTTCCAAACAGATATTTGAGAATGATCTTAGACTCAGACACAGGCGTTGTATATCCTTGGGCCATGTTCTACTGTTTGTTGATCATGGGACATCTTGCAAAAGTACAATCAGTGAAAAAATATAGAAGTCAAACTAAGAATTTGATTATCGAACAGATATCCGGTCAAAATTGGCTTGAGATGCCAGGCACCTTTGTCGTTGCACTGAGATTTGATTTCGAAGATTACCAGCCAGCACGTAGCCAATCACCTAGGAAGAAAAAGGAACAATTAATATCATTTTGTCCAACTGAATAGTCAAACAAACATTAAACATATAACATTCTGTTAAGACTTAACGTTAATCCATATCCTAATATTGACGCCATTTTGATGTCTCTGTAAAAGTCACTTTTAAAACCATGGTGATAAGTAGAGCATTTGCTCCTACGGAGCAATTGCTCTACTTATAACAATGGTTTCATAACTACATACTTCTAAGATTTCCTTTATTCCAGTAAATGCTTCTTTTCAGTAGAACTGGGTCCATGCTTATAAAGGTTTTTAGTTGAGTCAGAGTTGATTCTCAAGCTTTTGATTGGTTAGATTTGAGTTCTCAAGCTTTTGATTGGTCAGATTTGAGCCAAAGGCTCAAATCTGACCAATCAAAAACTTGAGAACGAACTCAGACTCAACTAAAAGTTTTATAAGCATGGACCCTGTTCAAAAAGGTTGAGTCTAAAGTAGCCTATGAGGGAATGAGTTAACCCTTACCGTGCGGGACACGAGTCACTACTGTCCTGTGCAAACATTTTGAACTGGTACCAAAAATACTAGTACTTAGCTTCCATCCTACGTTAAAGCTTATTATCTGTCTAATAATTTCCTACAAACAGTAAAACCCCTCTTAACAGGAGTTTTGATTAAGAAGAGTTTAGCTCTTTTAATCAGGTGGATGTTTAATGCAGGCATAAAGTCATACAGAAAGCTCCTTTGGGAACTTTTTATGCGACTTTTACCCTGCATTAACCCATTTGCTCCCACGATCCCATATATGGGACGTAGGCAAACGGTGTAGACTCTGATCAGACGCCGCATGATGCGACGTCTGATCAGAGTCTACAATGTTTGCTGATAGGAATTTCAATATAAAACAAAACGAAATTGAAAATTTAGGCCAGGCACCCCTTAGATAAAAAATGGACTAATCCAATATATAAACATGGAAGAATCCACTGGGCGCAAATGGGTTAAACTGGTACCTATCTTACAGAACAGCATCGATTCTACTTTTAACGTCCATGTTATTGTGTGTTACTGTATTTGGAGTGGTCATTATGGATGTGTTATTTACTGTACTTACCTGTGGCACCAGAATACACAAGCAGACAATGCCAATCCACATTATGTTATCCTTAATCTGTTCTGTCAGGGCCAAGAAACAGCCCCTAGTATGGATTTTTGATGACCTTGTTGCCTCGTCCTGGAAAGACAGCAGAAATCGGGACCTCGATGGAGACAAGTGCATAATTATGGTCAGAGGCTACTAAATTTCCCATGTAAGCCCCCTTAGTAATTTTTATGTTTGATCGCATTGACCGTTAAGATACCCCTCCGTTAATCCATTCCCTCATATTGACGACTTAAGATGCCCCTTTAAGTCATGTTTTAAACCATTGTGACAAATAGAACATCTGCAATGGTTACAGAACTGCACAATCAAACATGTTCCTTTTGTCTAGTAAATGCCCCCTTTTAGTAAATTTTATTCAAAGAGGTTGAGTCTAAACATTTCCCATAAGGGAATTGGATAAGAAACAAATCATCAAGCGGATTTCTAAAATTCAACTCCAATACATGGTTTTTCGACCGACCTTATGAGACTCTACTGGGTGACGAACAGGGTAACGCCCATTTAAAATCGCCTATCATTTCCCTGAAAACAACATAATTTATTATCTCTATTGCTTATACAGTGCTCCCTCCCTACAACGACCCTCTCAATAACGATTCCCTTCTTACAACAACGCATGCCACTGTTTCCGAAACAACAAGGCTCCAGAAACAACTTTTTTCAATCGTATTTTCTTTATGCCTCCATCAAACCCTATGTTGTGACCACTCTTTAGAATCGTCACTTTGTGACGATTCTAAAGAGTGGTCACAACATAGGGTTTGATAGAGGCATAACTGTTTTAGTTCTCGAAATACACCTTATCTGGGGATCTGCAAACAAGCTAATTATGTTTGATTATCCCTCCCTATAACAACTCCCTCTGAACAACACATACACTCTTCGTATCCCAAAGGGGGTCGTTGTAGAGAGGGAGAACTGTACGTTCAATCAAATGACAGCTGCTAAAACAATAAAAAATACTGAGATATGATGCAAATATTCGGTTCAGATTCTTTTTTTTTTCTTTTTTTTTTAATTCTATTAATAACCAATCAGGGACTTTATACGTTTGCTTGGCCAGTCAGAACCAGACCTATTTAGTAGCATCTGAACATATGTTGTTTCATGAGGTCATCCCAAGTAACGTGTATTAATCTTATACATGTAAAACCTCTCTTAACCGGACATTAAATTTAGTATAAATATCGGTCTTGGAAACATTAGTATAAATACATGTATCGGTCTTTGAGACAGGTGACAGTTTAATGCAGGGTGGAAGTCATGCAGAAAGCTCCTAGAGGAGCTTTCTGCATGACTTTCACCATGCATTAAGCTGTCACCTGCCTAAAATATCTAAATTCTTCTCTACTAGAATTCCGGTTAAGAGAGGTTTTACTGTACGTTGAACCATGGGTAGATGTTAATCTTATCATGCTTAGAGCAATCTGAGTCACATTTGCAAACAGGTTGGATCCTGATGAGACGCCGAGTTACTCGGCGTCTCATCAGGATCCAAGCTGTTTGTCACTCGGTCAAAAGTTACTCAAAAATTGACAACACTGAATGTGTCAACATTATTTGGTTTTAAAGTACCCTTTGTATTGAAGGTTTCAATGAAAGAAATGTAATTCGGTTAGGGTAGCCATGTTAATATGTACTTACCAATGTCGGGTCCACCATGCCCTCGCCACATCTTATATTTTGATATGTCTGTTGAAATACAGAGAGAATGTGTGTTCAATTATTCGTTAGCACCTTACTCCATTAATACGCCTTTGCAAACAGAGTAGACTCGGATCAGACGGCTCCTATATGATCAGGGTCTGCTCTTTTTTGCTTATACAATATGATATACGTCTTATTCTAAAGTTTCTGTCATGGCAAAACTGCACGTTCTTATAATGAATTATTAGAATTAAACTCATTAATATTCATGATATCACTATTATTTACATGAATATTCATGGAGAAAACTGTTAAGCAGCATCGAAAACCCCATTATCCCCATGAATGCCGAATAGTCAAAGTGGAATGGCCCGTTAGTGTTTAACGCTAAACTCCATATACATTATAAAAGGTCAAAACGTCTAAAGTTTTTGCGTTACAAACAGTGCAGACTATGATCAGAGAGATTCTCTAGGAGCTCTCTGACCTAGGTCTTATATTATTCATTTGTTTCTCCATTCAAATGGTTTGATATTACTGCAGTTAACAAAATGCTAACCCTTATCCTGATAAGCCCGACTTAGCCGTCATTTTCAAACAATTTGGATCCAGATCAGATGCAGAGAAACTCGGGGTCTGATCAGGACCCACCATGTTTGACATCCTGATGGCATATTGGTAGACAAATTGATTACAGCTTGAAAATTGAAAATGTAGCAGGTGAAAGGTCTGCAAAAATAATTTGCTCAGCAGGCTAAAGGTTAACTCGAATGGTGAGTAATATATCATGTAACCCTTTCCCGCATATAAACGTGTTTTCACGCATTTGCAAACATAGTAGACCCAGATCAGACGGCTCCTAGAGGGTCTACTCTGTTTGCTAGTGAAATTTGAAAATACTGTATCTGTTTCTTTTCTTTCTAAAATGGCTACAATGTTCCACCTTCCATGTTTATTTATAACTATTTTCTCCATGAATATTCAGTAAGTATTGAAATTTGGACTAAATATAGAACAGGGAAAGGGTTAACAGATCTGAGTCTGAGCACAACATATTTTTTTCAACATGTTAAACCTTTCCTCATATAAACGCTTTCCAGTAGGAGCTGCCTGATCAGGATCTGCTCTGTTTGCTTATGGAATCATAAACAGTAAAAACTCTCTATAACGACCACTAAATTGTGTTAATTAGTTGGTATTTTGGGCAGATGACTGCTTAAAGCAAGGTGGAAGTAAAACAGAACGCTCCTATAGGAGCGTTCGGTTTTACTTTCACCTTGCTTTAAGCAGCCACCTGGCTTCGAAACAAAACACTTGATGTAATTTAGTGGCCGTTATAGAGAGGTTTTACTGTAGATCTGATTCTACAGTTGTTTGCATTGCCTCTGATTTGGCAAACATTTCATGTGTAATGTACCATTTTAACCCTTTCACCGCCGATGTCGCATAAATGCACGACGACAAATAGTGCAGTCCAAGATCAGACGCCGCCTTTTCAAGGCGGCGTCTGATCAGGGACTTCACTATTTGTCTCAAACTCTATTTCTATATCTGTACTTTATTCCATTGAAGTTTGCATGTATTTATCTTATTTCCTTATTTTACCGAATGATTTAACAAAATTGGATTGCAGACGACAATTAGAAAGTTGGCACCGAAAGGGTTAAAATAATAATCGAATTAGTACTCGTGATCCCATCATGGTCCATGCTTATAAAGCTTTTTAGTTGAGTCTGAGTTTGAGAACGAACTCAGACTCAACTAAAAAGCTTATAAATCTGACCAATCAAAAACTTGAGAACGAACTCAGACTCAACTAAAAAGCTTTATAAGCATGGAACCTGTTCTAGCATGAACAGTCAAGAAATAAAGTGTTAAATATGACCAATATACTACATGCACAAGAATGCGTGTGTGTGTTGTTTTCTTCAGAGAATAATCATTTCACTTGAAGTGTTAGTCACCTACAAGACAGAAATGGCAGATTCAAAGTGTGAGTTTAACGACTTCATTCGGAAAAACAAAGACATTCGACAGATCGGCAAAAGTCGGTTCTAATTTACAGATGTTTACAGTGAATATTTTCATCATTTTTTAGTGTCCAATGTCCCTTAAAAGGACACAGGCAAACAGTGAAGACCCAGACCAGAGGGCTCATAAAAGGGGTATGCACTGTTTATCAAAGGCTAATTCCAGAAAACATTTTGTTTGCTGTACCCCCCCCCCCATTCATATGAAAAATGGATGGGTTCCAAAGTACGATCTGGACAGGATTTCTTTACATAGTATTGGAATAACTGGGTTAAGCTACCCGGCGTTCATAAAACATTTACCCCTTGTTTGATGCAGCATGAAAACGGCACGGAGCAGTAGTCTATACTTCTCCTGTAAGGTGGTACTTCAGCCGAGCAGTTGAAATATTCGTTGTATGTCCAGTCCTTGTAGCCTTCTTCACTGTCGCTCACACCACAACACTCCCACTGTAAAGACAATAGAATAGAATCGATCGTACACCTCAATAGGTTCCATCAAAAGAATGCTATGGACCTTTCCATATTGAAAAACAGTTGGGATAACTTACAAATGGCTGTCTCAGCTTTTACGAGATAGAGAGACAGACGGACAGAGAGAGACAGAGAGACATGCATATAGGCAGACACACAGAGAGATACAGAGGGAGGCAGTCAGAAACATTGATACAGACAAAACAGACAGACAGAGACAAAACAGACATACGGAGAGAGAAAGAGAGAGAGACAGGGAGAGATTAAATAAAAACGGGATGGAGGAAGACAGAAAGAAAAAGATCAAGGTAGACGAAACGTAAACAGAAGTAAGTGAGTGTGACTGAAATTGGCAATTGTCCGAGAGGCAATTGTTCATACCATAGGTTTATATAAGGGAAAGGGTTAAATCCAAAACGTATGCCTTTAACTCGAACAAATGCAGTAAAATCTGGCTCTAAAGACCATTAAAAGATGACTAATTATTTAAGGCATGTGATAACTTAACCTATTACTCCATAAATACGCCTTCCTTTCTACGACTTTGCAAAACAGAGCCAGATTAGACGGCTCCTATATAGAAGCCGTCTGATCAGGATCTGCCCTGCTTGCTTATGGAACAATATAGACCTGACTCTACAGCTTCTGCTTTGGTATATAATTCATTATGTTAAGATGCCATTTTAAACATTAACCTAATTAATATTCATGGTGTCACTTTTTTTCGTTCATTGATATTTATAGAGTAAAGGGTCATTGCATGATAACTTTAATACAGAAATCTGCATTTGTTTTGTCCTGTATTAACCCATTTGTGCCCACGATCCCATATATGGGACATAAGCAAACAGTGTAGACTCTGATCAGACGCCGCATAATGCGGAGTCTGATCAGAGTCTACACTGTTTGCTGATAGGAAATTCAATATAAAACGAAACGAAATTGAAAATTTAAGTCAGGCATCCCTTAGATCAAACATGGACTAATCCAATATATAAACACTGGGTTAAGCATCTGTCTGCTGTTTTATACTCCTGTTCTTAACCCTTTCCTTCATATTATAAACACTTTTTCACGCATTTGCAAACAGAGTAGACCCAGATCAGACGGCTCCTATAGGAGCCGTCTGATCAGGGTCTGCTCTGTTTGTTAATCGAATTGGATAGACATATTGTTTCTTTACTTTCTAAAATAGCTACAATGTTCCACTTTTCATATTTCATTATAACTAGTATATTTTGTCCATGAATGTTCAGTAGGTATTGAAATTTGGAATAAACATAGAAAAAAGAAAGGGTTAATTAAACAGTATAAAAAAGAATCTCGGAGCTCAGAAGCACGTAAGGCGATCGTAGGTATATACACAACAGTTGAAGGTCTGTCTCCCCTGGAGTGCGTCTTACAATTCACCGTAAGTCCTAAAATACGGCAATCACTGTTACTCACATAGCAGAGATTATCACACTTTCTATGGTGCAACAATTTAGGTTTGCTTCGTACGACTGACGGGTACGATCGCCGTAAGTTAGAAATTACGAGAAATTCAGTCTTACCACCTCTCGTAATACTGAAAGTCGCGATCGTCATACTTTATTATATGATACAGTAAACCCTCTCTATAACGGCCACTAAATTACATCAAGTAATTTGTGTTAAAGGCAGGTGGTTGCTTAAAGCAAGGTGAAAGTAAAACAGAACGCTCCTATAGGAGCGTTCAGTTTTACTTTCACATTGCTTTAAGCAGCCACCTGTCCTAAATACGAACTAATTCACAAAATTTAGTGGCAGTTATAGAGAGGTTTTACTGTATCAGTCGTACGATCTGTCATAAGACGAGTCCACAACTGGTAGCTGCGGTCATCGTTTGCTAGAACTTATGACAATTTCAGTCGTACGATCTTTTGTAAGACGGGTCCCAGTAATATCGAAATGGATTATTCAGAGCTACTGACAAAAATGCGAACCAAAATACTAAAACGGTCATTTCTTCACCAAACCCTATACTGTGATCACTCTTTAGAAGAGTGGTCACAGGAAAGGGTTTGGTGAAGAAATAAATGCTCTATTCTTGAAATTGTTTAATTTTACACATCTTATTTGGATCTCTGTGACTTACATCTTCTTGTATAGCGTCGATTGTCTCATGCAAGGACTGATACTCGGGGTCCCTGTACTTGGCGATAGCATCTCTGTACAGATCCTCATCATACGCTAGTTTCCGGAAGCCCTCGTTGAAGGCGAGCAGGAATATGACAATCATGAGGGCCACTTGAAGCAGCATTAGAAAGCCCAATATTATTTTAAACTGAAACGATGGAATAAATCCGGTTTTCATATAGATTTTAAAATACAGGTTGTAGCTTAACCCTTTAGGCGCTTTTGTACGCGTCTGCAAACAAGGTAAACCCAGATCAGACGGCTTTTATAGCAGCTGTCTGATCAGGTTCTACTCTTTTTGCTTATGATATAATATGGGTATGATTCTACAGTTTCTGACATGGCCAAATGTTCCTGTGTCCATGTGTTATTGTAACAATTAATCTAATTAGTAGTCATGATGCCATTATTTTTTACATGAATATTCATGGAGTCAAGAGTTAATGTAGACTATTCAAACAGCTGACGATAACTGATGACTTACTCCTCACGAGCTTGTATTGGACGCGTGGTGAGTTCAATATGGATTTCAACCGTACAATATACGATTTACATGGGAATGTCACGTGATACAAATGCTTGATACACCGGGCCACTTTGAAGCCGCTTCACCACGCCCAATAAAGCTTTTTCACGTCTGTGTACTCGTTTAATGTACATGTATAATAACATCATAGTATTGCATTTCCTTGAGTGCAAGACCTAACCCTTTGTTATGACTCCAATTTGCAAACAGTATGGATCTAGATGAGTCGTCCAGTAACTCGGCAACTCAAGATACAAGATACAATATACAAGAAGCTTTATTTAAAGTCGATTATATAAAATATAATAACATTAGCTTTGTAGCTATTCCCCGACAAAGCAATTAAAAATTAATTAGTAAATAAAACAACACATATTTCACATGCTGAAGTCATCAACGAAAACTGACAGCATACTTTCAAGTTGTTTGAGACTCGTTCAATAGTTTCTTTAAAGTTTTATCAAGCCGGAAATAGATAGAATTACGCTAGAGGACGCTTCACTATAAAGATCGTACAACCACCTTATCGTACGTCAAAAATTTTCGACAATCGCTACTTCTCGGATAGCGGAAAATATCTAGAGTGCAGCAATAAAGGCTAAACTATTACGACAAACTATTACGATAATTTGTTGTACGATCTCTAGTAAAACGGACACAAGATCTTCATTTTTCACAGCGATGTGAAGGTTATCCCTTTCCTTCATATGAACGCATTTTCTAGCATTTGCAAACAGGGTAGAACCAGATCAGACGGCTCCTATAGGTTTACATAATTAAAAAAAACAGCTAATATATATTCATGGTGTCATTATTTCTTACACTAATATAGAACAAGGGAAAGGGTTAAGTTTTCACGTGACTGATTATTTTGATCGTGTGATCATTTGTTAAACTGGTCCAAAGCGCACAACTTACGACTAAAAGACTTGTTCTGTACTCTCTAAGTGCTCCAAGCCAACCAAAGAAGGCCATAATGAAAAGAAGTGAGGCCAGGACCAGAATCAGGCAGCTCCAGTCTCGTATGAAATCCAGAAAATAGTCTATCTTCAGATCGTCCCTTGTGGAAAGGTAGTAGGAGACCACTGCTCCAATGGCACCGGTTGTCAGCTGAAATTAGTTACATGTACCATAGAAATATGATGCACGACTTACTGGTTACAGGATTAAAAAGGTTACCATAAAAATATGATCCATGACTTGCCGTTTACAGCTAAATGTTACCATGGAAGCATTAACAAAATCATATCATGCATGAATTGTAACAAAAATCGTATTTCGCAATCGTGATTATAATCGTGATTTACAATAACCACACTAATGATAACAAGAGCCGCGTGCGGCGCCAACGGTCGTCTGATTTGGTGCTTGTCCAGCTAATTTAAAAACTTTTGAAAAAAGGGCCATAACTCCAAAATTTTGAAATCAAGCATTATGGTTCTTATGTAGGGACCTTCCACTACTACCTATGAACTATCTACTACCTACTGACCTATAAAGTTTCGTGTTGATACCTCTTATACTTTTCGAGAAATGAGCTACATTAAAGTTTTTGCATACCGACGACAACGCCAACGACGACAACGACGACAACGACAAGGGCCCAGTGATCACAATAGCTCGACTTTTCTTAGAAACAGACGAGCTAATAAAATGATGATAATAATCAAAGGTAGATACTTTTACATATGAATAAAACACGTGTAATCGTAATTATTATTGAGCATATCCTTTTATCGCATGAGTATCCCTGTAAGAAATAATGACCTATACAGTTAAACTCCTTCATATAAACGTATTTCCATGTATTTGCAAACAGAGTAGACCCAGATCAGACGGCTCCTATTGGAGTCGTCTGATCAGGGACTGCTCTGTTTGCTAATGGAATTTGATATATCTATTGCCTTTACTTTCTATTGTCTTTACTTTCTAAAATGGCTACAATGTCCCACCTTCCATATTTCATTATACATGTAACTATTTTGTCCATGAATATTGAATAGATATTGAAATTTGGAATAAATATAGAAATCATCAAAAAGGGGTCTATTCTATTCCTATAAGGCAGGTGGTAGCTTAATGCAGGTCAAAAGTAATGCAATAAGCACCTATAGGAGCTTTTTTGTATTACTTTTGCCCTGCATAAAGCAACTATCTGCCAGTGCCTTATAGACCCATATATAGACCCATTTTGAAAACACCTATATGTTTAATAAATGAAATGAAACTAAGGACATGTTCTATTGTAGAGGATATTTAGAAGATATTTAGAAGATAAATGGAATGTTGTTTGATGATGTTTTGGCCCCTAATAAGAACTGCAGAATTGGATAGAACTGCATGAGCAAAACAGAGTAGGCCCTGGATCTGATGCTCGTGTAGAAGTCGTTTGATCAGGATATGTTGTTTACAGCTCAGAGGTCCAGATAAAATGCGAAAATTAAACCATTTTCTAGGATTACTTCTTTATTTCTCCATCAAGCCCTATGTTGTGACCACTCTTTAGAATCGTCTCGAAGAGACGATTCTAAAGAGTGGTCACAACATAGGGTTTGGTGGAGAAATGACGATTTTAGTATTTGAGTACGCACCTTTATCATATTCTGTAGCGCTGATATGGCATTATGTAGGTCTGATTCTACAGTTTCTGCTATTACATACAACACAATGTTCCTACATAGTATCCCATTCCCTCATATTGACGACTTTTGACGACTTTGTAAAAGTCACTTTGTGAAACCATTGTGATAAATAGAGCATTTGCTCCTATAGGAGCAAATGCTCTATTTATCACAATGGTTTCAAACTACAAAATTCTAAATGTTTCCTTTTCTCTAGTCAATGCTCCTTTTCGGTAGATTTATTCAAAGAGACTGTATCTAAAAATAGCATATGAGGTAATGGGTTAAAGTAATACAATTTTCAGGCAATAAATATTCATGAATGCCATTATTTCATACATAAATATTCATGAGGGAAATGATTATTGGTAATTCGCCGACCTTGTCTTGGACCTCAATGCAAGTAAGCACGTAAATTATTAAAGCATCTTAGATCGTAAAGGATACTTTTATGAAAGAAAACGATTTTTTCTGTGGCGATGGCGTTAATAGAATAGCAAGTGTCTGTATCGTATATGGAATAATGCGCCCTGACCCGGGTTCGGGAAAAGTTTGGACTCGTTGAAGTTCGTCCAAACTGTTTTCCTATGACTCATGATACATGTATAAGCCTTTCTATGTACATGTACAGTTGGAACTTCAATATGTCGAACTCGAACTTCGGGATAATTCGAGGTAAAAGTTCGGTCTTTCCAAATTTACAATGCAGTTACAACTTACAATTCGTATCACTACGAATATCTAAAAACACATGTGATAACGTAATGCGATCCAATGAAATAATTACATTAACCCTTTCCCTGTTCTGTGTTTAGGTCATTGTTCAGTGCCTACTGAATATTCATTAACAAAATAGTTATAAAGAAATATGGAAGGTGGAACATTGTAGACATTTTAGGAAGTAAAGAAACAGAACTATCAAATTCTATTAGCAAACAGAGTAGACCCTGATCAGACGGCTCCTCTAGGAGCCGTCTGATCTGGGTCTACTCTGTTTGCAAATGCGTGAAAACACGTTTATATGAGGGAAAGGGTTAAGCTGTGCACTTGAGAAAATTGTTCAGATTAGAAATCAGATGACTCGAAATTCAGGACGAAAGCTATGCAGAAAGCTCGGAGCCTCCTCAAACAACCCATATTCATATTCATGATTTGGTCGCGGTTGACAGATTCTATTGTATTTTTCCTCTCTGATAGAGTGGCTAAAGTATTTAAACTTCCTTAATCTCTTTATTTGTTATACGTAATAATATTTCTAAATGCGTAATACTTAACACCTTATGCTGAATTTCAAATGTTGAATGTAAATGTCTCCAACACTATATAAGCATACACATATACTGCAAATTATGATGAATGCCAATCAGTAAATATCTTGCTTCGACGCTAGATCTGTAGCGCCGCACCTGATCTGGGCCCAAACTATTTTGAAACCCGGAAGACATATTCTGTCGAAGCGGATCTCGGGGTATTAAATCACACCGTCATTTTTCGTTTTTATTGTCATAATACGACAGTAATACACCATTGAAAACACTTGAAATTCTAAACCTTTCAGTGCGGGAAAAGAGTCTCTAATATCCTTTGCAAACAATATAGACCCAGATAGAGGAGCCCTCTCATCAGGGTCTGCACTATTTGTCATGTTATATTTTTTCTTTAAAAATCCCCGAATGTTCACGGTAAGCTGACATGCAGATCTATGAATTTTGGAATATTCCATTTGCAAATTCAGCATTTAAAAGGTCAAACTGTCGTGATACGCATTGGGTGCCAGTACATATCACTAAACAGACAAACACAGCCAAACCTCTCTAAAGCGACCATCCAAAAAAACTTTGTGAACTTCTTGGTTTTAACTCTTTCCCTGTTGAATAATTATGCATGTAAGAAATTATGACATCATGAATATTTGTGAGTCAAATTCTTATGTTATATGTACACAGGATGTTTAGGTATTGGACATCACTGTAGACTAAAAGTGAGATTTATTGTAACTGTATAAGCAAACAGCAAATCCTGGTCTGGTGGCTCCTACAGGAGCCATCTCATCTGGGTCTGCTCTGTTTGTTAAGGTTGAAAAAGCGTTTATATGAGGGAAAGAGCTAACGGTAGTTGGTAGCTTAATGCAGAACAAAACTTATGCTTAAAGTTCTTATGGGGGCTTTCTGTATTACTTTTGTCCTGCATTAAGAATCCATTTTCTTTTTAACCCATTTACGCCCAGCGGATTCTTCCGTGTGTATATATTGGAGTAGTCCATTTTTATCTAAGGGGTTCCTAGCTTAAATTTTCAATTTCGTTTTGTTTTATATTGAAATTCCTATCAGCAAATAGTGTAGACTATGATCAAACGCCGCATTATGCGGCGTCTGATCAGTGTCTACACTGTTTGACTACGTCCCATATATGGGACCGTGGGAGCAAATGGGTAAAGTCACATGTTTATTCATGAAGTGGCCGCTTTGGAGGTCTTCTATTATACAGTAGAACCTGACATCAAAAAGAGGTCTAAGTGTGGGTATGGAAGGTATGTGGTAGCTTAGTGCAGATTCTGCACAGTGCAGTAGCTTAGTGCAGTTCAAAAGTAATACAGAAAGCTCCTATAGGAGCTTTCTGTATTTACTTTTGCCCTGCATTAAGCAACCACCTGTTTTTAAGACTCCTATATTCAATAAATGAATGGTCGCTTAGGACAGGTTGAACTGTACCACCAATGCTTTACTTCGCCAAAACGTGCCGCCTATTGATAATAATGAGGTCGTAGAAGTGATAATGCAAGGGAAACTTTCTCTGAATATTGACGGAGATAAATTTTAGGTAAAATCACATCCCCTATAACGCATAGACTATGCAGTAGTGTGCCTAGAAAAGGATATAGGCAAATTGCACAGATCGAGACCAGAAGGTCCCTACATAATCCCCCTGATCAGGGTCTACATTGTTTGCTTAACATGTTAATTCCCAGAGGTGACATCGAAATAAACTTGACTGTCGTAGGGCAGCAAAGCTCGCCTATTGTAGACCTTGTCTACAAAGGTGAAGTCCAAAATATGTTTCTATTTTAACTGAACTACATCAATGTTAAGCCTACTGGCAACCTCCATTCCAAATACCAGCTACCTATGGCAAGTAGTTCATGTTGTATTAGTGCATCTTAACACTTATCCTCAAACTTTAACCTTGAGATTTCAGCCCAAAAAGCTAGGTCCAAAACAGGAGAGATTTGGACTAAAATACGACAATTTTATTTTAAATTTTAACTACACTACATCAATGTTCAACACACAGGGAACCTCCATTCAAATTATCAGCTTCCTATGGCAAATATTTCATGTAGTATTAGTGCATTTCAACACTTATCCCAAAACTTTAAGCAATAACCAACGCCGACGCCGGGGTGATTCCATAAGCCCCCTATTCTTCGAATAGGCGAGCTAAAAACAAAGTAGACCTAGGTCAGACGGTTCCTGTAGAAGTCGTCTAATCAGGATCTGCTCCGTTTGCTTATTGAATTATATACATCTAATCCTACAGTTTCTACCGTGGCCAAACTAGTCTTTGCCCATATGCCATTATAAAACTAGAATAAAATCTCGACACTGCGAACACTCAAATACCTACCATTATCGATCTTTAACACAGGTGGCATCTTAATGCAGGGTGAAAGTCATGCAGAAAGCTGCTCTATAAGCTTGTTGTACGACTTTCATCTTGCATTATGCAGCCACTTGTCTACAACGACTTACATTCTTCATTACTAGAATTTCGTATTATTGAGATTTTACTGTATATATCTAAGCAACATTCATAATGTCTGTGTTTCTTACATGAATATTCATCAGGTAAAGGGTTAAGAAACAGATATTACAGGTGGCTTCGAGACTTCGATGTTTATACTTACAAAAATGAGGAAACATGTGAAGAAGAGTGTATATTTCGTCCACGTACTGATGACACTGTCCTTGCTTGCCATGGCTGATCGTCGCCCTCACTGGGACCGTGAGCTTAAAACGTCCACCGAACTAAGCACAGAGCCCGTAGGACTAGTTATAATATCCAGACAAAACCAACACAGAAAGCACCCAGACTGGAAACGGCACTGTAGTTTTAATCGAGCATTTCACAACTTATACTATCCTCGGTCGAGTCCACGTTGGCCTGTTACGTACGTTAAAATAATAAAGAAATTCTGATAGTTTCTTATATAAAGACCATTCACTAGTTTCAAATATAACTGCTTTAAAATATCCAATAAATCCAAAGCATATTCAGAACATGACACCTGCCTGTTTTTCGATACGCTAAAACGTGTATCTTTTCTACATAGTTTCTAAAAATACATTACAGCTATTGGATATTAATGACAACAGAGCTTTAAAGGTTCCGGTACAGTGAGCACTGTAAATAGATTTCCTATAGCGAATTACAACATATCGTACATTGCTGTAGTACAATAGTCACAATAGTACCCGGGGTGTGTGGTGCATGTAGACTTTGTCCGTCACACAATTAGACAGGGTCTTACCTATCCGTCTTACTAAGGATATCTGTTATTTGTAGTTCCGTATTATCAGACGATCAGGTTATATCCTAATTAGTAATTACCCAATTTGGACACCCTGTCGACCTTCTCAGTGGGTTTGCAAAGCTGAATCATTCAGCTGAAACCTTTGTTAGACTGACACAGTGGAATATAGTGTAGATCCTGATCAAACTCCTCATTGATGAGTAGTTTGATCTGGGTCTGCAACGTATGCCTTCAGAAATAGTTCTGTCCGACTACTACGGGTAATTGGCAACATTGTGGAGTCATCTGTTGTCTTTCACAAGTATTGATTTTATTTTTCTAATCAAAGGGAGATAAATCCAAACAAACTATATTCATTTAATACAAGAAGTGTAGTTACTATTTAAAAATAAATGATATAAACATTTTTCAGATGCCATGTATTCGTGAATCGTTCACTCTGTTTCCGCCACAGGCTAGTCTGTTATAACCCTTGAAACCAGTTTAGATAGTGAGGATACAAACTGCATGACATTATCTCTCTAACCCAGACGTTAAATTTAGTATAAATATGGGTCTTGGAGATAGGTGGCAGCTTAATGCATGGTGAACGTCATGCAGAAAGCTCCTCTAGGAGCTTTCTGCATGACCTTCACCCTGCATTAAGCAGCCACCTTTCTAAAAGTATCTAAATTCTTCCCTTGCTAGAATTCCGGTTTAGAGAGGTTTTACTGTACTTATGTCTTTGTTAAGAAAAAGATGAAAACGCCATTTTGAAACCGATAATGTCAGGAGATAAAAAATATTTCATCAAAATGCTATAAAGTCTCGCTAAATTGATCACGTGATTTATTAACACCGGAGACGTTAAAAACAGATGGCTGCTAAATGCAGGTGAAAGAGGATATAGAAAGCTCCTATAGGAGCTATCTGTTTCACTTTTCTTCTGCATTAAACTACCAGTTGTTTTAAAAATCCAGAATTTGACTTCTTTTGAGTGGCCGTATTAGCGAAACTTTACTGTAATGTGAATCAATATTTTGCATCAAAAGTCATGTCGATACATAAAACCGGAGACTGGCTGTCTCACTAACTCACATCACCTATGTGATGTACATCTATCGACGTGCCATACTTGCAACAATCAATTCCTGATTCTGACTGGGAGACAGTAAGCTGTAAAAAACCCTACAACATACCACGCCGTTTTCTCGCCAATTCCGCGAACATTCGTTCTAAGTTTACATACAACCTGGGATCTCAGAATGCCTGTACGCATGGTGTGTTATATTAACCCTTTACTCCATGAATATTCATGTAAAAATAATGACGTCAGGAATATCAATTAGAATAATTGGTTATAATAGTACATGAACATCGGAAGTTTTGGCCATGTCAGAAACTGTAGAATCATATCTATATTATAGCATAAGCAAACAGATCAGACCCTTTGCAAACAGAGTAGACCCAGATCAGACGGCCCCTGTAGGAACTGTCTAACCTGGGTCTACTGTGTTTGCAAAGGCGTAGAAAGGTGTTTATGGAGTAATGGGTTAAACAACCATTCAAACAGGTTGTAGCTTAATGCAGCACATTGATGAAAAGAAAGCTTCCTTATGAGCTTACTTACATGTAAGAGTTCAATTAGGAGTTTACATTCGTCCTACATTGTAAATGTAGCACCAGGCTGCATTTCACCCTTCCTTTCATATGGACGCATTTTCGCGCCTTTGCAAACAGGGTAAACCCAGATCAGGGGCTCCTGTGGAAGCTGTCTGGTCAAAGTCTGCTCTGTTTGATTATAGAATAATAAACATTTGATTCTTGTTTCTGCAATGTCAAAAAGAATCCCCTTGTACACTTGCCAATAAAGTAATTCTAATTCTACAGTTACTACCCTCACCAAAAACATCAAGCGTGCATATATGTAGTTATAAGAAGCAAGCTCATACATATTCATGGTGTCATTATCTTATATGAATATTGAACAGGGAAAGGGTTAAAACACCTGTTTATTCATTCCTCCATAAATACGCCTTTGAAAACAGAGCAGACCCAAAATAAAACGGCCCCTACAGGAGCCGTCCCATCAGGGTCTACTGTTTTCTTATGGGATTATATAGATCTGGTTCTACACTCTCTGTCAAAAGTTGCTATGTTGGTATTGCTTTAATTAGTTCGGCTCATCAATATTCATGACGTCATTATTTCTTACATGAATAGTCATGGAGTAAAGGGTTAAAGTAGCAGGTATTGAGAATATCTACTATATTCAGAAACGCAATCAATAATTTAATTGTCGGCCTTACTCTTGCGGTTTCAAATTTCTAATGATCGTCTGCCATCCATGTTATCACAATACGTGAGATGAAACTTAACCCTTCTCTTGCTGAATTTTAAAATACATTTCTCCTTATTTACCCTTGCCCTGTTGTATAATGACATATATCTTCACTGTGTACACGTATTTCGCTGTGCAATCACTTTGTAAATAGTGAAGACCCTGATGAGACAGCTCCTGCAGGAGCTGTCTCATCTGGGTCTTCACTATTTACAGGTAGGTATATTGACGTGAATAGCAAGCAAGTGGTTAAAATATCAAAGGAATAAACCGCAGATATAAACGACATCACAGTAGACGTGGATACGAACCGGCAATAGCGTTTGTCAACAGTTTTGATCCAGATTCTCAGTGTCTTATCAGGGTCCAAACTGTTTATCACCTTGGTCATGTTTCTAGCAAGATTCATAAGCACGGTTTCTACGTTGGGCGTTGGAGCAGACGTCAATATTTGCAGACGATAATTTGCAGACTCCAATATTGCTTAGACTTGCGTAGGAATCACTGAAGGTTCAATGACATAAAAAATCTGGAGGAAAGTAATGCAGAACGCTACCAAAACAGCTTTCTGTGTTACATTCGCTGAGGGTAATTAGAATTCGCTTCAATAGACACTGTATATATTTTGTTCCGGGTGGCGGATGTTATTGTGTCTACACCCGGATTTGTACATACCCCATAATCATGATTATAATAAGTGTGTATATTACTGACGCATGACTGGTATTTTTGAAAAGATAGACATGTACAGGAAAGACCAGAAACTGATTTAAAATCTTAATCAGGATGTTTCACGCATTTGCAAATAGACACGCCTCAGATCAGACGGTTCCTATAGGGCCGTCTGATCAGGGTCTGCTCTATTTGCTTTTGACATGATATAGACCTGATTCTATAGTTTTTGTCAATGTCAAAAGCATCCTTGAAAAGTTTAAATTATAAAAAATCAGCTTATAAATATTCATGATGTCGTTATTTCTTACATGAATATTGAACAGAGACATGACTAAGACTGGGTTTACACTATATGCATTGCTGAAGTTACGTATAATCCGTTACCTCATACAAAAGGAGTAAACCCGGATCAGATAGATCATTACTCATTGTGCCATTACAAAAAATCAGCTGATTCAGGACGGCTCTTCGATATGTATTGCCACTGTAATGTATGTAGCTGTAGTACAGAACACTCATGTTATAAATCTTTTATAAAACATGATACTTACTGACTTTAGTGCATCCCCTCAAAGTTTCAGCCTTTTTATCCACAAATGAAAGACCCGGATGCAGTCCTTTTGAGGCATTAGTCACTGGCATATTGCAGAGACAACTGAATTCCTTTAAGAATATGTTCTCTCAACAAGCATTTTCTTCAACTTTGGAAATAAAAAGAAATCGCACGTGGTCAAATCTGGCGAATATGGAGGGCGTGACAGTACAGTCACGTGTTGTTTGTGTTGCCTTGTGTGATGGCACATTGTTGTAAAGAAATTGAAAGTGTTTCAATCCACTCTTTACAAAAGTACTTGTTCGGCTTTCCCAAAACTTTGTTACGGAATAACCTTGCAATAACACCTCTTCCCTTTAGTACCCAGCGAGCTGTGATCTTCCTAAAGTGAATTGTTGACAACGAAACACCTGTAAGTTGTACTAATTCGTGAATCGTATACCGATAACCATCTTTCAGTAGTTCCCATATTTTCGCTTCATATTTCATATTTTCAGCTTTACGTCCACTTTTAGCGTTGGTTTCAACAGCTTCCCTGCCAAAAGCAAAACGCTTAGCCCATCTACAAACAGTTCTATATGGCATTGTACATGTACTACCTCCATTTATGTTCACATTTTCTTAATATATTTCTTTGGAAGCATGTCCGAGATTAACGAGGCATTTTATATAAAATCGAATTTCCGAGGATTTTCCCCACCATTTTAAAACAGTATCCAATGAGTGCCTTTCTTTAAATCAAAATAAAACCAGCAATCCCCGATCACTCATGTACACTCTGTTATTGTTCACGAATAGCTTTACCGGGTGGCGTTTTAATTAGCCACGAGGACAGCGTTCCGCACGAGATCCTAGTGCAAAGACAGCACATGCAGTACATGCAGCCATTGTTTCTGGCATAAATATTCATCAGATGAAGGGTAAATATGCTGATAGGGGCAAATCGATAAAATCTTTTGCAAACAATTTGGATCCATTTTTGATCCAGATGAAACATTGAGGGGCAGTTAGGTTATGTGTTGCAGAAATTGGTACTATATTGTTTGTGTTTGCTTTTAACCCATTCCCTCATATTGACGACTTTTGACGACTCTGTAAAATTCACTTTGTGAAACCATTGTGATAAATAGAGCATTTGCTCCTATAGGAGCAAATGCTCTATTTATGACAATGGTTTCAAACTACGAAATTCTAAAATTTTCCTTTTCTCTAGATAATGCTCCTTTTCGGTAGATTTTTTCACAAAGAGGTTGTATCTAAAAGTAGCCTATGAGGTAATGGGTTAAATACATATAGACAGAGGTAATTCTGAACGCGCGAAATCATAGAGTGAACCGCTATAGGGATGTGGATAAAACATTTGAATACAGTAGAACCTGTCTTAAGCGGTCATAAAAAAGAGTCTAATTGTGGGTCTTTATGTCAGGTGGTAGCTTAATTCATGTTAAAAATAATACAAAAAGCTCCTACAGGAGCTTTCTGCATTACTTTCGACCTGCATTGAGCAACCACCTGGTTTTAAGACTCCTATGTTTAACAAGAGTACCGCAAGCTGGTGCCAACGCTCGTCTGTCGTCATTGTCAAGATGAACATGCATACCAAAAATGAAGGTTGTAAATGAAACAATTGAAGAAGTTATGGTCAATGTTAAGATTTCGGACGACAACGACGACGACAACGATGACGCGGACGCCGGAGTTACGACAATAGCTCGTGATTTCTTCGAAACAGACGATCTAATAAATGAATGACCGCTTAATACAAGCTCTACTATATACAAGTACATATATTGAAATGAAATTCTTTCAGAAAGGTCGTGCAACAGCAACCTTGCTAATCATGCTGGTGATTGTCGACTTAACCTATTAGCTCATAGGCTATTTTTAGATCCAACCTCTTTGAATGAATCTACCGAAAAGGAGCATTAACTAGAGAAAAGGAAAGTTTTAGAATTTTGTAGTTTGAAACCATTGTGATAAATAGAGCATTTGCTCCTATAAGAGCAAATGCTCTATTCATCACAATGGTTTCAACAGGTCACTTTTGCAGAGGCGTCAACAGGCGTCAATAGGCGTCAATTGATATGAGGGAATGGGTTAACCAGGCCATGTTTACATGAGTCGAACAAATTTATAGAGACAAATTCCAGCACACCGAGATAGCCTTTCTTTTCCTCTGTATGCCGCAAGTCTTCTTTCAGAGTATGATGTCTACTGTCAGGATCTGCAGTTAACTGTATATGTTGTCTACTGTCAGAGTGTGCAGTCAACTGTTACTTCTGTCAGGATCTGCAGTCTTCCACCAGGACCTGACGTCCATTGTCAGGATCTGCTGTCTACTGTTAGCACTGTCAGGGTCTGCTGTCCACTGTCAGCACTGTCAAAATATGCAATTCACTGTCAGGTTCTTCTATAAGGACCTGCTGTCCACTGTCAAAATCTGCAGTTCTGTCAGCACCGTCAGAATCTGCGATCCGCTGTCAGGGTCTTCTATAAGGATCTGTTGTCCACTGTTAGCACTGTCAAAATATGCAGTCCATTCTACTCCATTGTCAGCACTGTCAAAATCTGCAGTCCCCTGTCAGTGCTGTCATGATCTTCTATAGGAGTATGTTGTCCACTATCAGGGTATGTCAGCATTGTCAGGATATGCAGTCCTCTATTAGGATACGCAAAATCAAGTCCGGATATGAAATCTTGTGTCCGGATTTGCAATCCACTGTTAGGATATTCCGTCATCTGTCAGAATATGCAGACCTCTGTCAAGACATACAGTCCACTGTCAGGATCTGCAGTCCTCTGTCAGGATCTGCAATACACTGTAAGAATATGCAATCCACTTTCAGGATACGCAGTCCTCTGCCAGGATGTGCAATCCACTGCCAGGATTGGCAGTCATCTGTCTGACCTGCAGTTCACTTTCAGGATATGCAGTCCACTGCGAGGATTGGCAGTCATCTGTCTGACCTGCAGTTCACTTTCAGGATCTGCAGTCAGCCGTCAGGATCAGCATTCCAATGCCAGCTGGATTTTATTATGATATATGAAAACAAGCCTTTTTGCTATTGTAGAAGCAGTAGAACTCTATCTATACATGTATAATTACAAATACAAGTCCTGGTAAAAGACTACAGATCCTAATCAAACAGAAACTGACTGATCTGGGTCTATTATGTTTGCAAAGTCGTCAAAAGGCATCTTTGTGAGCAAAAGTATTCAGACAGCACACCATAATTATACATGTACAACAATTAGATTATCCCTTACACCATATACAATGAAACCCTCTTAAGCGACCACCTAATGAGGGAACATTTGTGTCTTTAAAAGCATGTGACAGCTTAATTCAGGACGAAAGTAATGCAGAAAGCTCTTGTCGGAGCTTTCTGCATTCTTTTCCTCCTGTATTAAGCTACCATCTGCCTATAAGACCCAGAATTATAACTTATTTTGGTGGTCGCATTAGAGGGGTTTTACTGTACATGTATACGCTTATAAACACATTTGCAATGAGAGTAGACCCAAATAAGACAGTCCCTATAACAGATATCGGATAAAGGGTCTGTCCTATTTACTTAACTCATTCCCTCCGAAACTATTTTTAGACCAAACCTCTTTGAATAAATCTACCAAAAAGGAGCATTAACTATAGAAAAGGAAAATTTTACATTTTTTAGTTTTAAACCATTGTGATAAATAGAGCATTTGCTCCTATAGGAGCAAATGCTCTATTTACCACAGTGGTTTCAAAATGTGACATTTACAGAGGCGCCAAAATGTGTCACTAGGAGGGAATGTGTTAATAAATAATGATTCTAAAATGTCATACTTATTCTTTTCCATTTATATTATAAGGCATTGTTTCGTAAACGAGCATTCGTTTAATGCAAAGTAAAGGATTATTTCTTTCAATGGTACATGGTCAATCATTTATTTTAATTGTTTAGTATATTTAGCACGCAAGGGGAAATATCGCTGGGATACCTCGAGAAGGGTAAACAGAGAGCTTCTCAGTGAAAAGAATCATATCAATATATCTCTTTTGCGGAGAAAATCAAAATAAATTTCCGAGAAAAGACAGAAATGATGACGTTATTTGCCCGGTTTATTCAACAAAAAGTGATGCAAAAATGCACAAAAATACATTTACATGTATATCACAATATGAACACTTTCTGTTTGCACAACGTTGTAATACGTTTGACCAATTACTTCATGAATATTCATTTGATATTATAAATATAAATTTGATTTACTTTTAATAACCGCATATGAATACAGGAACATCTGACCATGGCTGAAATGGTAGACTCATACCTACATTACTTCATCAGTGCTCAAACAAATCAGACCCAGATCAGACAACTCCTACAGGAGCTGTCTGATCTGAGTCTATACTGTTTGCAAAAAAAGCGTTAGAAGCCCTTCTAACCACCAGCCCGTCAAACGACACATCCCAGTCTAAAAACAATATGTTCTCCAAACATCCAGTTAACATCATTAAACATGATTTGCGGGAATGCAAGTATTTGGCATTAGAATACAATAAATGAAATAAAACATTTCTGGAAAGTGTTGCAGATACAGAAAAGTCTGTATGTAACGACCATTAACAATTAGGTTAAATTCTCGGGCTTAACTCATTCTCTCCTATACTATATTTAGACCCAACCTGTTTGAATTCATCTACCGAAAAGGAGCATTAACTATAGAAACGGATAATTTTTGAATTTCGTAGTTTTGAAACCATTTTGATAAATAGAGTATTTGCTCCTATGGAGCAAATGCTCGATTTATCACATTGGTTTCAAAGAATGAGTTTTACAGAGGCGCAACAAGGCGCCAATAGGAAAGAATGAGTTAAAGACAGGTGTCAGTTTAATGTAGGTCGAATGTTATGCAGAAAGCTCCTGTAGGAGCTTTCTGCATTACTCTCGTTCTACAGTAAGCTACTACATGCTCTTATCGATCTCAATAATTCATGATAGGGTCGATATAGACATGCGTTGCTGTAATTAAAAACAACGCATTCAGATCACAGTGATAAAAATTTAAGGCATTTTGGAACATTTACAATATATGGAATTCAATGATCGTGTAGACGTCCAGTCTCCCCACCTTTGATATGTGAACACAAATACTATCATGTAAACTATCTACAGAAGAACCTGCTTAAGCAGCCATTCATATATTGAACATAGAAGTCTTAAAATGCAGGTAGTTGCTTATTGCATGGCAAAAGTAATACAGAAAGCTGTTGTAGGAGCTTTCTACATTACGTTTGAGCTGCATTAAGCTACCACCTGCCTTACAGACCCATAATTAGAACTCTTTTGATGGCCGCTTAAGACAGGTTCTATTGCAAGCATACAGTATTGTAGGATTCATTTTTGCTCAGATCATATTCTTCTCAGACAAAACAAATGCAAGCCAAAGGCTAACAATCTCCCACCGGCTCTTTATTCATATAAGGGGTGTGAGTGTGTGTGGGGTGGGGTGGGGGGGGGGGGGGGGGAGGGGGCTTATGAAAAAGGTGTATAACTAAAACGATATTGATGCTAGAGTAATGCACCTTGTATGTGAAGTTTCACATCAGTTGCTTCAGTAGAAAATGAGTAATTGTCCAGACAAAATTGTCTACGGACGGGCGGACGTTCTCATGGATTTGTTCAAGATAGTTACATAAAATGCAAATTTAGTCAAATAAAAAGAAAACACACAAAAATATTTCGTTCTCAGTGTCATATAATCATCAATCCGTGTGGGCGGACAAACGGAATGATGGACGGACGGACAGACAGATGGGCAAGCTGATTCCAGTATATCCCCTCCCTTACTTCGTTGAGGGGGTATAAAAATGTGAGCACATTATTTTAAAAAGGTAGACCTGAGAAGATCACATGAAACTGGCGTTGACCATATTCTCAGAATATGACTATTTTGTGATCGGTTTCCGAGAAGATGTGATTACATTTTTCTTAACTGAGAGGAATTTGATCACCACTTTTTAGCTGAATCTGAGTTCGTTCTCAAGCTTTTGATTGGTCAGATTTGAGTTCTCAAGCCTTTGGCTCAAATCTGACCAATCAAAAACTTGAGAACGAACTCAGACTCAACTAAAAGTTTTATAAGCATGGACCCTGGAGTGAGAATTATATGATCTCAGAAAAAACGAGGTACTATACAGTATCCTCATACTGAAACTCTCAGACTGTCAATCATTTGTCATTCTCAACAAATGTTTCTAAAAAATATTATCATCAAACAAAGTCAATACATTGCAAAGTCAATATTCATGAACAAAAATAATGGCTTCATGAATATTAATAAGTTGAATGTTTATAATGACATATGAATACGAAAATTAACCAGCATATTGAATATAGCGTGTATATTTGCTTGTAAATGGGATATAACCCTTTACTCCATAGATATTCATGTCGGAAATAATTACTGTATGAATATCAATACAGTAAAACCTCTCTATAACGGCCAATAAATTGTGTTAATTAGTTGGTATTTAGGGCAGGTGGCTGCTTAAGGCAAGGTGAAAGTAAAACAGAACGCTCCTACTGGAGCGTTCTGTTTTACTTTCACCTTGCTTTAAGCAACCACCTGCCTTCAACACAAAATACTTGACGTAATGCAATGTCCGTTATAGAGAGGTTTTACTGTAAGCCAGTTTTTATATACATGTAGAAGCATATGAACACGGGAATGTTTAAACATAGAAGAAACTATAGAAGCAGTTTTATATTGTTTCATAGACAAAGAGAACAGACCCTGGTCAGCCGACTCCTAAATTAGCCGTCTGATATTGGTTTGGTTTTATCGGGGTTTACGTCGTTTTGATCAGTACTTCAGTCAAACCACGACGTCCAGCTAATTACAGGTGGAGGAAGACCCGGAGGTTCTCCTGTGCACGGAACAAATAGCATTGTTCGTGCTGAGAAGAACCTCCAGGTAGAACGGCTGACCTTCCGCTTTCCAGCTGGAAGGCTTCCCCACATGAAAAAAAATCAAATACCCAGACCGGGATTCGAACCCACAGCGGTGAGAGGCTAAGCGATTGTCAGTCGAGGACCATAACCACTCGACCACAGAGGTCCCGTTTGATATTAGTCTATTCAGTTTGCAAGGGCGTTAAAAGACGTATATCTATGGAATAAAGGGTTAAAGAGGGCTATAGCACCTGTTGAAAGTATGAAACTGAGAACGAATGATATATGGACGCATATTAAACTCATTTTCCAATCTATAAATAGCGAGTAGGCCTATGTCACTTATTTTGAAGCGACACCTGTCGGCTACCGGTTGGGCGGTGGCAGTCTGTTCCATTTCGACATTTGCATTTTGATTTGGTGGATGAGATTCGCGGTCATCCCTGTCAGTATCATCTGAAATAGAAAATAGTGTACTTACAGTGACCAATGTCCATCTAACCAAACAGTTAAGTGGTACAGTACAACCTGGCTATAGAAACCATATTATGAATAAGCATTTAAGTCTATAATGTAAAGGTAAAGGTGAGGTTTATAGTCTGGAACTACATACGATGTACATATTCTCCCGACTTCACAATTTACCCCCTGATCACTGGGTTATAAGTCGGCCATTAACATTCGGCGCTCAAGGCAGCCATGGCACATTGGCTTATTTCCCTCACAGGTACCCATTTATACACCTGGGTAGAGAGGAGCAAACGTGGGATGCATTTTTTGCTCAGAAAAATTCTGATAGTCCGATGGCAGGATTCGAACCGGGGACCCTTCGATCCCAAGTCTAACGTCCTACCACTGGACCACCACTCCCACGTAAGAGCATGTGGCTGCTTAATGCAGGACGAAAGTAATGCAGAAAGCTCCCAGAGGAGCTTTCTGAATTACTTTCGTCCTGCATTAAGCTACCATCTGCCTTAAACATCCAGAATTAGAATCATTTGGGATGGTCGCTGAAGACAGTACTACATATGTACATATTTCAAATTGTTTCCTGGCACAACTAATACCATTTAACTATGAACTTAAAGTACAGGAAACCGAATAAATGTATATAATACCTTCAAATGCCTTGCAAACAGTGCATACCCAGATCAATGCAGGTCTAAAGTTATACTGAAAGCTCCTACAGGCGTGTTCAGCATTACTTTATACCTGCATTAAGCTGAGAACTGTGAGAAATCGGATGAGTCAAATCTGTTATTTGTAACTTGTCTTGGTCCCTTGAAGATCAAGATGTACAGTAAAACCTGTCTAAACCGGACGTTAAAGGTGGTATAAATATCGATCTTGGAGACAGGTGGCAGCTTAATGCAGGGTGAAAATCATGCAGAAAGCTCCTCTAGGAGCTTTCTGCATGACTTTCACCCTGCATTAAGCAGCCACCTGCCTAAAAGTATCTAATTTCTTGTCTACTAGAATTCAAGTTTAGAGAGGTTTTACTGTATAATTATGCACATACATGTAACGAGCGAATTTGTGAATTGGCGATTACATTTGCAACCAATGTGGACCCAGCTGATAAATCAAACCAACAAATTGACGTGTACATCACCTGTATCATCGTTAGCATACTAGAATCAATATACCGTAAAAACCTCTCTATAGCGATCAACTAACACATACATAAAACTTTAACTCTACTTCATGAATATTCATGTCATAAATAATGACATAATGAATATTAACTAGATTAACCCATTCCTTCATAGGTTATTTTTAGATCCAATCTCTTTGAATGAATTTACCCAAAAGGAGCATTAACTAGAGAAAAGGAAAATTTTAGAATTTCGTAGTTCGAAACCATTGTGATAAATAGAGCTATTTATTACAATGGTTTCAAGAAGTGACTTTTACAGTGGCGTAGAAACACGTATTTGTGGAGGAAAGGGTTAATTCTTAAAACAGCACATGGGCACATGGAGTTTTGGCCATGGCAGAAACTGTAGAATCATATCTATATTATTTCATAAGAAAAGAAAGCATACCCTGATCAGACGGCTCCTATAGTATCTGAGCAATCTGATTTGGACCTACTCCGTTTGCAAAGGCGTATAGCAAAGCGTATTAACCCATTACCTCATAGGCTATTTTTAGATACAACCTCTTTGAATACATCTATCAAAAAGGAGCATTAACTATAGAAAAGGATTTTTTTTAGAATTTTGTAGTTTGAAACCATTGTGATAAATAGAGCATTTGCTCCTATAGGAGTAAATGCTCTATTTACCACAATGGTTTCACAAAGTGACTTCTACAGTCGTCAAAAGTCGTCAATATGAGGGAATGGGTTAATGGAGGAAATGGTTAAAAGCAAGTAAGTGTAGCTGCTTAATGCAGAAAGAAATTAATGTAGAACGTCCCTGCATTAACCCTTTCCCTCATATAAGCGCCTTTTCACGCATTTGCAAACAGAGTAGACCCAGATCAGACGGCTCCTTTAGGAGCCGTCTGATCAGGGTCTGCTCTTTTTGCTAATGAATTTGATAGTTTTTTCTTTAGTTTCTAAAATGGCTGCAATGTTACACCTTCCATATTTCATTATAAATAGTTTTTTCCATGAATATGAATTTTAGTAGATATTGAAAATTGGACTAGATATAGAACAGGGAAAGGGTTAAGCTGCCACGTGCCGTAAAGTAAAACATAGATTTCGGGTAGTCGTCGTAGAGAGGTTTTACTGTACACATATATATACATAGTAGCCCAGTCTGGTACCTGTGGGATAAGTATTCCAATCGTTACAGCGCCCACCACTAGCACATTGTCTTCCAAAATCTGTGTAACCGCTTTAAAACAACCCCGGGTATATATAGCATTACTTCTCTCGACAGGATCCTGAAAATAGATACATGTATTAAACATTGTAACCATTTAGAGTTAAACATATGGTAGTGTGACGTAATATAGACTGTCAAACTCTAAGTTAGTCAGTGTTTATTAAGAGAGATTTTAACGATTAAGAAGCCGTCGCGAGCTACGCTCGCTCTGACTTCTTAATCGCTAAATTCTCTCTTAATAAACACTAACTATTACTTATCGGTTAAATTATTTATGAAAGCGAATCGAGAAGAATTACTAACTAATGATAATAGTTTTAAGTTTAACCCTTATCATGCTAAGCGCGATCTGATTCATATTTGCAAAGAGATTGGATCCTGATGAGACGCCGAGTACTCGGCGTCTCATCAGGATCCAAACTGTCTGGCACTCGGTCAATAGTTTCTCAAACGCTTCTACGAATCAGAAATTTCAGATCAGAGTTTTGGTAGACTCATTTGTGTCAGCACGATGAGTGTTAATTCAAAAACGGCGCAGGGACGTCGGCGATGGAATAGAGCCCTAATAGAGTTGTCTTACTGAACTAGATTGTGGAGAAAAAAAGATTAAAAACTTGAATTATGAACCAGCCATATGAACCTTGCCATATTTATCGGTCCAACCGGCATGTTAGAGTAACAAAGTCCAAAAGGAAATTTTGTTTAAAATTTCCTTCCTTTATGCAAACACTTGTATTTGCACATAGTTGATGGGTCATCTGTGAACGTTTCTGATCTAGTGCGTAGGTGGAGAGCAACATACTCTATTTTCGGGACGTTGGTACGTACGGACGTACGGACAAGTGGAAAACTATATGCCCCAGTATTACAATGTGGGACCATATAAACAAATTAGACGAAACACTGTGTATACAGCATGCTTCTTTGCGTGCTAACGGTCATGCAGAATAACCTGTCCTAAATGGCCATTCGTTTATTGAACATAGGAGTCTTAAAAAACAGGTGGTTGCTTAATGCAGGGCAAACATAATACAGAAAGCTCCTATACAAATCCATGATGACCGCTCAAAACCACTGTTCCTCTAGTGGCGCAACTAGATTGGAGATAACCAAGCAGGAAAAATACTGTAGACTATGCTATAGTCTCCCTTTGCGCTTGCGAAAAAATATGGCAATGGTCTTTCATCTTGGGCGGATTTCAATCTTGTCGGTAGTTTTTAAATAATTGATCAGGTCATATACTGTAGAATTAACACTTGTCGACTGTTACTGCAGACAACAACGACCTTGACTGGGCACCGATTTCTAAAGATGCGGTTGATATGGATCTACACTGTTTGCGATTTTAATTTATTTTGCTTGTTACACGGCACAACTGTACTCTTTGACATCCAGTGTCCGACTCATTCTTTAAACAAGTCAACACTACGAACCAATTCGAGATGACCTTTGGAAAAAACGTTTAGATCCAGATGAGACACCGAGAAATTCGGCATCTCATCAGGATCCTGGAAGTGTTCCTTTAACCCATTCCCTCATATTGACGACTTTTGATGACTCTGTAAAAGTCACTTTGTGAATCCATTGTGATAAATAGAGCATTTGCTCTATTTATCACAATGGTTTCAAACTACAAAATTCTAATATTTTAATTTTCTCTAGTTAATGCTCCTTTTCGGTAGATTTATTTAAAGAGGTTGTATCTAAAAATAGCCTATAAGGTATATAATGGGTTAAAGAGGTGGGAAATCATAGATAGCTAAAATGTAGCAGACATCATTTTTGCAAAAATAACCCAACCTTTTCCTGATAAATAAATATTATATCAGCTTTGCAAAAAGAGTTGACTCTGATTAGATGCGTCTGGGTTCATGCTTATAAAGCGTTTTAGTTGAGTCTGAGTTTGTTTTCAAGCTTTTGATTGGTCAGATTTGAGCCAAAGGCTCAAATCTGACCAATCAAAAGCTTGAGAACGAACTCAGACTCAACTAAAAAGTTTTATAAGCATGCGTCTGATCAGTATCTGCTCTGTTTGCCAATGATAGTATTTGCTAACAGTAAATATCTGATCGTACAATTTCTGCATTGGCTTAACAATCCTGAGTTTATAATTATGCCATTCTTAATAATGCATGTATAACTCACTAACATCAACTGGCTCAGCATGCAGTGCAGACCCTGATCATGGGACTTTTTCATGCATCCACTGATCTGGGTCTACACTTTTTGCCTGTGTCTCACTTATGGATTAATACACATCTGGTTTTACAGTGTCTGCCAAGGCGAAACTTCCCTGTGTTTAACCCATATTATCGATATTCGTGACGTCATTGTTCTATCAATCAAAGGGGTTAACCCTTTACTCCATACATAAATACGCCCTTCTACACCTTTGCAAGCAGAGTAGACCCTGGTCAGACGGCACCTAAAGGCCAAACTTTCATATGTCCATGTGCTATTGTAACAATTAATCTAAGTATCATTCATGATGTCATTTTTTCTTACATGAATATTCATGGAGTAAAGGGTTAAACGCCAATATCTCCGGCTGTCATTATCCCGGTGATACAGTAGAGTCTCGATAATACGATAGTGCGATCGCATAATTTATTAACTTAGGAAACCGTAAAAAGCAGGTAATTGCTGAATGCAGGATAAAAGTAATACAGAAAGCTCCTATATAGGAGCTTTCTGCATAACTTTTGTCCTGCATTAAGCTACCATGTTTTTGTTAAAAATCAAGAATTATACTTCCTTGATATATATTAGGAAAAAATATTGGAAGCAGACAATGACCCCATCACATTGGATATCTAAAATAAGCATTGCCCACAGATTTATGGACACACTTGAACATTTTATCATGTCATAACATTTTATCATCCAATAACGAATTTTATGGTACACGCCCTTGTCTCATGTGATCTCCGTTATTGTACAGGTACATGTACATACAATCAAATCCCTCTCAGGTGACCGCTTTATGGATAAACATAAATACAGTAACATCCCTCTAATGCGACCATCTAAAAGAGGTATAATTCTTGGTGGTAGATGCAGGTGGTAGCTTAATATAAGACAAAAGTAATGCAGAAAGCTCCTATAGGAGCTTTCTGCATCACTTTTGTCTTGCATTAAGTAACCGCCTGCTTATAACGACACACATGTTTATTCATTAAGTGGTCGCATTAGAGGGGGTTTACTGTACAGTAAAATAGACCAATGTATATTTAAAAGCAGATATTTAAAAGCAGGTATTTCCTTAATGGTGGGTGATAGTAATGCAGAAAGCTCCTGCAGGAGCTTTCTGTATATCTTTCGTCCTGTATTAAACTACTATGCACGTGTCTTTTAGACCAAGTATTATACCCATTTTGGTGGTCGCCTTACTGTACTTTGTAATATTTAACATGCTAAGGGCGCATTGTGAGAACCATCTGGAAACTGTTTGGATCCAGATGAGACGGCTAGTAATTCGGCGTCTGATCTGAATCCAAACTATTTGCATAGGTCATCACATATTTATCATTGGTAGCGAAAGGGATACAGCAAAACCCCTCTAAACAGGAATTCTAGTAGAGAATAATTCAGATACTTTAAGGCGGGCGGCTGCTTAATGCAGGGTGGAAGTCATGCAGAAAGCTCCTAGAGGAGCTTTCTGCATGACTTTCACCCTGCATTAAGCTGTCACCTGCCTCCAAGATCGATATTTATACTAAATTGAACGTACGGTTTAGAGGGGTTTATTGTATGTGTATCTTGCTCAACACGTTGCACGCTGAGTAATTGTCGTGGAATAGTGAAATAAGGTAAAATATTAGTGACATGTGAAACAACAAATGACTTTCGGTATAGCGAGCAATAATTACCGTGTCATGATTGTGTAACATTGATCTACTACGCTCTGAGAAATTTAGCCATCTGCAAATGTTTGGAATCTGCTCGAATTTTAAAAGTACATTTTGACATTTCTTTTTAAAACAAGAGATGTTTGTAAAACATGTATTACCCCCAGACCCCCTGACCTTTGATCTAGTGACCTCAACTATAGAGGTCATCGAGTGGTCATGACTAATCAACACAGCAACATTGAAGATCCTAAGCCAAACCACTGATCATTTATTGATCTGAAAACATTTCACAAGTTCAGGGCATGGTGACCTTGACCTTTGACCTAGTGACCTCAACAGTTATAGGGGTCATCTAGTGGTCACGACCAACCACAACAGCAAGTTTGAAGATCCCGAACCAAACTATTGAGCAGTTATTAATGGGAAACCATTTGATTTCATCAGATAAGGTCATGGTGACCTTTGACCTAGTGACCTGAAAAACAATAGGGGTCATCTAGTTGTCATGACCAACCATCACAAAAAGTTTAAAGATCCTCAGCCAAACCCTTGAGCAGTTATTGATTGGAAACCATTTCACCAGTTAAGGTCATGGTGACCTTGACCTTTGACCTAGTGACCTCAAAAACTATAGGGGTTATCTAGGTGTCATGACCAACCATCACAGCAAGTTTGAAGATCCTAAGCATAACCCTTGAGCAGTTATTGATCGGAAACCATTTCATCAGTTAAGGTCATGGTGACCTTGACCTTTGACCTAGTGACCTCAAAAACAACAGGGGTCATCTTGTTGTCATGACCAACCAACTAAGCAAGTTTGAAGATCCTAACCCAAACCCTTGAGCAGTTATTGATCAAAAAACATTTTACCATTTAAGGTCATGGTGACCTTGACCTTTGACTTAGTGACCTCAAAAACAATAGGGTCATCCAGTGGTCATGACCAAATACCACAGCAAGTTTGAAGATTCTAAGCCAAACTATTGAGCAGTTATTGATCGGAAACCATTTAACCAGTTAAGGTCATAGTGACCTTGACCTTTGACCTAGTGACCTCAAAAATAATAGGGGTCATCTAGTGGTCATGATCAACCACTACAGCAAGTTTGAAGATCCCAAGCCAAACCCTTGGACAGTTATTGATAGGAAACTATTTCACATGTTAAGGTCATGGTGACCTTGACCTTTGACCTAGTGACCTCAAAAACAATAGGGGTCATCTAGTTGTCAGGACCAACCACCACAGCAAGTTTGAAGAGTCTATGCCAAGTCGTTTATTAGTTCGGAAACCATCGACAGACCGACCGACCGACCGACATGTGCAAAGCAATATACCCCCATTTTTTCAAAAGGGGGTATAAAAAACAGGGTCATGGCGCCAAACAGTTTGGTTCCTGATCAGGCGCCGAGTTACACGGCCTCTCATCTGGATCCAAACTATTTGCAAAATGTTCTGAAAAGTTGGGCAGTAGAGCGTTGAATGTTTAAGGTACCTCGTGTAACTCTTTGAGCAATTGTATCTGCAAAGTACGTAGTTTGCTGCAAAATTTCTACATGTTTTAAACGCTATGATGGTAATGTCAAAGAGTATTCTCGGTGTCTTACATGTATCTGGACCTAAACTGTTAACAAATAACACGCATTTTCTTCTAGCGTACTAGGACATACAGTTATAGTCTACTTGCAATATGTTTTAAAAATAGAATTACACAAATCATTTGTTTATATGCAGAAAAGAAATATATCCCAAGAAAACTAATCCATTAAACGCCGAAGAAGACAAAACTTTCATTTGTTTTATATCGGTTGCGTTTCAGTTTTATCAACTGTTTAATATTTGTTATACAGTAAAATCCCGATTATTCGAACACTAAAATTCGTATTAGAACCGATCTTTAAGACAGGTGGCAGCTTAATGCATGGTGGAAGTCATGCAGAAAGCTCCTCTAGGAGCTTTCTGCATGACTTTCACCATGCGTTAAGCAGCCACCTGCCTAAAAGGATCTAAAATCTTCTATACAGAAAATTCGAATAATCGAGGTTTTACTGTATAACAAACAATATAAGTATCGATGGAAAACGGTTTATTTTGTAACACAGGAGCATTTTCGATATAAGTTCAAACTGACAATATTTATAACGGATACCAAGTTTTATGATGTTAATGAAAATATGCGTTTTATTATAAGGACTTTCACTTTAAGATACAGAGCTCTAGCACAGTACATGTATGAACAAGACAAAAAGTACACTACTATAAAATACTTTATACTTGTATACTTACCGTGTACAAAAACTCGTTACAAAATCTTTATTGTGTACAACAAACTACATCGTACCTTCTTGTGTGCAATAAAAAGCCTAGTGTAATGAAATTGCCTTATTGGGAACATAAATTAGTGCACAGAAACTACCTTAAAGTGTACACAAAAATCAGTGTAAAGGGTGAAAGACCTGCCTTGTCATTAATAGAATTACCATGTTATTATTTAAAAGACTTACCGTATCAACACTTTGCATATCCTGTCCACAGAGGTAGTTTATTAGTCCAGTCTGAAAAATAAGATTTTGATAAAAAAAAGTAACTTAATATTAGCTTCAAATTTTAGCTTAAAAACTTAAGAGACCAAACGATTATTAGCAAGCTTATACAATAGAAGCAAATGCTCTATTTATCACAATGGTTTCAAACTACAAAATTCTAAAATTTTGCTTTTCTCTAGTAATTGCTCCTTTTGGGTAGATTCATTCAAAGAGGTTGGGTCTAAAAATAGCCTATGGAGGAAAGGGTTAAGTTTTTTTCATTTTCATAAACATGGCCAGAGTGTCAAACTGTTATGATCCTGATTAGATGCCGAGTTACTCGGCGTCTCATCTCTGGATCCAAACTGTTTGCAAAGATCGTCACAAATCCCCACCCCATCACGCAATAGGTTGACTTACATCCGTTTTCTTACAACAGGAGAACGGGACCGAGCAGAACTCTGCGAAACCCCGCTCATTTCTACCGGTGCTGCAGTTGAAATAGGCATTTCGGGTCCAGTCCTTGTAGCCCATGTCATCATTGGACGTCCCACAGCATTCAAACTGTTAAGAAATGAAAAACAAACTTCTTAAACCCATTGAGTACATAGTATCTAGTGTCTGCAAATTCAAAATGTCGTTGGCCTTATTTTTAAAAGCATAGTTTCCCTCCATTTTTATTCTAAAAACAGTGTCTGAGTGGCAAACAGTTTGGACCCTGGTGAGACATTAAGTGAGTAAGCGAATAACCTCCACACACCTACCCTCCTCATCACCCTCCATAAATACGCCTTTCTACGCCTTTGCAAACATAGTAGACCCAGATCAGACGGTTCCTATAGGAGCCGTCTGATCAGGGTCTGCTCTGTTTGCTTATGATATAATAAAGATATGATTTTACAGTTTCTGTCATGGTCAAACATACTAAATTTAATATTCATGGTTATTTTTACACGAATATTCATGGAGGACAGAGTTTAATTTTTGCATTACTGTTTGCTCTCACACATTCAATAACTGAGTATTGAAAAATGAAAATCCAGGTGTCGTTTAATCAACTGACAAGTTGCTTAGCAACAGATATAATGCGCTAATGCAAATGCACCAGGAAGCGGGTAAGTTTCCGGATATTGCAGACAATGGTTTAGAGTAACGACCTGCATAATTTATTGCAGGCAGTAGTATAGAGTTACTTTGTCCATGACATACGTTATTTTTGCGGCGACTGATTTGAGTTTAATAACACTGAATATTTCCAAAATTACACATCGCGTGGATCATATTTATCCAATAACTACGCATGGCAATGGAAACTTGGTGTCGTGTGATCATATTTGCCTAGCAACAGACAGATAGTATCAAAATACATTTTATTGTAAAAAGATACATGACTGAGAAGGCACTATTTTACATTGTCGTCAGCTATTTTGCCAGCGTGGGGGGATTAGGATTAAATAGGGGAGAGAGAGAGAGAGGGAGAGGGAGAGAGAGAGAGAGAGAGAGAGAGAGAGAGAGAGAGAGAGAGAGAGAGAGAGAGAGTGAGAGAGAGAGAGAGAGGGGGGGGAGAAAAAGAGGAAAGAGATAAAACAGAGACAGATAGATAGAGACAGAGAGAGAGTGGAGAGACAGACAGGCCGATAGACAGACAGAGAAGGAGAGATAGACAGACAGAGAAGGGGTGGATGGGAGAGAATTAATTCACTATGTGGTGTGTATATAAACATTCTGCAACTTTTGGTAAGCAGTTCATAGAATCAAACAGAACAGAGCAGAACAGCTGTCGCGTAAGAACTGCAGCGTCTAATCAGGGGAAACACTTTTTGCTATCGAGACATGTTACAATGGAGAGGCGATTGTAATGAGTTGCACTCGGAAGAAATCAACGCCATAGTTGCGAGGTGTGAAACGTGTTATAACTTCCCCATTTTACATTGAACGACAATGAAACTTTTGCATGTTTTAGAACTCTTCCTTCGCTATTAAAATATTAAATTTCAATTTAATCGATATCTATATTTACTTCCTAACCGCTTTGGAAAAATCTTCGGAAAAGGGTTACATGTATTTCCCCCCAAAAAATATTTTTTTAGAATTATGAAGTTTTGAAATCATTATGATAAACTGGGAATTTGCTCCTATGGAGAAAATATTCGGTTTACCAGAATGGTTTCCAAAAGTGACGTACAGGCGTCAAAAGGCGTCAATATGAAGGAATGTGTTCAGGAAAGTAGTAGCCTAACACAGGACGAAGCTTCTGCAGAAAGCTTACACAAGAGAGTTTTATATTATTTGCGCCCTACTGTATGCTGCAATCTGATTTTGAAGACACACATATTCATATATTGACCCTTCACCTCACAATTGCGCATTTTGACGAATTTACAGAGTAGACGCAGATCAGATGACTTATTGTAGGAACCGTCAGATAATGATCTAGGCTGTTTGCTTATAAAATAATATAGATCTGGTTCTACAATTTGTGTCATGAACAAAAATACCCCTGTTCATAATGTCATTTTTAAAAATCATCTAATTAATATGCATACAGTAATTATTTCTTGAATGAATATTTATTAGATAAATTTCCAATGACAGCAATAGAGAAGTTCTACTGTAATGAGCACTGACTTTAACTCATTCCCTCCTAGACTACTTTTATACCCAACCTCTTTGACTTAATCTACCGAAAAGGAGCATTAACTAACGAAAAGGGGAATTTTAGAAGTGTGTAGTTTTGAAACCATTGTGATAAATAGAGCATTTGCTCTTATGGAGCAAATGCTCTATTTATCACAATAGTTTCAAAATGTAACTTTTACAAAGGAGCTAAAAGGCGTCACTAGTACAGGGGTCTATACCGCTTTATGACAGTCTGTATATACTATACAATAATTTTATTATATAGTACATATAGATTAGACCCCATGAAGCGGTACAGACCCCTGTGGCCAATAGGAGGGAATGTGTTAATTGTAATGCTCAATACCAACGTCATAGGCTCGGCTATATAAATTGTCATACATTGTAAAGAAAGTTTGCATATCTCTGATACAGAGTGCTATTTTCAGATTTATTCAATGTAAATTGTAATCAAACAAACACTGCCCATTAGTCTCGTTTATATAACAACCACGCCGCTGATAACATTGTGACTGAAACGTATACAAAACATGCAGCATGTTGCACATGTCGTCAAAGAACTATAGAGTCTCTTTTTTTAACCCGTTACCTCATAGGCTGTTTTTATATCCAACCACTTTGAATAAATCTACCGAAAAGGAGCATTAACCAGAGAAAAGGAAACTCTTAGAATTTTGTAGTTTGAAACCATTGTGATAAATAGAGCATTTGCTCCTATAGGAGCAAATGCTCCATTTATCACAATGGTTTCACAAAGTGACTTTTACAGAGTGGTCAAAAGTCGTCAATATGAGGGAAAGGGTTAAACTCTTTACTAGATGGAGACGCGTATCCACACTTTTGCGAACAGAGTAGACCCAGATCAGAAGTTCCTGTAGTAGCTGTCTGATCTGGGTCTGTTCTTTTTGCTTAATGAATAACATAGGTTTGTTTCTACAGTTTCTGTCATGGCCAAAAAGTCCTAGGTTCATTTACTATTATGTTAAAGTTCGTTTAATCAATATTCATGATGTTATCATTCTTGCATGAATATTTCATCAGGCAAAGAGTTGAAGCAACTATTTGAAGAGTATATTTACGCGTCATATATGTGTCTCAAACATTAGGTTACTGTTCAACTTTTTATCTCATATATACGACTTTTAAAGCTTTAGCAAACATAGAAAATCCAACTTGAAGGACACACATATTCACATATTGGCAGAGTAGACCCAGAAAGCTCTTTATCAGAACCTGCCTACCATTGTATGCTTATGCATTAAAATAGATCTGCTTCTTCACTGTCTGCCATGGCTAAAACTGTATGTTGCCATTGTAAAAGTTCATCTAATCAATATTCATATAATAATTACTTTTTACATGAATATTCATCGGGTAAAGATGAAAAGAAGCACGTCTAGACTTATTCAGTGTTAATTTCATATTGCAATTAGCTACAAGCTGTCACACACCTCGACTATCTGACAATCAGCTGTTGTTGCTTTAAGGGGGCATTACTATGTATTGGTACATGTACATCATGTAACCCTGTACTCGACAGATATTTATAACTTATTAATGACCTCATGAATATTCATTAACTGAATTTTAACAACGGCCGATTCATCAAGCAGTTTACGCAGGCAAACACTGTAGAATCAGATTTGTATTATATCAAAAGTAAACAGAGCAGAGCCACAGCAGACAGGAGCTGTCTGATCTGGATCTATTTTGTATGCGACGCATCTTAACCCTTTACTCCATAAATACGCCTTTCTACACCTCTGTAATAACCACTTCTTGAAACCATTGTGATAAATAGAGCATTTGCTCCTATAGGAGCAAATGCTCTATTTATCACAATGGTTTCAAACTACAAAATTCTAAATTTTTACTTTTCTCTAGTAAATGCTCCTTTTGGGTAGATTCATTCAAAGAGGTTGGGTCTAAAATAGCCTATGGAGGAAATGGTTAATATTAGTATACGACTACAGCGGCAAACATTGAGTGCTAACATATTTTACTATTACAGCTGAGAAAATACTGTCTGCTCATATTTGGACATGGTGACATTTGGATAACTTCCGATTCGAACAAGCTTTTGAGAAACCATTGACCGAGTGTCAAACAGCTTGGATCCAATTGAGACGCCAGGTAACTCAGCGTCTCATCTGGATCCAAGACGTTTGTAAAACGTGAGTTAAAGTCGCGAATAGCAGGTACATGTAAACGGTTATGTTGACTGTTCCGTTCTACTAAATCATCTCAGATTTATCACTTATACATGAGTAGGTACTATGTAGGTGTATGTCAGCTTCTCCTATTTCAAGGTACATTTTGTTGTATAATTATGATACCAAAGGAAAGTCGTTGTATATCTGAATAAAACATTATGACAGTAGAGGTTAACCCTGCTGAAAAAATGTCTACCAAAACTCGGATCTGTTGCATTTTTACTTACTTCTCATTCATACAAGATTTGGACAAACTGTTGACCGAGGGACAAACTGTTGACCGAGTGTCAAACAGTTTGGATCCTGATGAGATGCCGAGTTACTCGGCGTCTCATCTGGATCCAAACTGTTTGCAAATGCGAGTCAGGTTTAGATTAGCGTGGTTAGGATTAATTACATACATGTACCAATAAATGTGTGTTTGTGTTTGTAAGTAACAGCTGTCGGCCGTGTTCATGATGAATAGTACAGTATCGTATGGTTAAACCTTTGGAGGCTGGATTTTCAAAGTAGGAGATAGTCCCATGTTGTTGATGGTAGTGTTCATCATGTATAAAATGTTCACCCCTTATTCCATATAAGGAATAATGACATCGTGAATAGTAATTGGATTATTTCTTATAACAGCAAATGGACACATGATGTTTTGGCCATGGCAGATACTGTATATCTATATCTATAACATATCATAAGCAAATAGAGCAGACCCTGATCAGACGGCTCCTATAGTAGCAAAGGCGTTGAAAGGAGTAAAGAGGTAAATTTGCTGGAGGATGTTAGACCTTTACATTGTAAGAAAAACAAAGAACATCCATTGGCTGAATCTTGTATATGACCTCACAAACAATAGAATGTTATTCCTTAAGCAAACAGGGAACATCCTGATCAGAAGACTCCTGTAGGCACCGTCTGTTCTGCGTCTACTCTGCAAATGCGTCAAAAGCCATCACTATCGTGTTAAGGGTTGAATGTGCAAAAGTGAAGACAATAATCATAGGACGACCCTTATATGCGCATCTATGGGGTAAACGGTTAAACAATAATCCCATCTCATACAAACCACTGTGCTTATATAATTAACTAAGCGCTCCAAATACAGTAAAACCTCTCTATGACGACCACTAAATTACATCAAGTATTTTGTTTAAAAGGCAGGTGGTTGCTTAAAGCAAGGTGAACGTAAAATAGAATGCTCTTATGGGAGCGTTCTGTTTTACTTTCACCTTGCTTTAAGCAGTCACCTGCTCTAAATACCAACTAATTTACACAATTTAGTGGTCGTTATAGAGAGGTTTTACTGTACTGTAAATCGGGACAAGTTGGGCAAATCGGGGCACATACCAGTTCCTGAATTCCGTCAATGAGTCCCTGCATATCTTCGTCATCTCTGTAGAGCACAACGGCCTTCTTCAGACTGTCTTCCGGGTAAATACCCAGCTGATCTCGGGCGTCCGGCACGTAAACAATGACGAAGATAAGTATTATAGCCGTGGACTCAAGTAGGAACATGAACAACAGGGTGTAGCGATACTGGAACACAAAATAATAACAAGCTACTAGAACGAACTGATAGAGGATACAGTAGCACATGTCTTAACCCATTCCCTCATAGGCTATTTTAAGATACAACCTCTTTGAATAAATCTACCGAAAAGGAGCATTAACTAGAGAAAAGGAATGTTTTTTTAGAATTTTGAGGTTTGATACCATTGTGATAAATAAAGCATTTGCTCCTATAGGAGCAAATGCTCTATTTATCACAATGGTTTCACAAAGTCGCCAGTATGAGGGAATGGGTTAACCCTTTCCCTGTTCTATGTTTATTCCAAATTTCAATACCTACTGAATACTCATGGACAAAATAGTTATAATGAAATATGGAAGGTAGAACATTGTCGACATTTTAGAAAGTAAAGAAACAGGTCTTTCGAATACCATTAGCAAACAGAGCAGACCCTGATCAGACGGCTCCTATAGGAGCCGTGTGATTTGAGTCTACTCTGTTTGCAAATGCGTGAAAACACATTTATATTAAGGAAAGGGTTAAGCTGTCATGAAAAAGGTCTAATTATTGGCCTGTACGGCAGGTACATGTGGTAGTTAGGATATCTGTCGCCACATGTCTCTCTCTCTCTCTTTCTCTCTCTCTCACCCTCTCTCTCTATCTCTCTCACTCTCTCTATCTCATCCACTCTCTCTCTCACTCTATATCTTTCAGAAACCTTGTATTAAGTTTCATATTTTGTTTGCCATTATATGTACTAGTATATATGAATGCTTTGTATGGGGAGGGTCAAATCTAATGTTGTAAGAACTTGTGACCCGACCCAATTTCTTCTAATATGGAAATAAAAAAATATGTTTAAATTAAATTACATGTAGTAATTTATTGCAGGTCAGAAGTAATGAAGAAAACTCCTAAATGAGCTTTCTGCATTACTTTTACCCTTCAATAAACAATTACAGTAAAACCCCGCTAATGCGACCACCTAAAAGAGGCATAATTATGGGTGCTATATGCAGGTGGTAGCTTAATGCAGGACAAAAGTAATGCAGAAAGCTCCCAGAGGAGCTTTCTGCATTACATTTGCCCTGCATTAAGCAACCATCTGCTTATAAAGACAACCATGTGTATTTATTAAGTGGTCGCATTAGAGGGGTTTTACTGTACCTGCTTTTTTAAGACTCCTATGTTCAATAAATGACTGGCCGCTTAGGACAGGTTCTACTGTAACCGATCCAAAGTTTTAGTTAAAAAGACGAATTGAGAGCTTTTTAGGCTGGTGGTTGCTTAATGCAAGATGAAAGTTACATGTATGCAGAAAGATCCAAAAAGGAGCTTTTTGCATGGCCTTCATCCTGCATTAAGCAGTCACCTGTCATAAAGATGGATAGGAGAGGTCTGATCTGGTTCTACTCTGTTTGCAAATACATACAAAGACGTATATGTGGAGTAAATGGTTAACTCTTTCCTTCATTTCACTTGTAAACAGAGTAGAACCAGATCAGATGCCTCCTATAAGAGCCGTCTGATCAGGGTCTGCTCTGTTTGCTAATGGAATTTGATATATCTGAAAACTGTATATGCGACATGTATCGAACCATATCTTTACACAAACTCAGATAGAAAGCAAGTACCAGATGCTACCAATATATTGCAAGCAGTCAAATGTTTAGATATATACAGTGTACAGTAGAATCTGTTCTTAGCGCCCATTCATTTATTGAACATAAGTGTCTTAAAAATCAGGTAGCTGCTTAATGCTGGGCAAACATAACGCAGAAAGGTCCTTACAGAACCATAACAGAACAGAACCTGTTTTTGATGGCCGCTTAAGACAGGTTCTAATGTATCATGCATTCAGTCTAATGCAAACACGAAAAGTGTTGGGTCATATCTGCAGGTATACAGTTTAATTAGCGGACAGAAGTTATGCAGAAAGCTCCTATAGGAGCCACCTGTTTTTAAAGATAACCATGTTTATTTACTAGGTTTATTTACTAAGTGGTCGTTTTAGATGGAATCAACTGGATACATGTATACAGTAGAACCTGTCTTAAACGGCCATTCATTTATTGAATATAGGAGTCTAAAAACAGGCGGTTACTTAATGCAGGGCAGAAGTAATGCAAAAAGCTCATAGAGTAGCTTTCTGCATTACTTTTACCTCCTGCATAATGCTACCACCTACCTTACAGACCCATAATTACACCTGACCTATTTTTGGTGACCGCTTAACCCTTCTCTTGCTGAATTTTAAAATACATTTCTCCTTCTTTACCCAGGCCCTGTTGTATAAATATATATATATATCTTCACTGTGTACAAGTATATCGCTATGCAATCACAGCTGTGGAATGCACTGGTTGCACAATCAACTTGTAAATAGTGCACACCCTGGGTCTTCACTATTTACAGGTAGGTATATTGACGTGAATAGCAAGCGAAGGGTTAAGACAGGTTCTACTGTATATCATGAACTTACAATTTTCAAGCATAATATATTTTCCCTGAGCGAGCCGAGCCAGCCGAAGAATGAGATGAAGACGCCGATGGAGCCTCCCAGGCAGAGTACACAGGAAGGATCCAGGAAAAAGTCATATGCCGTCTTCACAGCCTTGCCCTTCTCCATGAGAATCCATATCATCAACCCAGTAACCGTCCCACATACCAGCTGAAAAATAGTGAATACATTCCATCAAACCTGGAATCACACCACATACCTGCTGAAAAATAGTAAATACATTTAATTTAACCTGGAATCACACCAGATACCAGCTGAAAAATAGTAAATACATTCAATTAAACCTGAAATCAAACCAAATACCAGCTGAAAAAAAAAGTAAATACATTCCATTAAGTCTAAGCCATACCAAATACTAGCTGAAAAATAGACAATACATTCCACCAAGCTGGTAAACACTAAAGATACCAGCTGAAAAATAGTTAATACAACCAATCAGGCTGGTAACCATCCCAGATACCAGCTGAAAAATAGTAAAAAATCTCATTAATCACTTAAGTTTGCTGAGAAAAATTCTCTTTGTTATATAATCATCGTTGTCTAGAATCAGTTGTATGTATACAGGTCAGGCGTCAAACTACTCAATTACATCTGGAATTCTGTTATACAACAAGAAATTGTCAACCTACTACTGACTTATAATATACTTTGTACTATGTTTGAATGCTGAATATTGAAAATACAATTGTCCATCAGTGTTTCACTATAGAGTATATTCAGCATGAAAGGCTTATAATTCAAGATCGTTTAAGAACAGTACAGACCCAGATCAGAGGGCTCCTCTAGGAGCAATCTGACATGGGTCTACACTGTTCGCAAAATTAATAGACTCGTTCCTTGCACTGAAAGGGTTATTGTAAATACCTAAATTTATCTTTATTCATTTGACCTAGATCTACACCACCTTAAGCACGACGCAGGTAATTTGTTTGTGTTGATTTACGTCCGTTTCTGCTCACTACGGGCTAATTGGACGCCCTGGGAGAGGGGAGAGGATACAGAGATATTTCTATCAATTGAAGATTGTCTGTATTATGCCTCCCAAAGGGACTTTGACCTTGGATTAAGTTGCTACCTGTCTTAATGGTCGATAGTTATTTTATTGTTCGAGTATTCGAATGAGTGAGTGTCCGAACTAGCGAGGTTTTGTATAGTTGGTTCTTATTTGGTTGTCTCCAAATGAATGACGCGATATATCCTGTTTAAATATAACTCATGGCACATGCTTTGTTTTCGCTGTTAAAGAGTTTACCTCACGATTTTCATCTAAAAATAGACCCGGTAATATTTTTTTAATCTACCTTTATGTGTCCTGATATTAGAGTATATACATGTATATAACAGTCACTAATGAACAACATGATTTCGGTGTCCTTAATCCTTTCCCTGTTCTATCTTTATTCCAAATTTCAATACCTGTTGAATATTTATTACCAAAATACATGTAGTTATAATGAAATATGGAATGTGGAATATTGTAGCCATGTTAGAAAATAAAGAAACAGATCTATCAAAATTCCATTAGTAAACAGAGCAGACCCTGATCAGACGGCTCCTATAGGAGCCGTCTGATCTTGGTCTACTATGTTTGCAGATGCGTGAACTCACGTTTATATGAAGGAAAGGGTTAAATACACGAGACTACTTAACCCTTAATATGCAGAACAAATAAAACTGGCTCCTCCTTTTATGAATATTAATTAAACATAAATGTGTATCAAACTTTATCACTGTAGAAAATGGTTATTATGACAAATAGTGCAAACTCTGATCAAAGGGGTCTATTGGGAGCCCGTGGGTCTGGGTCTACACAAGGTTCCCCACATTAATGGCTAATGCAGAATGAAAGTACGACAGACAACTCCTATGCTAGACTTTTGCATTAAGTTTCTTCGTGTCTTAAGCTTCATAGTTTGATGCTAAAATGAATACAAAATTTTAAAGTTTAATTACAGAAACTGTAGAATCAGATCTTTATAATTCCAAAAGCAACCAGAACAGACCCTGATCAGACGGCTCCCATAGGAGCCGTATGGTCTGGGTCTACTCTGTTTGCAAACATGATAAAAGTCTTAGTTAGGTTTTCAAAGTGCACTGAAAAAAGGTATATATGATGTCACATGAGTTTACATTTAAGACAGTTTACATTTAAAACACATCCTTTTGAACGTTTATGCATGAAATTACCACACCATGAATATTCATAGACTTGCATTATAAGGTAAACATTAAAATGGAAACGTTAACCTAGACAACACTGTAGGATCGGATCTGGTTCTACTCGGATTAAATGGTTAATCCTTTCCCTGTTCTATATTTAGACAAAATTTAAATACCTACTGAATATTCATGGCCAACATAGTAATAATAATGTATGGAAGGTGGAACACTAAAGCCATTTTAGAAACTAAAGAAATAGATCTATCAAATTCCATTAGCAAACAGGAGCCGTCTGATCTGGGTCTACTCTGTTTGCAAATGCGTGAAAACACGTTTATATGAGGGAAAGGGTTAGCATGCTAGTTTTAATTCTTTATCTCATTAATATAAATGGCAGAAATAATGACATCATGCATATTAATTAGATGACTTTATGTAATGGCAAGAGGACACAGTATTTATGGGCTTGATAGAAACTGTAGAATCAGATTAATATCAGTCCATAAGCAAACAGAGAAGACCTGATCAGACGTCTTCTACAAGAGCTGTATGTTCTAGGTTGAAAAAAATGTGTTAAAGATGTATCTTTGAGGTTAATTGTTTAGATCACACTTCCGCAATTAATGCCAAGACATTTAACCAATTAACCAAAATTGCTAGGATATGATAATGCTGTGGTTTTATCCCACAGGCGCAATTACTTGCTACAATTGTAAGACAGCCCCTCTGCATAATGAAGCAGATAAGTTTAGTCATGTATTTCATTAATGTAAAACTATGAAGTCTGACAGAGTCTCAGACTGTATTAATACTTGACAGAGACACCACTTGTCATCTTCAAATGCAGGGTAGACCCAGACCAGACGGCTTCTATATAGACCGTGTATGATAAGGGTGTGCTCTATTCGTAAATGCAAAAGCTCAAATATAGAAAGAGAGAATGAGACAAAAAGTGAAGTCCCTGATCAGACGCCGCCTTGAAAAGGCGGCGTCTGATCTGGGACTGCACTATTTGTCGTGGTGCATTTATACGACAATGGCGGTGAAAGGTTTAAGGAAAACACCATGTACATTGTACGGGCTCATCAAACATGTAACCCCAGGAGTAATTCAGTAAACAGATATTTTATTGACATTTTTTTTTTTAAAAAAAGGCAGTTCAAGTGCATGTTGCATATAATTAATGCGTATTGGCAAACTACATGTACAAGGAATAACCAGATCGTTTGTTTGCACAGTTAAGTAAATACAACTTGAATATAACTTTTTACCTCATAGATTCTTAACCCTTTCCCTCTGAGGCTATTTTTATATCATACCTCTTTAAATAAATCTATCGAAAGGAACATTAACTAGAGAAAATAAAAATTATAGAATTTTGTAATTTGAAACCATTGTGATAAATAGAGCATTTGCTCCTATAGGAGCAAATGCTCTATTTATCACAATGGTTTCACAAAGTGATTTTACAGAGTCGTCAAAAGTCGTCAATATGAGGGAATGGGTTAACCGCCTTCGCAATCAGAGCTGACCCTGATCAGATGACTCCTCTGGAAGACGTCTGATCTGGGCCAGTTCTGTTTGTTTATGGAATGGCATAGATTTGATTACATGTATACTATTTCTGTCATGATAAGAATTCCTATGTTCATGTCATTATAAACATTCATCTACATTTGTACTTGTAGTTATCATCAATTATGTCAAAGGTTTTACAGTGAAACCCCTCTAAACCCCTCTAAACCGGACGTTAATTTTGGTATAAATATCGGTTTTTGGAGACAGGTGGCAGCTTAATGCAGGGTGAAAGTCATGCAGAAAGCTCCTCTAGGAGCTTTCTGCATGACTTTTACCCTGCATTAAGCAGCCACCTGCCTAAAATTGCTAAATTCTTCTCTTCTAGAATTCCGGTTTAGAGGGGTTTTACTGTATTTTCATTTCTACATGTATTGGTAAGGCAAAGAATTAGTAGATGCAAACTGTAATTTCATACGACGGTTTTTACTAAGCATTTTACATGGACGATGTTAAGTGTTTATTTCTCTACCAACCCCTGTGCTTTGACCACTCTTTGGAATAGGCTCGAAGAGACGATTTTAAAGAGTTGTCAGAACATAGGGTTTGGTGGAGAAAATGATGATTTGAGTATTGGCATACGAATTTTATGTGTTGCATTGTGCGTTTGTTGGTTTTAAGTAGATGGACACACTTTTTGTGTGTAATTTATTAAACGAAATCTATGTGTAAAAAATATTCTTCAAATGAAAAGGAGAAATCGTGATAAATGATGAGACGTGCAAACAGATCTACATGTAACAGAAAGTTATAATCGGACAGATTGTAGGTCTAGCTATGTAAAACATATACTACATAACAAAACATGCGCGTAGTAACTCCATATATTACAAATAAATGGGACATTTCACCGTAAACTTGCCCCGCAACGTCACGCGCGTTCTACCAGCGTTTAACCATTTCCCTTATGTAAGCGCATTTTGCCGCATCTGCAAACAGAGTAGACCCAGATCAGACGGCTTCTATAGGAGCCGTCTGATCAGGTTCTGCTCTATTTGCTTATGGTGTAATATATAGATCTGATTCTACAGCTTCTGTCTGAGGCAAAATGTCCCGTGTTCATTTGCCATTATAAAAAATAATCTGATTAATATTCATGACGTCATTATTTCTTACATGAATATACAACAGGGAAAGGGTTAAATAACCCTGTATAAACTTTAGCTATTTAAACGGGTTATTCCATAACCATTTCAAGGCTTATTTTTCAGTGTGGAATAGCCCATCAGTGTTTAACTATGGAGTCCACCCAGTATGAAAGAATAAACCTTGACATTTCAACGCTGAATTTTCACAGTGGAATAGCTCATCAATGTTTAGCAATAATGTCCGCTCAAGTCTTTAACTTGCTAGGAGATTTTCAATGGCAAACAGTGCAGACACTGATCTGGGTCTACATTGTTTGCAAAATTAACGACAGCGAACGCATGTCCCGCATTCCAACCGTTAACTTTTAGAATAGTGAGTCATATTCTGCCAACAGTAAATATATTCTGAATCTTCTTTTCTAAAGACGTCATCAGAGTGTCGAGCAGTTAGGATCCTAATGATATGCCGAGTTGCTCGGTATACCGTCTGGGTCCAAAATTGTTGAACAAGGTAATATCACGCTCCGTGGCCACTGGTAGCGTCATATCACTGTCATATTTACAGTAAAACTTCTCTAAACCGGAATTTTAACGAAGAACAAGTTAGGTCTTTTTAAGCAGTGATTGCTTAATGCCGGGTGAAAGTCATACAGAAAGCTCCTTTGGGGGCTTTCTGCATTACATTCGTCCTGCATTAAGTTGCCACTTGTCTTACTGACTGGCATCGATCCGTACTGATTTTAATGCTCAATTTTCTTGGGTTTTACAGTCCATTTATACTATTACATCCAGTGTAAATTGAAAACAGCAGCGGTGAACAAATTTGTCATTTATAGTTCTTGGAATGCTAAGGGCGAATCAGTGATGTTATAACAGTTATATGCAAATGATTTGGATTTAAAATCAATCCAGAGACTTGTATTACACGTCTATGTATCTGATGAAAACGCTAAGTGTTTCGATGTCTGATCTGGGTCCATTCTGTCCCGAATGCTATACATGTACCTATAATAGATACAGAAAACAACCACAATATTTGCTCAAAAAGTAAGCGGACGAACGTTTTTACCCGTGTCGGCTTACTCTCCCTCGGGCTACACAAAGTTTACGGTCAGTTATCATGGTGGACATTTTACACAGAATGACTGACCAGCGATGTTTAGGTACACACAGATACAGGTGTCCAGTCACAGTACAGTCAAGTCTCGGGAATACGACCACTTAAAATAAATCTGGGTTTTTTAAAACAGGTCGTAGCTTAATTCAGGACAAAAGTAAAGTGATACAAAAAGCTCCTATAGGAGATTTCTGTATCAAGTTCACCCTGCATTAAGCCACTACCTGATTAACACTCGTTTGTGTTAATAAAACAATTGTCCGCTTTATTGAAACTCTGTTGAACTAAAAACAGATCAGTAAACAAAATCAATTTGTATCCAACATCGTCGGCTTGTCTTCAATGTGTTGGTACAGGCTTATATATGAGTACGTCGTTGAGAATAGAACAGACATAAATCCACATATATACATAATGAAAAGTGGTGACGAAATACTGCAGCAGACGACAGTTATAACAGGTAAAAGGTCAAGTAAACTTGCGTGTACTCGAGACTTAAAAGATGCGTCACCTGGTCGTGACTTGGATAAAACATGAGATAAATTAACTCTTGTCTTGCCGCGTGCGCATTTGTGAATATGCAAACAGGTTGGACCAAGATTAGACGTATAGTAGACCGATGTCTGATAAGGCTAAAAGAAGTTTTCATAGTTGATTTCAAGAAGAAAAGTAGGATAATCTATTTTAGAAAAAATAGCCGAGTACATGTTAGCAAACGTGAATTCCTAAACGGGTTAAGAGATATCTGATTGTCACGTTCAGTACAAGGCGCAGAAATGTCCGGTTACTGTGGACACACCTATACGCAATAGTTGGAATACATGTATAAATTGTACCGAGTGAATAAATATGTAATACTCTTAAGCATCACTCCGATGTTAAAACTAAATGTCTGCTTAAAATAATACCTGGTGCAAAATTGACTTTTCCCGATTCGGTCAAGCTTTTGAGAAAATATTGACTAAATATCAAAAAGCTTGGATCCTGATGAGACGCCGAGTTACTCGGCGTCTCATCTGGATCCAAGCTGTTTGTCAATGCGAGTCAGGTCGAGAACTGCTGAATAAGGGTAAAGAGTCGTAACACAGGAACGAAGTAAACCATTTAAGCTTGTTTATACTTTTGTGGATAAATGAAATATTGAAACTGTCTGATTTTCAAATGATGAACCCTCGATTAAAATGTTCAAGGGGCGAATTTCAATTATTTTATTTAATTTCCCCCCTAACTTGAAAAATGTTTACTTACCTTGCGTTGTGTACATGTAAAAATCCTTACATAAACATGCACCAGGTACGATTAAATTATAAGTGTGTACCTCCAAAACCCTATAACAAAACACTATAACACAAAATACTCACAAAAACAGCAAAGTTTAAGAAGAAGAGCAAGTACTTGATGAGCAAGTTCACTGGAGATCTGTCCGTCATATTTGATATAAATGAGAGGCGACGTTAATTAGACATGTACACATCCGTGTAACTGATTTAAAACTGAGCCAATTACAGGTCAGGGTAACTCCGCCTATTCCATGCGAGAACTGACTAAAGATAATTCTGGGGTAAAGGTTTGCGGTTTGAAAAGTAAGACCATTCAATGACGCTATAAATCTCACCCTTATCACCACCTGACTGGTAATTTCAAATAGGTTTAACCCTTTACACCATGAATATTCAAGTACGAAATAATGGCACCATGAATATTAATGGGATTAGCCCATTCCCTCATACTGACGCCTTTTGACGACTCTGTAAAAGTCACCTTGTGAAACCATTGTGATAAATAGAGCATTTGCTCCTATAGGAGCAAATGCTCTATTTATCACAATGGTTTCAAACTACAAAATTCTAAAATTTTCCGTTTCTCTTGTTAATGCTCCTTTTCGGTAGATTTATTCAAAGAGGTTGTATCTAAAAATAGCCTATGAGGGAATGGGTTAATTGTTATATTAATAGCACATGAACACACGATTTTTTTGGCCTTGGCAGAAACTGTAGAATCATATCAATATTATGTCATAAGCCGTCTGATCTAGGTCTACTATGTTTGCAATTGCGTGAAATTGCGATTGTATGAAGGAATAGGTTAATCCAATTTAGATTGTGTGTCTGATCAGGATCCAACTTTGGAGATGTTAGATCTGTAATTCTAATAAACATAATTTAAAACTCATGAGATACTAATGTTAGAAACTATGACATAATGAATGTCAACTAGATATTTTTTTATAATGGCATTTTGATCTAGACAGAAACTGTAAAATCCTATAATGCTACAGAGCAGACCCTGATCAGACAGGTACTTCAGAGGTGTGAAAAGACATCTCTCTCAGGTATTGAAAACACAATTAACCCCTCGCTTGCTATTCGCGTCAATATACATACCTGTAAATAGTGAAGACCCAGATGAGACAGCTCCTGCAGGAGCTGTCTCATCAGGGTCTGCACTATTTACAAGTTGATTGTGCAACCAGTGCACTTCACATCAGTGATTGCACAGCGAAATACGTGTACACAGTGAAGATATATGTAAATATACAACAGAGCATGGGTAAAGAAGGAGAAATGTATTTTAAAATTCAGCAAGAGAAGGGTTAAAACTGGCGGAAAGGTTATAGCAGACGCCAATTTGAAACCATGGATAAATTGAAGTTCGTGACAATCTTTAGATCGATTCTAAACTCGGATTCACATTAGGAGAGAAACCGATTGAAAATCTGATTACATTGTGTAAAATAAATGTAAGAAAATTGTCATTTGAAACCTTAAGCTGATAATATTTTTCGCGGACGGAAGTTATTTAGCCCTTTACTCCATACATGTATATAGGAGTCGTCTGATCAGGGTTTGCTGTGTTTGCTTATGATATACAATGGCATATAGATACGAGTCTACAGTTTTTGTCATGACTTAACCCTTCTCTTGCTGAATTTTAAAATACAGTTCTTTACCCATGCCCTGTTGTATAATTACATATATATTCACTGTGTACAAGTATTGCGCTGTGCAATCACTGCTGTGGAGTGCACTGGTTGCATAATCAACTTGTAAATAGTGCAGACCCTGATGAGACAGCTCCTGCAGGAGCTGTCTCATCTGGGTCTTCACTATTTACAGGTAGGTATATTGACGTGAATAGCAAGCGAAGGGTTAACATTCCTATGTCCATGTGCTATTATAAAAAAAATAATTAATGACGTCATTATTTCTAACATGAATATTCAAAGAATTAATGTCGAAATGGTTGAGACTTTCTCTTGCTAAGTGCGACCTGACAGTCATTCGCAAACAGCTTGAATCCAGGTGAGACGCCAAGCCGTTTGACACTCGGTCAGGACTTTTTTCATAACCTTTGAACGAATCTAAAGTAAATTAAAATTTACACAGATCAGGGTTTTTAGCAGACATCATTTCTTTTCAGAACGATTAGGCTTAATGGACAAAGACCCAAAACAAACAAAAACACGCTCGTTCAATATATGGTGGAATGTCATACAGGATTGAAAACTGTCGTCTGCTGAATTTAATTAAAATTTCTCTCTCCTAAATTCGTTTTTGAAAGCAAGATTTTCAAGGAAAAGTACATGCATTTGTGAGCTTTTGATAGAAGTAATTAACGTGTCTAAGACATTATTGATTTTTACCTGGTAACTCTTTCCCTGTTCTATGTTTATTCCAATTTTCAATACCTACTGAATATTCATAAACAAAACAGTTATAATGAATATAGAAGGTGGACAATTGTAGCCATTTTAGAAAGTAAAGAAATAGAGCGGGCCCTGATCACACGGCTCCTATAGGAGCCGTCTGATCTGGGTCTACTCTGTTTGCAAATGCGTGAAAACATGTTTAGATGAAGGGTTAAAACGTTGTAAAAGATGCACTTACTTATACCTTTTAAACTTTGTAAAACCTATAGTTGCTAAAACGTTAAACCTTTACATGTTAAACATATACCTGTTAAAACGTTGCTAAGCCTATACCTTCTAAAACGCTGTACCTAAATCCCATGCCTGTTAAAACGCTGTTTAACCTACAATTGTTAAAACGTTAAACCTATTGAAACGTTGCTAAACCTATACCTATATCTATTAAAACGTTGTTAAACCTATCCTCATTAAAAACATTGTGAAACCTATGCCTGTTAAAACATTGTGAAACATATATCTGTTAAAACGTTGTTAAACATAAAAACGTCATCAACACTAACGTTGCTAAGCCTATACCTTTTAAAACGTTGTCCATAATCCCATGCCTGTTAAAACGCTGTTTAACCTACAATTGTTAAAACGTTAAACCTCTTGAAACGTTGCTAAACCTATACCTATATCTATTAAAATGTTGTTAAACCTATACCCATTTAAACATTGTGAAACCTATGCCTGTTAAAACATTATTAAACATATATCTGTTAAATAGGTTGTGGCATATGTTCATGTATATAAATGTATAAAAACACCTTACATGTACCACCATGTCCTTGGATCAGATGTTAATGAATTATATATATACATTGCTGTTGATGATATGGGTACTGGTCTATATGTATACAACTCTCAGCCAAACCCTATCTTGGTTTAAATGTATCTTATCCTGCAATTTACAATGGAGAGGTGCATGATTCAAATGAATTGCAAGATAAGTTTTGGCGGAGAAATATATAAAAAATATTGTACTAGTAATTAGATTTTCTCAACACGTATACACTTATCTCTACCTGTATAGTTACGTCGTAGCGACCTCTATTTGGTTTTAACACGACGGTGCTTCATACTTACATCCCTGTTAAACATAATAATAACAGTAAAACAATACTTACGAAAATGGTGAAGTTGAGCAAGAACAGTGTGTATTTGGTGACCAGACTCACAGCTGAACGGCTTGAAAAGGGATCAGGCATTTTCCAACGAGCATCCCACTACATAATAAAACACATATACAAATCCAGATCAATAGCACAGGAGAACTTATACTGTGTAGCTACAACATGTAAATTGTGTGGTTTCCGTTTGTCTCTCTGCCCTGCTCTATAATGCTTTATTCATATATATCCGCAAGGTATATTACAGTTGAACGGTGCACGTAAATTAAGCCCAAATTAGGCAGATAGTGATACTGGGAGTGCGGGAGATTTGTTGTATCGTTTTGCTATCCTTTAAGTCAGTCACGCCTCGTAAATTACCCATAAGCCAATGGGCAAGGTAAGTGAGCGTATTGGATACTACAGGAAGCTGCTGGAGTATACCGTACATTGCTCGACTCTTTCCGTCGTTATTCGGAACAGGGCGTGGTTTCCTCATCACAGACCACGACTACCCCCTCCAACATTCATACCCACACATCTAATGAAGACATTAGGTACAGTTTCATTAAAATGACCACATAAATATAATTAATTGATGCGTCTTTAAAGCAGGTTTTTGCTTAATAAAGGGCAACTGTAATGCAGAAAGCTCCTGCAGGAGCTTTCTGCATGACCTTTGTCCTGCATTAAGCCTTTCCTTTATACAACTGTGTTTTCACGCATTTGCAAACAGAGTAGACTCAGACCAGACGGCTCCTATAGGAACCGTCTTATCAGGGCCTGCTCTGTTAGCTAAAACAGAAAAATCAGTTTCTTTACTTTCTAAAATGGCTACAATTTTTCATTTTCGATATTTCATTATGACTATTTTTCCATGAATATTCAGTAGGTATTGAACTTTGGAATAAACATAGAGCTGGGAAAGGGCTAAACCATCACTTGTTTTAAGAAATCAGTATTAGACTTGTAATGAGTGATCGTAGTAGACAGACTTTACTGCAATATCGAACTGGCACTGTGTGATATGTATACAGGTGGAAAAGCATACATGTACCGAGTCATGCTGCGCTAAAAAATCCATACTAACATAATGTGTCCTTCGTGTATATACAGTAGAACCTTTCTTAAGCGACCACCAACATAGGTATAATCATGGGTCTGTAGGGCAGGTGGTAGCTTAATGCAGGACAAAAGTAATGCAGAAAACTCCTATAGGAGCTTTCTGCATTACTTTTGCCCAGCATTAAGCAACCACCTGATTCTTAAAACTCGTTGATTTTTACAACTCCTATATTCAATAAATGAATGGTCGCTTAAGACAGGTTGTAATATATTTTCTTATTTTTACCCTTAGTTTGAATACATATACTTTGCTAAGTCTTGTAGAAATTTGTACAAATTGTACCAATAGTAACGCACTGAAACCGGATCCGAATATGGTCCACTAATATGAGAGAAAGGGCAATAATGAGAACAATCTTCATGATGGAAACCAATAGAGTATAATAGGAGATTGTCCAGCTCGCTGCTTATTTATTGGGTGAACCTCAACGCAAATGCTAAGAAAGGTTGCACCAATCTATATATACATGTGCTTGTATATGTATCTAAAACCGAGATTAAGAACACGAATGTTTTATTCTTTTAATCACAAAAAAGCAAGAGAAACGTGCGCGCTTTTCCCTATTTATATTTCAATAACATTTGTCAACCAGACCGACTTGCATACGTCTTGCATAATTATATTATATTACGAGAGTGCTGTATAAAAAGAATCGTTTTATTAACCCATTTATTCCCACGATTCATGCATATATGGGACGTAGGCAAACCGTGTAGACTCTGATCAGACGCCGCATAATGCTGCGTCTGATCAGAGTGTACACTGTTTGCTAATAGGAAATTCAATATTATTTTTTTTTTGAAAATTTAGACCAGACATCCCTTAGATAAAAAATGGACTAATCCAATATATAGACATGGAAGAATCCACTGGGAGCAAATGGGTTAATAAACATACGTACACAAACTATAGTTCCCCCATTTGTTGACCATTCTCACACCAAGAGCGTCTTGACTGGTATTTTCAAACAGCTTGGATCCAGATGAGACGCCGAGTAACTCGGCGTCTTATCAGGATACTCGGCCAACAGTTTTCCAAAGCCATGAACGGACAGGAAGTCAAGGAAAATCAGAGACTGAGCGCACATAATTGTTTTCACCATGATTATGGTTAACCCTTACAACGCTGAATGTACAAATGGACTACACGTATTCCGAATTTCAAACAGGTCAAGCTTATGGTGAATATTTAGGGATTTTTCCAAAGCAAAGTGTAACATGACAAACAGTACAGACCCTGGTGAGAGGGCTCCTCTAGGAGCTCTCTCACCCGGGTCAACAATGTTTGCAAAGGACATTAGTGACTCGTGTCCTACACAGTAAGGGTTAATATAATGTTAGACAATGCATAAAATGTTAACAATAAAAAAATTATACAGCTGAAGATGAATTACATGTTGAAATGACAATGTAAGTATGTCCACTGCTGTGTGAATATCCCTCATGCAAACAGTGTTGATCCAGATCAGTAATTCAATTGGTATATTTGCTTCCCATCGGTGAGTGAGTTGGATTTTACGTCCGACCAACAGTATTTCAGTTATCTGCAGACGGTACCCGCTTGAGACAAGTTATAGTGCTGCCTCACTGGAATACCCCTGCCGCGGGCACATGGCAAGGGCACCCACCAGTCACATTATCCTGACACCGGACCGACCAGTGCTAGAACTACCTTTTAAGAAGAACAAGAAGAACAATACATGTATGTGTTTATGAAAACACTATGCCCCGCCCATTTTGACCTTTGACCCTGAATGATGACCTTGACCTTGACATGTCATCCCTCAAAATGTACAGCTTCATGAGATACACATGCATACACAAAACCAAGTCTCTTTCTCTACTGGTTCAAAATTATGGCCAATGTTAAAGTCGGTGATTTGACCTATATATTGGACATCTGACCTTGAAGGCTGTCCTTGACTTTAACATGTTACCCCTCAAAATGTGGGGCTTTATGAGATACATGTGTATGTCACATATCAAGTCTCTACATGAACAGGCTCAAAAGTTATGACCTATGTTAAAGTTAGTGACAAACAGACAGACACACAGGGCAAAAACAATATGCCCCCAGATCTGATCGAGGGAATGGGGGGCATAAAATGGTTTATGAAAATATTTGGACAAGAGCACTTAGAAATGGCTTAATCAGATTACGTCGTCGAACATGCCTGAATAGGTTCAAATCTATTTAACAAATTACATGTTTATTGAAAGAGTCTTAACGCTTTCCCTGTTCGATATTTAGTCCAATTTTCTATACCTACTGAATATTCATAGACAAAATAGTTATAATGAAATATGGAAGGTGTAACATTGTAGCCATTTTTGAAATTCCATTAGCAACCAGAGCAGACCCTGATCAGACAGCTCCGATTGGAGAAACTCTAGAAGGAACTTTCTACAAGACGTTCATCCTGTATTAGCCCATTACCTCATAGGCTATTTTTAGATATAACCTCTTTGAATACATCTACCGAAAAGGAGCATTAACTAGAGAAAAGGAAACTTTTAGAATTTTGTAGTTTGAAACCATTGTGATAAATAGAGCATTTGCTCCTATAGGAGCAAATGCTCTATTTATCACAATGAGTTCACAAAGTGCCTTTTACGGAGTAGTCAAAAGTCGTCAATATGAGAGAATGGATTAAGCAGTCACCTGTCTAAAATAGATATTCTGTACGAAACTTCCGGTTCAGAGGATGGTTTACTGTGTTGAAATATTGACAAATGTTATAGCTAAAGGAAACTATCGGGTCATGTACACTCATCAACTATGTATTGGGCAGTGACGGTTTATTGCAAGATTTTAAAGTAAGGCAACTCTGTAAGGAAATGTGTTATGGTCTGCCTCAGTTCTCCACCTTGAAAACCTTAGTAGTTTGAGATATAACACTCTTTATTTATATCTCGTCTTTGCACCAACATAACATACATATTCGATAAATCGCAATACTAGCCATGGAAGGTATATAGTTACTTTATAGGGAGGTAATTTCTCCAATTGTGGTATCATTGTTTCTCGAAGACTTGTTCCTACAACAAAATATTAATTAAGGGCTTTCTATAAATGGAATTGTTATTATGCTATTTTTATTTGCTGATGACATGATCACCAGAAGATTTATAAGATAATTTCAATTACACTCTTAACCCATTACCTCATAAGCTATTTTTAGATGCAACCTCTTTGAATAAGTCTACCGAGAAGGAGCATTAACTAGAGAAAAGGAAAAATTTAGAATTTTGTAGTTTGAAACCATTGTGATAAATAGAGCATTTGCTCCTATAGGAGCAAATGCTCTATTTATCACAATGGTTTCACAAAGTGACCTCTACAGAGTCGTCAAAAGTCGTCAATATGAGGGAATAGGTTAATGTACAGAGTGGGGTCTGGAAGTTAATAGTGAGAAAACAAAAGTAATGGTTTTTCGTAAAAATGGTGGAGTATTTCAAAACGAAAAGTTATTCTTCAGAAGTATGGGGCTACATAAAGTCTACACAACTAGGGATAATACATTTAAAGTGATGCAAGCGTCTTCTTGATGTACATGTACGTACAAACCGATGTTCTGTGTGGGTATATGGAGAATTAGCAAGATAGCCAGTATATATTACCCGTTACTGTAAAAATAATTCAGCATTGGTGTAAAAATTGTAAATCTGGAGATATCATTTTAAAGAAACTGTATGAACCCAGATGGGCGGATTGTCAATTAGGCTACAAAAATTGGGTTTCAAATGTTAAGGAAATATTTGATGATTATGGGTTTTCCAACATTTTTGCAAATGTTGATATCATAAACGTTTCAAAATTCCATATATATACTTGTTAGACAGCAGGTTGTCGACTGTTTTTATTCAAGAGTGGTTAGCTGGTATTGAGCGGGGTCCTGTTGCTAGACGAATATAAACCTTTTAAAGAACATTTTCACGTACGAGGAGTACTAAGATAAACTTCCGTATGGTTTACGTTTATTTATATTACGATTTAAATTTAAATTTAACGGTTTGATGAAAACCGCAAACAAAGATGTCTTGTGTAAATAAGCATCATTTCTCTAACTAATATTTCGGATTAATTTCAAAACAGTTTAGACCCTGTTACATGTAACCCATTCCCTCATATTGACGACTTTTGACGACTCTGTAGAAGTCACTTTGTGAAACCATTGTGATAAATAGAGCATTTGCTCCTATAGGAGCAAATGCTCTATTTATCACAATGGTTTCAAACTACAAAATTCTAAAATGTTCCTTTTCTCTAACTAATGCTCCTTTTCGGTAGATTAATTCAAAGAGGTTGTATCTAAAAATAGCATATGAGGTAATGGGTTAAACTGGAACTTTAAAAACTCTTTCTCCGTATCCATTTAGCAACATTGTGAGTTCTCTACACTCTACACTCTCCTAGAAAAATAGGGAACAAAGTTCGATGAGTACATTATTATTGTGATTTTGCGATCTAAACGTTTTGATGTTGGTACTTCTCAAAATGCTTTGATGTCGTGTATGTATACTATGGGGATGTACTATGTACAAGTCTTAATAAAGTATCTGTTCTGTTCATATAAACGTGTTTTCACGCATTTGCAAAAAGAGAAGACACAGATCAGACGGCTCCTGTAGGAGCCGTCTGTTCAGGGTCTACTCTGTTTGCTGGTGGAATTTGAAATATTTATTTCTTTAGTTTCTAAAAATGGCTTCACGGTTCCACGTTCCATAAGTTCATTATAACTATTTTGTATATCCTTGTTTGTATATGAATGTTCAGTAAGTATTGCAGTTTGGAATAAATATAGAACAGGGAAAGGGCTTTAAAGCGTACTCGCGGGCTAATTATGTCCGAGTTTTATTGTCCCTCTAATCCTATTACTGATCATCTTATTTGCTACAATAGGACTACAGTACAAACTCCATACTACATGTGTACGAATACTATTGATCTTTAACACAGATGGCAGTTTAATGCAGGGTTAAAGTCATGCAGAAAGCTCCCTTAGGAGCTTTCTGCATGACTTTCACCCTGCATTAAGCAGTCACCTAAAGACATAATCTTCATTACTAAGATTTCGTAGTATCGAGATTTTGCTGTATTTGTATGATCATCTATAAAGTAAACAAATTATATACATAACCATAAAGTTATTAAACAATAACTCCATAAATATTATTTTAATTATGACATATTTATTAGCTACTTTAATAATAGTCTATAAAGTAATTATAAACACGGGGTCTTTTTTCCGCGGTAGAATCTACGAACGTATATAATTCCAAAAACAAAAAGAAATAGAAACAGGCCTTGATCAGACGGATCCTGTCCTATATACAAAGGCGTTTCTAGCTGGTTAAGGGTTAAATCCATAAAATAGACATGAGTTGAAATGGCAAATTACACTCAGAGAAAGATGTATGCTTTGGATGTATAAGTTCTAAGTTGCACATGTTTCTGTTTGGATATGAAAGCGCCAGAAAACAGTAAGCTGATATTATGTCTGTCTCTGTGTGTCTCTGTGTGTGTCTCTTTATCTGACTTCTCTGTATCTCTCTTCTTCTTTCTATCTCTGTCTCTCTCTCATCAACTTTAGAATTCAGCTTCATATACACAACAATTCCCACCAAAAGAAAGTACTTTTATTTATTAGAATTCATAATTTATTATTGCAAACAATACAGACCTAGACCAGATCGATTTTTCTTCCTGAATTATTTTTAATTATTAGATTTTCCTATACAGTGCCATCTGGCTAATACAACCACTCAAAACTATAATTCTGCATTTTTAAAACAGGTGGTAGCTTAATGCAGGACAACAGTGATACAGAAAGCTCCTATAGGAGCTTTCTGTGGCACTTTGCCCTGCATTACGCAGCCACCTGTTTTTTTTACAGTACCCAATGTTAATAAATCATGTGATCGTTTTAACGACACTCTATCTTGCATGTCTCTATGTAAATTTTAATTTGCATTTCAAAATAGTTTCCAATGGCCACCATTATATTTAGAAATACAACGTAGAAATCCTTTGGTTCTCTCTCCTGAGTCTAGGCATAAAGTAATTGAAATACTTGTTATAAGTTGTGCTGGTTTTCCATACACCACAGAAGACTCTAGGCTCAGTGTGTTATTCTTAGTTTTAAGAAATAAGTTTTTATTAAATATGAAATGAAAAAGAAGTAATATATCGCCAATACGACATTTACTTCTGGACCTTTAAAACTGGTGGTAGCTTAATGCATGACAGAAGTGAAACAGATAGCTCCTATAGGAGCTTTCTGTTTCACGTTCGCCCCACATTAAGCAAGCATCTTTTATAATAGATACTTTTCCATGAAATAAAATATTGGTTAACTGGATCTGGTTGTTTTGTGTCAGTTCTGATTTATTGCATATTGGTTGGTTAGTTGTGGTTGTTTTGTGTCACTCCTGATTAATTGCGTATTGGCTGGCTAGTTTTTGGTTGTTTTGTGTCACTCCTGATTAATTGCGTATTGGCTGGCTAGTTTTTGGTTGTTTTGTGTCACTCCTGATTAATTGCGTATTGGCTGGCTAGTTTTTGGTTGTTTTGTGTCACTCCTGATTAATTGCGTTTTGGCTGGCTAGTTTTTGGTTGTTTTGTGTCACTCCTGATTAATTGCGTTTTGGCTGGCTAGTTTTTGGTTGTTTTGTGTCACTCCTGATTAATAGTATATTGGTTAGCTAGTGTTGGTTGCTTTGTGACAGTCCTGACTTATTGCATATTGGTTGGCTAGTGTTAGTATTTTAGTATGCTTTACTCTGCCATGCACGTCTAATGGACGCCCTAGAAGGCATTCATATAAAGACAAACTCTTTTTTGCTTCCCTGTTTCTTTAACCCGTTCACTGTTGAATATTCATGCAAATACATACTTGTTACCTGGAATTTTATAATAGTATATGTATGCCTATACAGGATATTTTGGCATTGAAAGAAATTGTAGAGTCATATCTATTATAATGACATACCCTGAGTAGTTGGCTCCGATATGAGCCATCTGATCTGGATCTATTCTGTATGCAAAGGCATGAACACGTGTTTGTATAAAGGAAATGGTAATTCTCTGCCTTATAGAAACACGTTTTATACAGTAAAAAGCCCTCAAATGCGACCACTTAAAAGAGGTATAATTCTGGGTGGTAGGTGCACGTGGAAGCTTAATACAGGAAAAAAGTAATGCAGAAAGCTCATAGAGCTTTCTGCATTACTTTTGTCCTGTATTAAGCAACCACCTGCTTATAAAGACACTCATGTTCCTTCATTAAGTGTTCGTATTAGAGGATTTTTCTGTACCTTGCAAACAGAGTGTAAAATACATAAAATACGGACATGTATTGTCATTTCAATCGTAGAGAGTAAGAGCTATACTACTCCAGATGCAAACAATGCAGACCATGATAACACGACTCTTTATTGAGCCGTCTGGTCTGAGAGTATGCTGTACGCAAATGTGCCAAGAAGGCGTATCTACGAGGTAAAGGGTTAACAGACTTGAGAGAGATATTGACATTGAATGAATTATTTCTAAAGTATCTAAGCGACAATAATAAATATTTCATTGGCTCCAGCTAACTCTGGAGTCTTCCTGCACCTGTAATTAGCAGGACTGAAATACTGCTACAGCGTTGAACCCCCGATACAAACAAACAAACATGTTTAGCAATTGCCGACTACACATTCCCCAAATATTTCTTTTAATCCTTTCCCTGGTGAATATTTATGTAGGAAATAATGACGTCATGAATATTAATAAGATTATTTATTAAAATGGCATATGAACACAGGACATTTTGGCTCAGGCAGGAGCTGTAGAATCAGATCTATATTACACCATAAGCAAACAGCAGACCCTGATCAGACGGCTCCCATAGGAGCCGTCTGATCTGGGTCTACTCTGTTTACAGATGCGTAAAAATGCGCTTACATGTACATAAGGGAAATGGTTTAATGGGCTCTGTTGATAAACATTGATGGGTCATTCCACTTTGAAACTTTAACCCATTTCCTCATATTGACGACTTTTGACGACTCTGTAAAAGTCACTTTGTGAAACCATTGTGACAAATAGAGCTAAATTTGCTCCTATAGGAGCAAATGCTCCATTTATCAAAATGGTTCAAGCTACAAAATTCTAAAACAAATCCTTTTCTCTAGTTAAAGCTCCTTTTCGGTAGATTTTTTCAAAGAGGTTTGGTCTAAAAATAGCCTATGAGGTAATGGGTTAAACATCCAATGGGTTTGCCCATTGTTGGAACTGAAGAAAGACGTCAGTTCACTCTTGTCTGTACCAAGATAACAATATGGGTGAGAATTAAAGCCAAAGCAAGTACCGTTTTATCTGTAATAAATACTCCCTGTAGCGTTACAATTGCATTTTGTACACAGGTGGATACTTAATGCAGAATGAAAGTAATACAGAAAGCTCCTATAAGAGCGTTCTGGGTCCATGCTTATAAAATTTTAGTTGAGTCTGAGAACGTTCTCAAGATTTTGATTGGTCAGATTTGAGCCTTTGGCTCAAATCTGACCAATCAAAAGCTTGAGAACTCAAATCTGACCAATCAAAAGCTTGAGAAGAAAACTCAGACTCAACTAAAAGCTTTATAAGCATGGACCCAGAATTGCCTTCTTTCTGTATTATGTCTGCATTGAGTTTGTCTGCATGGAGTTTTACATGTAGTTGTTTTAGTGACTGTTCTGTGGCCAGTTTTGACCCAGATAAGACGTCAAAAGTAACTCGGAAGCTCACCAAAAGCTGTTTGACACTTTAATCATGCTTTTTAAACGGAAACGGACACATGTATCAAATTATAAATTTTACAAACGACGACACGGGGCAAATGAATGAAAGAAATAGCTCGAACGGGAGACAACCGATGTCAAGCAAATGCGGTTGATTTATGAGTTTCTGTTAGCACTGCACCGTTTAGACAATATCATGCACGTGCATTTCAAAAGGATTTACGTCATGTCCTGAGTCGAATGTCAATATCATATAACGATCAAATAAGATACGAGAACCAGATTGTTACCATGCGTGAGAATTGCATTGACGTGAAATACGCTCGAACTTCATACGAAGTATGCGTTCTATGAATAGGCTATAGTATGCAATTATGTATTAAAACAGTAGATCATTGATAATTTGATTTTACCCTTTACCTGATAGAGACACACTTTGACTCCCTGGCAAACAGAGCAGACCAAAATCAGATTTCTCTTGGGAGGAGTGGTCTGATACTCTGGTTGCTTCTGGAATAACATAGATAATAATACTAATAACATAGATAATAATAATAATATAATAATAATATAATAATAACAGAGTAGGCCCACATTTGTCATCTGTAGGCCGTCTGATCAGGATCCGCTGTGTTTTCTAATGGAATTTGATGTATCTGTTTCTTTAGTTTCTCAATTGACTGCAATGTCCCACCGTCCATATTTCATAACTATTTTGTCAATGGGTATTCGGGTATTGAAATTTGGCACAGATATAGAACAGGGAAAGGGTTAAGCTACTTTCAGTCTTAGCCCTTTTCCTGGTGAATATTCATGTGAGAATTAATGAATGTATACGTATATTATAGCTGTTGTTATAATGGCACCATGAACAAGGGCATGTTTGACAATAGCAAAAGCTATAGAATCAGATTTATACATGTATATCAAAAGCAAAAAAGAGCAACATCTCCTACAAGAGCCGTATGAGCTGGGTCTACTCTGTTCGTAAATGTGTGACAATGCGTCTCTTTGAGGCAAAGGGTACATTCAAATAATTATAAGATTGCATTTGTTTGGAGAATAAAGCTGAGAATGAGACGAAGATCGCAGAGTTCGATTATGGACATTTGAGGTCAGCTTAAAACAAATCGTTTAGGTACTGAGGAGACTGACCACTGAACATTTGTAATATACTAATGTCGCCCAGAATTAGTCTCTTTATCTCCCCTTTACCCCACAATTCCGCCTTATAATGCCTTTGTAAACAGAGCAGACTTATATATCAGACTGTTCCTGTAGAACCACCTGATCACACTTTGCTCGGTTTGCTTAAAACCCTTTCCCTGTTCTATATTTATTTCAGATTTCAATACCTAATAAATATTCATGGAAAATAGTTATAATGAAATATGGAAGGTGGAACACTGTAGCCATTTTACGAAGTATAGAAACAGATCTATCTATATAGAAACAAATCTATGTGTGTGAAGCTGGCTCAGCAATCAACCATCAACCATCAACATTCGTTTTTATATAAGGAAACCGAATGCTGATCTGGAATGTCGAGCTCGCCCATCAACATTCGTTTTTATATAAGGAAATCGAATGTTGATCTGGAATGTCGAGCTCGCCCATCAACATTCGATTTTATATAGAGAAACCGAATGTTGAGCTGGAATGTCCAGCTCGCCCATCAACATTCGTTTTTATATAAGAAAATCGAATGTTGATCTGGAATGTCGAGCTCGCCCATCAACATTCGTTTTTATGTAAGAAAATCGAATGTTGATCTGGAATGCCGAGCTCGCCCATCAACATTCGTTTTTATATAGAGAAACCGAATGTTGAGCTGGAATGTCGAGCTCGCCCATCAACATTCGTTTTTATATAGAGAAACCGAATGTTTAGATGGAATGTCGAGCTCGCCCATCAACATTCGTTTTTATATAGAGAAACCGAATGTTGATCTGGAATGTCGAGCTCGCCCATCAACATTCAATTTTATATAAGGAAATCGAATGTTGATCTGGAATGTCGAGCTCGCCCATCAACATTCGTTTTTATATAAGGAAATCGAATGTTGATCTGGAATGTCGAGCTCGCCCATCAACATTCGTTTTTATATAGAGAAACCGAATGTTGATCTGGAATGTCGAGCTCGCCCATCAACATTCGGTTTTATATAGAGAAACCGAATGTTGAGCTGGAATGTCGAGCTCGCCCATCAACATTCGTTTTTATATAAGGAAATCGAATGTTGATCTGGAATGTCGAGCTCGCCCATCAACATTCGTTTTTATATAAGGAAATCGAATGTTGATCTGGAATGTCGAGCTCGCCCATCAACATTCGTTTTTATATAGAGAAACCGAATGTTGAGCTGGAATGTCGAGCTCGCCCATCAACATTTGTTATTATATAAGGAAATCGAATGTTGATCTGGAATGTCGAGCTCGCTCATCAACATTCGTTTTTATATAGAGAAACCCAATGTTGAACTGGAATGTCCAGCTCGCCCATCAACATTCGTTTTTATATAGAGAAACCGAATGTTGAGCTGGAATGTCGAGCTCGCCCATCAACATTCGGTTTTATATAAGGAAATCGAATGTTGATCTAGAATGTCGAGCTCGCCCATCAACATTCGCTTTTATATAAGGAAATCGAATGTTGATGTGGAATGTCGAGCTCGCCCATCAACATTCGTTTTTATATAAGGAAATCGAATGTTGAGCTGGAATGTCGAGCTCGCCCATCAACATTCGTTTTTATATAGAGAAACCGAATGTTGATCTGGAATGTCCAGCTCGCCCATCAACATTCGTTTTTATATAGAGAAACCGAATGTTGATCTGGAATGTCGAGCTCGCCCATCAACATTCGTTTTTATATAAGGAAATCGAATGTTGAGCTAGAATGTCGAGCTCGCCCATCAACATTCGTTTTTATATAGAGAAACCGAATGTTAAGCTGGAATGTCGAGCTCGCCCATCAACATTCGTTTTTATATAAGGAAATCGAATGTTGATCTGGAATGTCGAGCTCGCCCATCAACATTCGCTTTTATATAAGGAAATCGAATGTTGATGTGGAATGTCGAGCTCGCCCATCAACATTCGTTTTTATATAAGGAAATCGAATGTTGATCAGAAATGTCGAGCTCGCCCATCAACATTCGTTTTTATATAGAGAAACCGAATGTTGATCTGGAATGTCGAGCTCGCCCATCAACATTCGTTTTTATATAAGGAAATCGAATGTTGAGCAGGAATGTCGAACTCGCTCATCAACATTCGTTTTTATATAGAGAAACCGAATGTTGATCTGGAATGTCGAGCTCGCCCATCAACATTCGTTTTTATATAGAGAAACCGAATGTTGATCTGGAATGTCGAGCTCGCCCATCAACATTCGTTTTTATATAGAGAGACCGAATGTTGAGCTGGAATTTCGAGCTCGCCCATCAACATTCGTTTTTATATAAGGAAATCGAATGTTGAGCTGGAATGTCGAGCTCGCCCATCAACATTCGTTTTTATATAAGGAAATCGAATGTTGAGCTGGAATGTCCAGCTCGCCCATCAACATTCGTTTTTATATAGAGAAACCGAATGTTGATCTTGAATGTCGAGCTCGCCCATCAACATTCGTTTTCATATAGAGAAACCGAATGTTGATCTGGAATGTCGAGCTCGCCCATCAACATTCGTTTTTATATAGAGAAACCGAATGTTGAGCTGGAATGTCGAGCTCGCCCATCAACATTCGTTTTTATATAAGGAAATCGAATGTTGAGCTGGAATGTCGAGCTCGCCCATCAACATTCGTTTTTACATAGAGAAACCGAATGTTGATCTGGAATGTCGAGCTCGCCCATCAACATTCGATTTTATATAGAAAAACCGAATGTTGTGCTGGAATGGCGATCTCGCCCATCAACATGCGCCATTATATAGGGAAATATTTTTCTCTGAATATACAGGATTATCAGCTTTCATCTTTGGCACATAGCATCATCTGTAGGTCCGCTACAAAAAATTAGCCCATGGTGTAAAAATTGGACCCGGCCGAGGGGTTGCCACTTTCTATAGGAACATATAGCTAAAATGTTGAAAATGTCTCTGAAACTGGAAGCTCTTAGCTTTCAAGATGGCAAATTACGTCACCTTGAAGTCCGCATGGGTCAGATAAGGCCCAGCTACATGGGTAGCCAGCTTTCTATAGAAAAATACACTTGATTTTTCTCCAATGATTGGCTTGTGAACGATACCAGGGTCATCATGGTAATATTGTTGTGTAATGCAAAGTTTGACCTATTGATTGTTGATAAATTTATGTGAACATGTGCGTCTGGCGTATAGGAATTTTTAAAGATCATACTCAAGTCAAACATATATGTTTGATAGTTAGTCATGATAAGTATTAGTATGTAACTGCTGCCTATTCATTAAAATACACATATTGATTTTAATAACCGCAGGCCTTAATTTATATAATCAGATGTGGCATATCTGTGTCCTATGAAAACATTTACCTTTTAGTTTTTATCTAGGACGTTTTATTGAAGATAGCCCTTCTTAGAAACCGACTTTCCGTTTTAGGAATATACATGTATCTTGAAAATATGCTTTATATCTTCTTTATTACATCTGCATGTGTAAATTTGGCATTTAGTCAATTCTAAAGGTGGTGTCACACTAGAGCGTATGGCACGAACGTATGCGAACGTATGAGAAAAAATGCTCATACGCTCGCATACGCAGATAAACGTTATGGGTAGTATAGGCATACGTTGTATAAGCTGCCATATGTCGGTGTACGTTCTCATACGCAGAGAACGAAACTAATTTTTGAACATGTTCAAAGCAGTTCAGCGTATACGAGCGTATGAAGTATACTAGGTCAAATACGTTTCACATACGGTGGCATGAAGGCGGCCAGTAAATCTATCATATGGATAGCGTATCAGTAACGTAATTTTAACGTATGTTTGACGAACGACTAACGTTTTTAACCTATTTCTGGCTATCCATACGCTATTCATGCGCTCACATGAGGTAAGAATACGTTACTTATATGCTCACACACGCTATTTATAGGCTGATATACGCTACATTGACGGTGACATAAGTTGACACATGCTCGTATACGTTTCCCATGCGTTGTCTATACGCCAGATATACGGTACGCATACGCTATTCACGCGCTGCTAATACGTTCATCGAAGATAGAGGCGGAAAATTACGGATTCATATGCTCAAAAGTTGTGCGTATGCCCAGGATTTCATACGCACGCTATGCATACGTTCGTCTCATACGCTATAGTGTGACATGGACATAATTTAACGTATGTCTGACGAATGACTAACGTATTTAACGTATTTAACCTATTTCTGGCTATCCATACGCTGCTCATGCGGTCACATGCAGTAAGAATATGTTACTCATATGCTCGCATACGCTAGTTATACGCTGATATACGCTACACTGACGGTGACATAAGTTGACAAACGCTCGTATACGATTCTCATGCGCTGCATATACGCCAGATATACGGTACACATGCGCTGGTAGTAGGTTCATCGAAGATAGTGTTGGGAAAGTTCGGGTTCATACGCTCAACAGTTGTGCGCATGACCAGTTTTTCATACGCTATGCATACGTTCGTCTCATACGCTATAGTGTGACAGGACCATTAAGACAATTCGCAAGTGCCCATAACCAGTAACACTTTGAGTATGAATTTGAGAACCATGCATTGACAATTGTGATTTCATATTTATAACACGTGATGTTTGATTTTGCAGTTTATAAGAAGTTTAAATATTACAATGGATTAACGAACATGTTTTACAGCTGCTTAAGTTAAATATTAGCTTTTAAATTTGAACTCATTATGTTAATGAATATGGCTATGGACACATTGTATTTGGAAAGTTCCCAATAAAAATGTTTAAAAAAAATGGTGCATAGTATTGTCATCTGTCAGGCATATTCAGTTGTGTTATTCACATTGTATGATATTCCGCAAGAGATATTCTATATAGCTACACTGGTAAAATGGAGGAGTTTACATTCCAGCTTAGCATTCTGTTTCCTTATATAAAAGCGAATGGTGATGAGCGAGCTAAACAGTCCAGCTCGACATTCAGTTTCTCTATATAATGGCTAATGTTGATGGGCGAGCTCGTCATTCCAGCACAACATTCAGTTTCTCTATATAAAAACGAATGTTGATGGGCGAGCTCGACATTCCAGTTCGACATTCAGTTTCCCTATATATAATGGCGAATGTTGATGGGCGAGCTCGACATTCCAGATCAACATTCGATTTCCTTATATAAAACCGAATGTTGATGGGTGAGCTCGACATTCCAGATCAACATTCGGTTTCCTTATATAAAGACGAATGTTGATGGGCGAGCTCGACATTCCAGATCAACATTCGGTTTCCTTATATAAAAAAACGAATGTTGATGGGCGAGCTCGACATTCTAGATCAACATTCGGTTTCCTTATATAAAAACGAATGTTGATGGGCGAGCTCGACATTCCAGATCAACATTCGATTTCCTTATATAAAAACGAATGTTGATGGGCGAGCTGGACATTCCAGATTAACATTCGGTTTCTCTATATAAACACGAATGTTGATGGGCGAGCTCGACATTCCAGATCAACATTCGATTTCCTTATATAAAAACGAATGTTGATGGGCGAGCTCGACATTCCAGCTCAACATTCGGTTTCTCTATATGAAAACGAATGTTGATGGGCGAGCTGGATATTCCAGATCAGCATTCGATTTCCTATATAAAAACGAATGTTGATGGGCGAGCTCGACATTCCAGATCAACATTCGATTTCTCTATATAAAAACGAATGTTGATGGGCGAGCTGGACATTCCAGCTCAACATTCGGTTTCTCTATATGAAAACGAATGTTGATGGGCGAGCTCGACATTCCAGAAGAGCATTCGATTTCCTATATAAAAACGAATGTTGATGGGCGAGCTCAACATTCCAGATCAACATTCGATTTCTCTATATAAAAACGAATGTTGATGGGCGAGCTCGACATTCCAGATCAACATTCGATTTCCTTATATAAAAACGAATGTTGATGGGCGAGCTCGACATTCCAGCTCAACATTCGGTTTCTCTATATGAAAACGAATGTTGATGGGCGAGCTCGACATTCCAGATCAGCATTCGATTTCCTATATAAAAACGAATGTTGATGGGCGAGCTGGACATTCCAGATCAACATTCGATTTCTCTATATAAAAACGAATGTTGATGGGCGAGCTGGACATTCCAGATCAACATACGGTTTCTGTATATAAAAACGAATGTTGATGGGTGAGCTCGACATTCCAGATCAACATTCGATTTCCTTATATAAAAACGAATGTTGATGGGCGAGCTCGACATTCCAGATCAACATTCGATTTCCTTATATAAAAACGAATGTTGATGGGCGAGCTCGACATTCCAGATCAACATTCGATTTCCTTATATAAAAACGAATGTTGATGGGCGAGCTGGACATTCCAGCTCAACATTCGGTTTGTCTATATAAAAACGAATGTTGATGGGCGAGCTCGACATTCCAGATCAACATTCGATTTCCTTATGTAAAAACGAATGTTGATGGGCGAGCTGGACATTCCAGCTCAACATTCGGTTTCTCTATATGAAAACGAATGTTGATGGGCGAGCTCGACATTCCAGATCAGCATTCGATTTCCTATATAAAAACGAATGTTGATGGGCGAGCTCAACATTCCAGATCAACATTCGATTTCTCTATATAAAAACGAATGTTGATGGGCGAGCTCGACATTCCACATCAACATTCGATTTCCTTATATAAAAACGAATGTTGATGGGCGAGCTGGACATTCAAGCTCAACATTCGGTTTCTCTATATGAAAACGAATGTTGATGGGCGAGTTCGACATTCCAGATCAGCATTCGATTTCCTATATAAAAACGAATGTTGATGGGCGAGCTCGACATTCCAGATCAACATTCGATTTCTCTATATAAAAACGAATGTTGATGGGCGAGCTGGACATTCCAGCTCAACATTCGGTTTCTGTAAAAACGAATGTTGATGGGTGAGCTCGACATTCCAGATCATCATTCGATTTCCTTATATAAAAACGAATGTTGATGGGCGAGCTCGACATATCAGATCAACATTCGATTTCCTTATATAAAAACGAATGTTGATGGGCGAGCTCGACATTCCAGATCAACATTCGATTTCCTTATATAAAAACGAATGTTGATGGGCGAGCTCGACATTCCAGATCAACATTCGATTTCCTTATATAAAAACGAATGTTGATGGGCGAGCTCAACATTCCAGATCAACATTCGGTTTCTCTATATAAAAACGAATGTTGATGGGCGAGCTCGACATTCCAGATCAACATTCGGTTTCCTTATATAAAAACGAATGTTGATGGGCGAGCTCGGCATTCCAGATCAACATTCGATTTCCTTATATAAAAACGAATGTTGATGGGCGAGCTCGACATTCCAGATCAACATTCGATTTCCTTATATAAAAACGAATGTTGATGGTTGATGGTTGATTGCTGAGCCAGCTTCACACACATAACAAATCTATCTAATTCCATTAGCAAACAGAGTTACTCGGCGTCTCATCTTGATCCATGATATTTGCAAATGAAACCTCAGAACGCGTTTAGTATAATAAAGGTACATTTATTGTATTACCAAAATTTGAAAATTTACATCATAATTAGCACTTGATCTTTTTTAATTCTGTCAATGCTGATTTTTCAAATGGATTATTCCAAAATTCACACAAGTCAAACTTACCGTGAAGGTTCGGGGATCAGGTTTTTAAAAGAAAAGTGCAACGCATCTAACAGTTCAAACCCAGATGAAAGGATTCCTCTAGGAGCCCTCTCACCAGGGTCTTCACTGTTTGCAAATGACATTAGTGACTAGTTTCCGGCAGTGAAATGGTTGAAATAAATTGGCATAATTTTGTAATTAATATTTATAGAATTATGATTTATGGAAATGACCTACTTGTGTAGGGTAATGACAGGCGCCATATGATGGCAACCATTCTACAGTTGCAGAAACACCACAAGAAAGTACAGTTGTTTATTACTACTACATATATACAGACCAATAAATATGTACTTAACCTCTCTCTAAATATAATCAACATAAAATTATGCATGTTATAAAATGGGGATAGCTGTTACTTAACTGAAAGATGGGGATATATTTACTGCCCGATTTTTGATCATTTAGCAGATACAAAAGTAACCCTTTTATCATTTCCCTCTTACAAACGCCTTTTCACGCCTTTGCAAACAGAGTAGACCCAGATCAGACGGCTCCTACAGGAGCCGTCTAATCAGGGTCTGCTCTGTGTGCTTATGCATTATAATTGATATGATTCTACAGTTTCTACCAATGCCAAAGAATCCTTAGTACACATTCCCTTATAAACATCAGCTAATAAATAATCATGATGTCAATAATTATTACCTGAATATTCATGTCAATAATTATAGCATGAATATTCAATAGGGAAAGGGATAACCCATTTAACCCTGGGGACGTATCTGTGATCAATACTTATGCAAACATTTGGAGTAACTCAGCGTCTCATCAGGATTCAAGCTGTTAGACCAAATTGTTAAGCCATTCCCTTTAAAGGCTATTTTTTAGATCTAATCACTTTGAATAAATCTACCGAAAAGGAGAATTAACTAGAGAAAAGGAACATTTTAGAATTGTGTAGTTTAAAACCATTGTGATAAATCGAGCATTTGCTCCTATAGGAGCAAATGTTCTATTTATAGCATGGTTTCAATAGGTGATTTTTACAGAGGCATAGAAAGGCTTATTTATGGAGGAAAGGGTTAAATGTTGTGATTATTTGTTTTTGTTAAGCAAAACGGAAGAAATATGCAGAAGGCGATGCTTGGCAACGAAACTGAAAACCAATCACTGCCAAATGATTGTCGTCTGCAAAAATTTCCTTCTGCTTGAATTCAAACTTTAGTTTCTTCTTCCCTCCTGATTAAAAAAACAAACAACATAACTGTATCAAATAGTTTGGATCCTGATGAGAAACCGAGTTACTCGGCGTCTCATCTGGATCCAAACTATTTGCACAGGTAATCACAGATTCGCCATATTGGAAGCGACGGAGTTAATGAGGCGCCAATGTTTACAAGCAGCCGTGTCTTTATGCAGGTATGGGGATGAAAAATCGATACACTGTCATCGAATATTCTGCATACACGTAACGCGTCTACAAATGAACATTGTTTTGTTTACGATTTGTGGTATTATTTCTTCTTACCGGTTTTAAACGTGATATGTATATCAAAAACGCGCTTAATCCTTGCCCCGTAGCTTGACTCGCATTTACAAACAGCTTGGATCCAGATGAGACGCCGAGTAACTCGGCGTCTCATCATAATCCAAGCTATTTGACACCCTGTCAATAGTTTCTTGAAAATGTTCATCGACTTGGACGTAGTCAAAATTGCGTCAGAGCAAAACTTGAGCAGATTGTGTTTTGGGTTTGTAACTAGATAAGGATTTGTTCTTAGCGAGCGCTTAAAATACTGTGTTAATTGAAGCTGAACCAAGTTGCATGATTGTATGGTCACATTTAGTTTACCATGATTGGTGGAGATGTAGGGATTACTGTGGATAGAGTGTTTTAATAGGAAAAAAGGTAAGATAGTATTTTTTTACAATGAAAAAAGGTTCCATGTGTACAGTAAATTCTCTTCATAACGGCCACTAAAATACATAAGTAGTTTGTGTTAAAAGCAGGTGGATGCTTAAAGCAAGGTGAAAGTAAAACAGAACGCTCCAATAGGAGCGTTCTGTTTTACTTTCACCTTGCTTTAAGCACTCACCTGCCCTAAATACCAACTAATTAACACAATCTAGTGGCCGTTATAGAGAGGTTTTACTGTGGTTATATAAGAAATACTGACGTTATGAATACTTATTAGTTAATTTGTATATAATGATACATAGACACGAAAATTTGTTGACTTTGTGGATATTGTAGGGTTGTATTTATGTTATTTAATAAGCAAAAAGAGCAGACCCAGATCAGACGGCGCCTACAAGAGCCGTCTGATCTGTGTCTACTCTGTTTGCAAAGGCTATAAAAGACGTATATATAAAGAGTAAAGGGTTAAATGTTATTTCAGTATCGCGCTTATGTTTACAATTAGCATGTTAAATAATTGTAGACTGATTTGATTATCAAAGTATTGTTTTCTTCTGGGACTCCAAGAAAGCAAGACCAAGGGGTCAATAATTTGGACCAAGACGAGAGGCTGATTTAGTGTTGGCATATGTCATTTACATGAATTCGTCACGAGCTTTAATTAAGAAACGTATTTAGAAATTGCTAATTAAAACATGTTTTAAATCATTTTTTTCTCTCCGCCCAAACAAATCTTGCTTCAATTCATTAGATACACCTTTTAGAGACGATTCTAATGAGTTGTATGAAGATAGGGGTAGGATGAGAAATAAAGTATTTTGGTGCGCCTTATTTTCTGTCCTGATTCGTCCATGTCACTATAAAGGTTTCGGGGTATATAGAAATCATTATTAAATATAGTTGGATGTTCACGTTATTTCTGTCATGACCATGCCATGTATACATATATAATACTACATGTAGTTCATGGCGGGATTTGAATACAAAGTCAATTAAAGTACTCGAAACTCTTGGCCACTCCGTCCGTTAACCCTTTCCTTGTTCTATGTTTATTCCAAATTTCAATACCTACTGAATATTCATAAATAAAACAGTTATTATGGAAGGTGGACCATTGTAGCCACTTTAAAAAGTAAATACTAATATCTTTCAATTTCTGTTAGCAAACAGCAGACCCTGATCTTGGTCTACTATGTTTGCAAATGCGTGAAAACACGTTTATTTGAAGGATAAAGTTAACGAGGCTCGTGATGACGAGTGCAGTAAAACATATCTATAAGTGACTACGGACTGATTAAACACAGGAATCATAAAAGGTGGGCGTTTGCTTAATGCTGCATGGGTAAAATATGCACAGAAAGCCTCCAAAAAGAGCTTACTCTCCTAATACTATCACCTGCCGTTAACACTTTTCCTCACAGAAACGCATTTTCAGGCCCTTGCAAATGGAGTAGACCCAGACAATATAGCAAATATAGGAGCCGTCTGATCAGGATCTACTCTATTTGCTTACGAATGTATAATATATCTAACTTGTTCAGTTTCTTCCAATTTGTACCTGTGAACATATGCCATTATGAAAATTCAGCATATAGATACTCATGGTGTGTTTATTTCTTATATTATATGCAAAATAGAAAGGGTTAATATACAGAATTAGATTTTGTTTTTATGCCTAGCCCATTCTCTCCTACTGACGCCTTTTTTCGCCTCTGTAAAACGCATTTTAGAAACCATTGTGAGAAATAGAGCATTTGCTCCTATGGAGCAAATGCTCTATTTATCACAATGATTTAAAAACTACACAATTCTTAAATTCTCATTTTCTATAGTTTATGCTCCTTTTCGGTAGATTAATTCAAAGAGGTTGGGTCTAAAAATAGTCTAGGATGGAATGAGTTTAACTCTATAGATGTGCTTTTAACGCCTTTACAAACGGTTTAGACAAAAATCAGACGATTTAGCTGTAGGAGGCGTTTGATCAGAGTCTGTTCAGTTTGCTTATATAATAATATAGATCTGGGACCATATTCAAAACTTTAGCTCCTTAGGGATATTTTAACCTTTGGACAACTAAACACATTGCCTCAAAAGCTATTTTAGATACAACCTCTTTGAATAAATCTACCTAAAAAGGAGCATTAACTATAGAGAAAAGGAAAGTTTTAGAATTTTGTAGTTTGAAATCATTGTGATAAATAGAGCATTTGCTCCTATAGGAGCAAATGCTCTATTTTTCACAATGGTTTCACAAAGTAATCTTTACAGAGTCGTCAAAAGTCGTCAATATGAGAGAATGGGTTAAGACATGTATGTCTCTTAGAATAGTGTGTTAAATACAGTATCATTCTTTATTTTTGAAGAATAACCTTACTTGTAATTATTTTATGAGGTTAAGGAATATTCAACAAGAAACTCAAGAATTTTCATATTATTTTCTCTTTAGGAGATCTATGATTCTTCATTTACATGTGGTACCATGGCCAAAATTGCCTGTGTTCACGAACAATTATAAAAATCAGTTAATTGATATTCATAAAGGCATAGTTTTTATACAAATTGTCATACGACGTCTTCGATATTTTGGCCATCGGATAGGTGTTTCTTGGAGGGATTTGATTCGAAGGCATTTTGTTTTCTTGATGATGAACTCCGGTCCTATTTGTCGTGCTACCTCCTGTAGGCGCTCGGTGTTCTGTTGCATATGATGCTGTTTGTTGGACATGCGGACAATGTCATCCGCAATATCAATGTCTTCCAGCTTTCCTGTTAGGGTCCACTGTATTCCTCTTGGTCTATCCATTGTGTTTCGCAGCACCCAATCTATATCGATGATGGAGATCAGTGGTGACAGTAGACAGCCTTGTCAGACGCCAGTGTCGACCTTGAAAGGCTCAGACAGGTTCATGTCGTGTATAACATGGCATGTTGTGTTGCTGTAGAGGCTCCGTATTATGTTTAATTATATTTCCTGGAATGCCGCAATGCCTCAGGATGCTCCATATAACGTTTCTGTCCACCATGTCAAACACTTTTCTGATATCAATGAATCTGACAAAGAGAGATGATTGCCATTCGATGGACTGTTCTATGGTGATACAGAGTGTAGCAATTTGGTCTGAACATTCTCTTGCTGGTCTGAACTCTGTCTAGTATAAGTCGCGTGTAGCAATTTGGTCTGGACATTCTCTTCCTGGTCTGAAGCCCGCTTGTTCGTCTCTAAGTTTTGTGTCCACTGCCATCTTGAACCTGTCTAGTATAAGTCGGGTGAGAATTTTACTTGGACTGGATAGTAGCTGGGTGCCCAGCCAACTGGAGGAGTCACCTAGATCACCTTTCTTTGGGAGTTTGACTATATGGCCATTTCTCCAATCCTCAGACACCTCTTCTGTGTCCTATATTTGTTGTAGGAGGCCAAGAAGTAATTCTGATGTTACCTCTGGTGAAGCTTTAAGTGCTCCAGGTAAGATGATGTCTGGTCCCGGGGCTTTCCAACGCGTTGTCTTGTTTACAACCAGTTTGACTACCCTGATCCCTCTTCAATGTCAGGTGGATCTGTGACAGCGGTTCCATTTAATTACTCTTGAAAATGCTCTTTCCGCCTGTTCAGTTGTTTTTCTGGATTGGGTGTGGTTTTCCCATTTTTGTCTTTAACATAGTTGTGTTACCTCTGTGGCATGTAAGCTGCCGAGTAATGTTTCATGGGGGTTTCATGTAATTTCGGTGAGCTGCATCTTGTGCTTGTTCTGCCAACTGGTCGCATTTTGTCTTCGTTTTACTTTTCAGTATGTACAAATATGAGTCATGCAGGAATCAGTCCGAATCACCACCTATACAGAACAGCAACACTAGAAAGCACAGCAAATGTACATAACTAGCAAAAACATAAAGAGACGCACAAAGACAAAACAAACAAACAATTTGGGGAAGATGGAAGTACCGCCTTGGAACGGTCAGTGACATAAGTCACTGGGGGTTAAACCGGTTTGGGGGTTTTACTCAATAGATAGGCCTTTTTACGCATTTACAAACAAAGTAGACCCAGATCAGACAGCTCCTATAGGAGCTGTCTGATCAGGGTCTGCTCGGTTTGCTCGTGAAGTTATATTGGTCTTATTCAAGAGTTTCTGACATAGGAAACATTTTCTTTGCTCAAATACCATTATAAAAATGATTTAATTATTTTTAACGATCTCATTATTTCATGAATATTCAATATGAATATGGATGATGGAACATTATAGCCATTTTAGAAACTAAAGAAATAAAAGCAAACAGAGCAGACCCTGATCAGACGGCTCTTATAGGAACCGTCTGATATGGGTCTACTCTATTTGCAAATACGGTTAACAAATTCGAGTGCAGTGGTCATTTTGTATCATGCAAGGAAGTCGAAACACATCGAATGTCTAATCTACATGCAGGATTTTATTTCTCCCACGCTATTTAAAATTAATGAAGAACAATAGTCTATTTTGCATGAGTGGTTTCGTCCAGTTTCAATGACAACGACCATGACATACTTTGAACGAAATAACAGAAGGCACGCAAGACTATTAATTAACACTTCCGTAACACTTTACTCCACAGATACGCTCATTAAACTTTTCCCTGTTCTATGTTTATTCCGAATTCGAATACCTACTAAATAGTCATGAACAAAATAGTTATAATGATATATAGTGGAAGGTGAAACATTATAGCCATTTTAAAAACTAAAGAAACAGATATATCTATCAAATTCCATCAGCAGAGCAGACCCTGATCAGATGGCTCCTATAGGATGGCTCGCATTTGGCTCCTGGGTCTACCCTGTTTGCAAATGCGAGAAAAAGGGTTTATTTGAAGGAAAGGTTTAACCCTTTCCCTGTTTTGTATTTAGGCCAAATCTCAATACCTGCTGAATATTCATTAACAAAATAGTTATAAAGAAATATGGAAGGTGGAACATTGTAGCCATTTTAGAAAGTACAGAAACAGATCTATCAAATTCTATTAGCAAACAGAGCAGACCCTGATCAGACGGCTCCTATAGGACCCGTCTGATCTGGGTCTACTCTGTTTGCAAAATGCGTGAAAATGAGTTTATATGAGAGAAAGGGTTAAATCATTTGTAAACAGAGTAGACCAAGATCAATTTCTCCTCTGTTTGCTTATGGAATTATATCTGATTCTGTAGTTTCTGTTATTTCCTAACCGCCAGTGTTCATATAGCATTGTAAAACATTGGCCATCTGATATTCATGACGTCATTAACCCATTCCCTCAAAGGCTATTTTTAGATACAACCTCTTCGAATAAATCTACCGAAAAGGAGCATTAACTAGAGAAAAGGAAAATTTTAGAATGTTGTAGTTTGAAACCATTGTGATAAATAGAGCATTTGCTCCTATAGGAGCAAATGCTCTATTTATCACAATGGTTTCACAAAGCGTCAAAGGTCGTCAATAGGAGGAAATGCGTTAATTATTACATGTAGTAAAGAGTTTAAAGTGTCAAAAGTGTAGACGCAGACCGGCAGTTTTGTCTAAGACGTCAATTTAAATGGTTTATACCATATATGCTTATAATTATAGATATTCCTAAAACAATTAACAGATATTATTTCCTTCACAACAGGTTAAGTGTCGACCATATCCCTGTCCAATATTCATGAAAACCAGAATGACATCATGAATATTTATTAGCTGACTGTTTATAATGCCGTCTATCATTATAAGTTGGTATTAGTTGAAGCTGTATAATCAGATCTGTTATCATTTCATAAGCAAACAGAGCAGACCCAGATCAGACGGCTCCTACAGGAGCCGTCTGATCTGGGTCTGCTCTGTTTGCAAAGGCGTGAATAAGCATCTGTATTAGGGTAAGGGTATATACATTAAGAATGATACGTGTCTCAGCCAACGCAGTTAATCGTTTGCTCATAAATTATTTAGTACACTTAGCAAGTCATTGTGTGTTAAAATATTCACATTGCTTCAGTTAAACGATTTAAATGGTTTTCAATTGTTCGAGGAAAACGTGATCGTGATGTCACGCAGAATAAATACATATATAATACTTAGAGCTGCTCGTCGATAAATCTGGATCCATACTGTTTGCAAAGATTATAACAAACTAGCGATTTTGACTGAAATATTTGACCAGGGGGTAAACAAAGCGACGCATTGTTTCCGCCATAATCACGACATCGTATCTGAACCAGTCAAAGCTGTTTCAAGTCCAGTATATGTTCTGTTCAACAAATGTTTAGTAAAGATAAATTGAGATATTTTAAGCAGGTGTCTACGTCACCCAGGGTGCTTTGGGAACCTTTTGCATGGCTTTCACACTACATGAAGCTGTTAGATGTCAAACACAGTATAATTCAAACTTCGGGATAATACGAAGCAAACTTTAGGTCCTTCCAAAATTTAGAATACAGAATTGTTCTAAAATGTATCACTACGCACATCGAGAAACACATGTGCCAGTTCAATACATGTCGAAAGTTCCTACAGGAGTTTTCAGTAGTACTTCCGACGTGCATTAAGCTGCTAATTTGATATATGGTTCAATGTAGAAATTAGATGACTCGAACCTAGGTTATCTCGAAATAGTGTGTATGGTCCCTTGGAGTTCAAGATATCGAAGTTCAAATGTAGTTAACTCTTTATGCCACTAACTGGTTACTCGGTGTCTAATCAGAATCCAAGCTGTTTGACACTCGGTCAATAGTGGTTTTGAAAGGTTGATCGAAACGGGAGTAGGCTTTTAATTAATATAGCCGACATAGTTTATTATAGCGGGGTGCAGTTTAATCTTTCATTATCTAGAAATACATTTAACGCCTTGCAAACAGAGTAGACCCAGAGCAGACAGCTCCTATAGGATCTATCTGACCAGGGTCTGCTCTGTTTGCTGGTGAAATTATTTTGGTCTTATTCCACAGTTTCTGACATGGTCAACATTTCCAGTGTTCATGTCCCTATATAGAAAATAATAGTCAATATGTCATTAATTGGTGAATGTGCATGGAGTAAAGGGTCAATATGTATTTGAGGTTTCGTTTACGCGATGTTGGGCTGAATTACAAAATTTGTTCTTTGTAACGCCGGTTTCAAGCGCGATAATATTGTCAAGTAAAATATACTACTGATGGTGTACGTTCCGAACAGTGTAGACCATAACTAGAGATGATGAAAAGTCTGAATACAATATATATAAAGAGCAAAAGATGAATGGCCTGTAGCAGAGCCTATGACCTCTTAACTGCATAGCCTGTAATATAGTCTGATGACTGTATATCATGTAAACTGTATAGCCTGTTGACGATATAGCTTGTTGACAGTATAGCCTGTTGACTGTATAGCATGTTAACTGTATAGCATGTCAAACGTATATCCTGTCAAATGTATATCATGTCAAATATATAGTCTGTTAGATGTATAGCCTGATACTGTAACTTGTACAGCCTGTATAATTATATAGTATGTTAGCTGTATAGCCTGGTAATTGTATACCTGTAATATAGTCTGTTAGCTGCATTGTCTGTAATATAGCCTGATAACTGTATAGTCTGTAATATAGCCTGATAACTGTATAATCTGTAATATAACCTGATAACTGTATAATCTGTAATATAACATGATAACTGTATAGTCTGTAATATAGCCTGATAACTGTATAATCTGTAATATAGCCTGATAACTGTATAGTCTGTAATATAGCCCGATAACTGTATAATCTGTAATATAACCTGATAACTGTATAATCTGTAATATAGCCCGATAACTGTATAATCTGTAATATAGCCCGATAACTGTATAGTCTGTAATATAGCCTGATAACTGTATAATCTGTAATATAGCCCGATAACTGTATAATCTGTAATATAGCCCGATAACTGTATAGTCTGTAATATAACCTGATAACTGTATAATCTGTAATATAGCCCGATAACTGTATACTCTGTAATATAGCCCGATAACTGTATAGTCTGTAATATAACGTGATAACTGTATAGTCTGTAATATAGCTTGATAACTGTATAGTCTGTAATATAGCCTGATAACTGTATAGTCTGTAATATAGCCTGATAACTGTATAGTCTGTAATAAAACCTGATAACTGTATAATCTGTAATATAGCCGGTTAACTGCATACATTGTAACCTGTAATATAGCCTCTTAACTGCATAGCCTATAATATAGCCCGATAACTGTATACTCTGTAATATAGCCCGATAACTGTATAATCTGTAATATAGCCTGATAACTGTATAGTCTGTAATATAGCGTGAAAACTGTATAGTCTGTAATATACCCTGATAACTATATAGTCTGTGATATAGCCTGATAACTGTATAATCTGTAATATAGCCTGATAACTGTACAGTCTGTAATATAGCCTGATGACTGTATAGTCTGATATATAGCCTTATAACTGTATAGTCTGTAATATAGCCTGATAACGGTATAGTCTGTAATAAAGCCTGATCACTAGATAGCCTGTTAACTGCATTGCCTATATTATAGCCAGAAAACTGTATAGTATGTAATATAGCATGATTACTGCATAGCCTCTAGGATAGCCTGTACACCCTCAACCCCATGAATATGTAAAAAATAATGACATCATAAATGTTAACTAGATTGATTGTTATAATAGCACATGGACACGGGAAATGTTGTCATGGCAGAAAGTGTAGAATCAAATCTATATTATATAATTGTCAAACAGAGCAGGCCCAGATCAAAAGGTTCAAACAGGGTCTGCTCTGTTTGCTAATACTATTTACATTATACCCTCTCCATAACGGCCACTAAATTTCATCAAGTATTTTGTGTCAAAAGCAGGTGGCTGCTTAAAGCAAGTCGAAAGTAAAACAGAACGCTCATATAGGAGCGTTCTGTTTTACTTTCACCTTGCTTTAAGCAGCCACCTGCCCTAAGTACCAACTAATCAACGCAATTGAGTGGCGGTTATAGAGAGGTCTTACTGTATTGGATATGCTTCTACAGTTTCTTCTTTGGCAAATCTCTTGTCAATGTTTAGTTACAAAGTTCTGTCAATGTTTATCCATAGGGTTATGGAATCTAGAATAATGTTCAAGTGGGAATGAGTTAATGGGGGTGGTTACACAGTACATGCGTCCTGAAAGATATTTATGATGGTCATTGGTTTACGGTCGTGGGATCATACATTACGACAAGCAGTAAAATCTTGATAGCTGGGATCAAAACACGCAGGCGTCCGTTGGTCACCATAAATCGTATAAAAGTACACTTCGTATGTTTATTAAAGAATGGCATAGGACCCACTCAACAAACACTTGAAGTACAAAATTAACAAACAATAAATATACTTCATTGTAATTATTTCAGTACCTGGAAAAGGTGTGCCCCTACAACAGTAGTACACCGTACGAGCATTATGCACACATGTTAAGATTTTACGATATAAGACGCAATAACCGCTCTTCTTTGCATCGACATGTTCTGTAATTTAACTCCTCAGATATATTGATATACATTGTACATTAAACCCAACCACTTCTATATGTTTTATATCAAAGAGCGTCATTCTCCTAACAGCGCTACCTTTGGAAAGGACTATAAAGGTTGGTTTTCTCTAAATACGCTTAATCAGGTTTAACGCATGCATTGTCATTTGGAAACATTGTAGAACCAGGTCAGGGGGTTTATAGAGAATCCCTCTGATCAGGGTTTACGCTGTTTGTCATTCAAAATCCTCTAGCAAGTAACTAGTCTTTTACACCGAGTGGTCCCTGTAGTTACATGTACACACTGATGGGCCATACCACTCTTATATTTCAGGGTTGAAAAAATTATTGTTTGTATACGAAACGTATCTACCCTAATTATGTAAACCTATTACTTCATGAATATCCATACATGTATAAGAATCAATGACATCATGAACATTAATTAGATCAATTGTTACAATGAATATTCGAATGCTAAACCGTTGCTGAAACTGTAGAATCATATCTAAATTACATTATAAGCAAACAGAAAAGACCCAGATCAAACGGCTCCTATAAGAACCGTCTGATCTTGGTCTACTGTTTTAAAGGCGTATAAAGCCGAAGTTATGGAGTAAAGGGTTAAGTATTAGAAGAGATACACCTAGGCAAACAGTGCAGGCCCAGGTGAATCTACTCCCTAAGGAACTGGGTCTTCATTATTTGCTACTATGTTGGTCTATTTAAAGATATTTAAATGGTGACACATTGATTTATCTAGCTTTACGAACCAGTGGAGAAGGGAGACTAGGTGTCAGAATGATTAGAGTTATTATGGTAATACAGTTGTCTTGAACTCGGATAACTCGAACTTCCCGATAATTCGAAGTAAATGATCGGTCCTTCCAAAATTTACACTGCAGAACTGTTCTAAATTGTACCCCTATGCATATCTAGAAACGCGTGCAACAGCTTAATGCATGTCGAAAGTAATGCTGAAAGCTCATAAGGAGCTTTCAGCATTACTTTTGACACGCATTAAGCTGTGAACTTGAGAAATGGTTAATATTAGAAATCGGATGACTGTTAACTCGAAGTTATTGATATGATCCATTGAAGTTCGAGATATCGAAGTTCAATTGTATATCGAATTGCAAAATATTTACTTAGACAATGATCTGTGCAGAGAAACGTTGTCTTATTTGAGTATCATGGTCTACTCTGTCTGACAGTCATCAGTATCAGTAGCATCTGTTATGATATATGAATCATAATATTTTGTAACACGTCGAAATATTGATCCAACATGGTATAGATGCGTAAATCTGAATATATACCCATATACATTTATATGTGTATCAAAATAGTATGGAGCTCTGACTTTAACTCTTTCTTCCACTGATGTGTATTCTAACGTGTTTTTTTTTTCAAACAGAGTAGACCCAGGTCAGATGGCTCTCACAGGAGCCGTCTGATCAGAGTATATTCTATTTGCTTATAAATTATTACATACCCGATTCTACAGTGTTTGTCATGTCAAATCTTCTGTTGATGCCATTATAAACAGCTCATTAGTATTCATAATGTTATCATTTTACTCATGAATATTCACGATGTAAACAGTTACTTTGAATACTCTAAGAAGAAAACTGTCAAGCTACATGTTCAGTAGAACCCCTCTAAACCGGACGTTAAAATTAGTATCAAATCCGCACATTACAAAAATGACAGCTTAATGCAGGTTGAAAGTCGTGCAGGAAGCTCACATAGGAACTTTCTGTGTTATTGTCACCCTGCATTAAGCTGCCACCTGTCTCCATGACCGATACACTAAATTGAAGGTCCGGTTTAGAGGGTTTCCCTTTACAAACGTGTTTTCACGCATCTGATCTGCAAACAGAGTAGACCCAGATCAGACGGCTCCTAGAGGAGCCGTCTGATCAGGGTCTGCTCTGTTTGCTAATGGAATTAGACAGATCTGTTTCTATACTTCGTAAAATGGCTATTATGTTTCACCTTCCATATTTCATTTTAACTATTCTGTATTCGATTTTGTAATAATCACAGAACAGGGAAAGGGTTAAGCAGCTACATGCCTAAAAAAATACTACTTGTTCTTTAATAAATTCTGGTTTAGAGGGGTTCTACTGAATATGGCTGTGTACCATCGCGCCTGTCATTGAAACCTCATCCTACATGGCAACACCTAGACGGCATTTGAATCCAGATTGAATCCATGACGAGATATCAAATACCTCGTCGTGCCATCCATAGTGAAGCTGTTTGACACCTCGATCAATAGTTTCTCATATGCCTTTACCTCATAGAAGAGACATCTCAAGTCCTATACAAACAGAATAGACCCAGATCAGATGGCTCATACAGGAGCAGTCTGATCAGGAACTGCTTTGCTTGCTTGTGTAATTACAGATCTGACATCTACAGCGTTTGCCGTGTGCAAAACATCTCATGTTCACGCATTATACATTCAGCAAATAGATATTTATAATGTCATTACAGTAAACACCTCTCTGTAACGGCCACTAAATTACATCAAGTATTTTGTGCTAAAGGCAGGTGGCTGCTTAAAGCAAGGTGAAAGTAAAACAGAACGCTCCTATAGGAGCTGTATCTCTTCCGTGAACGGGATTCTGGGAACCGATAAGGAATTCTGGGAACCGTGTCATATTGAGTAAATGTCATCGGTAGAACAAGAATGGTTAATTCATTATTAAAATCTGTCACGACATAACCTTGGTCTAGGAAACGTTTGCATATGGTGCAAACAACAAATGCGTATATTATAACCTGCCTTAACCCTTTACTCCTTGAATATTCATGTAAGAAATAGTTACATCATGATTATTAATTAGATTCATTGTTATGATAGCACGTGGTCATAAAACATTTTGGCCAAGGCAGAAACTATATAATCATATCTATCATATATAATTAGCAAACAGAGCAGACCCTGATCAGACGGCTCCTATAGGAGCGGTCTGATCTTGGGCTACTCTGTTTGCAAAGGCGTATAGAAAGGCCTATTTATGGAGTAAAGGGTTAAGTGGTAATTAATTTATTGAACATAAGAGTCTTAAGCTTAGGTGGTTGCTTAATGCTGGACAAAAGTAATGCAGAACGCTCCTATAAGAGCTTTCTGCATTACTATTGACCTGCAGTAAACTACCATCTGCCTTACAGATCCATAATTAGATCTCTTTTCGATGACCGCTTATATGACATGTTCTACTTACATGTATGCCAATCCACAGTTAACAATTCTCCCACGAAGGGATTCTTTATTGACATTTGCAAACAACTTGGATCCAGATGAGACGCCGGATTACTTGGCGTCTCATCAGGATCCAAGCTGTTTGACATTCGACCAATAGTTTCTCAAACGCTTGATTGAGTCAGAAGTCATCAATCTTACACCTGGGTACAAGATTATAAAACTCCCGAGTCTGAGTCTGAGATCATTCTCAAGTATCTGATTGGTCAGATTCTGAGCAAGCTCAGAATCTGACCAATCAGATGCTTGAGTCAGAATTGCACCATACAATACCTTTGTTATAGCGGAATAAGTGGCACAATGGAATACTCTCAGAAGCGGCAATCAAAATAAATCTATAAATAAGAACATGTTTTAAGCGGTCATTTATTTATTGAAGTCTTAGAAAGCAAGTGGTTGCTTAATACAGGGCAGGGTAATGCAGAAAGTCCCCTATAGGAGCTTCCTGTATTACATTTGATAGATCAGGGTCTTCACTGTTCACTACTATGTCAATAGTGTCAAATTTGACTTATTCAGATTTACATTACATACCCATGGAGAGGGGAGACTAGATTTCTGAATGTTTATGACAATTTGGATAATATATAGGCCTAGACCCGCACACACCTAAATATGTAATTAAAGTATTTTGATACCCGAGTGGCATTTCATTGTTACCTTGAATACAATTTAAATTAAAAACATCTACGGAAGATAACATATTCGAAATAGCTCCATTACTGATTTTAAATACATGTACGTCAATTCATTTTATACAGTAGAACCTGTCCTAAGCGGTCATTCATTTATTGAAAATATGAGTTTTAAGACGCGGGTGGTTGCTTAATGCAGGGCAAAAGTAATGCAGAAAGCTCCTATGGGAGCTTTCTGCATAACTTTTGACCTGCATTAAGCTACCACCTGCCTTACAGACAAAAAATTAGACCTATTTTGATGGCTGCTTAAGATAAGTTCTGCTGTAGTCATATCAGATACCAGAGTAGGTACTAAATGCAGAATATCCATGGTTACAGTAAATTCTTGGTGTTCTGTTCATATTTAACCCTTTCCCCCATATAAACGTGTTTTGACGCATTTGCAAACAGGGTAGACCCAGATCAGACGGCTCCTATAGGAGCCGTCTGATCAGGGTCTGCTCTGTTTGCTAGTGGAATTTGAAATATCTGTTTACTTTCAAAATAAGCTACAATGTTCCACCTTCAACATTACATTATAACATTTTTGTCCATGAATATTCAGTAGGTATTGAAATTTGGAATATATATAGTACAGGGAAATGGTTACAGACCCTCTAGCTGCTGATCAGCTTTGCAATGACGTTTCGCAAACAGTTTGGATCTAGATCACTAGACCAGAGGTCTAAACGCGACAAAGATAGTTTGCCAATTGGTCAATAGTTTGCAAATACCCATGAGATTGGATAGTGTTAACCCTTTACTTCATGAATATTCATGTTAGACATAATAACAATTATAACATCATGGGTATTTATTTCCTGAAATGTTTTAATCACATACTGGCAATATCATTTTGGCCATGGCAGATACTGTAGAATCAGACCTATATTATTCCTATATGTTCCGTCTGATCTAGGTCTACTCTGTTTGTAAACGTATTAAAAAGTCGTTTTTTATGCGGTAAAGTGTTAATAAGGGAACTGAAGGAAGTTTTAACTGTTTACATAATAATCCCGCCTTATTATGCATTTTGCAAACAGAGTAGATCTAGACAAAAAAGTTCCCAAGGGAGCTCTCTGATCAGGGGTTTCTCTGTTTGCTGCAATAAACTATATTATGAGGATACACTGTCCGCCATAGGAAATATGATTCTTTTTCCATGGGCCATAATTAGATTGCATTTAATCAATATATCCATATGAGGTCATTAATATTTGCATTTATTATATTCATGGAAATTAAAGTTCAACAGAAAGTAATACATTATCACAGAAAGATAAAGCTTAACCCTTTACTCCAAAGATACGCATTTATACGCATTTGCAAACAGTGTAGACCCAGATCAGACGGCTCCTGTAGGAACCGTCTGATCAGGGTCTGCTCTGTTTGCTTTATGAACTGTTATAGATCTACTTTTACAGTTTCTGTCATGGGCATGCCAGTTCCTGTGAACATACAGTAAAACCTCTCTATAACGGCCACTAAATTACATCAAGTATTTTGTGTTAAAGTCAGGTGGTTGCTTAAAGCAATGTGAAAGTAAAACAGAACGCTCCTATAGGAGCGTTCTGTTTTACGTTCACCTTGCTTTAAGCGGCCACCTGCCCTAAATACCAAATAATTAACACAATCTAATGACCGTTATAGAGAGGTTTTACTGTAATGCCATTATAAAAATACTGTTAATAAATATGCAAGCTGTCATTACTTCTTTCATGAATATTCATCCGTGAAGAGATTAATTATGCAGTTTCTATTCATTTCAGGTAGCAACAACAGGAAGTAATTAATACAAATAATGTCAATATGAAGAGAACTGTCTGGTTCATTACTGCTACTGCGTGTTAGAAAACGCCAAACATCTGCCTACCATGTCTTGGACATGCCTTCTCTCATTCTGGCTGGTCCTATTAGGAGAAGCTTATGGTACGGATCCAGTTTATACACCCGCAACACTCTCGGACGCAGCCGGTAATGCGGCGGATAGCGACTCGCAGATCACATGGGCGGACCTGCCCAGCGGTACCGCCTACACGGCCGCCAATCCCGAAAGTGTGAGCGCGGGGCTCGAACCTTACTACAACCTCGTGCACGGTTTTATCGGCACAGTGTTCGCAAAGGGAATTCCTGACGGTAAGGCCATTATTGTATAACTAGTCTGCAGGAGTCTCTCAAACGAGTATATTAATTAGAGTTGAACTCGGGTAACTCGAACTTCGAGATAGTTCGAAGTAAAAGTTCGGTTCTCTCAAAATTTGCAACACAGAATTGTCCTAAATGTATCACTACGCATATCTAGAAACACGTGTAACAGCTTAATGCAGGTCGAAAGTATTGCTGAAAGCTCCTATAGGAGCTTTCAGCATTACTTTAGACATGCATTAAACTGCGAACTTGAGAACGTGTTCATATTAGAATTCGGATGAGTCGAAACTCTGTTATATCGAAGTAATTTGTATCGACCCTTGAAGTTCGAGATATCGAAGTTCAACAGTATACATTTTGTATATCATTTTCGATTTGTGGTAACTTGACACATTATCTCATAAACATTTATGCAAAACAATAATCTGTAAGTTCATGAATATTTATTGACTTGATGTTTACAATTGTACCTAATTAAAAGAAATTCGGAAACTTTAAAACCAATGCTATAATTCCATAAACAAACAGGACATACCTCTGGGTCTACTCCGTTTGCAAATGTGTCAGAGGGCGTCTTTATGAGGAAATGAAAATATATCTATAAAGCTCTCTTTTGGAGCTTTTTGCAATGCTTTTGTTCTGCACTAAGCAGCCACTTGCCTTCAAATACTCATATGTTAACAACCTAACTAGTGGTTATAGAGGGTACCATTTGAATAGATGTACTGCGTGCAGGATAATGTACATGTATTTGCGGGTTTGCAAGTACCGTAGACCACTTAATGAATACACATGAGTGTCTTTCTACATGTAAGCAGGTGGTTGCTTAATGCAGGACAAAAGTAATGCAGAAATCCCCTCTAGGAGCTTTCTGCATTACTTTTGTCCTGCATTAAGCTACCACCTGCATCTAGCACCCAGAATTATACCTCTTTTAGGTGATCGCATTAGCGGGGTCTTACTGTACCTAACGTGCACCCATTCCTTTACTGGATTGATTAACTGCTGGATATAAAATTTAAAATTCAGCAAGAGAAGGGTTAACCCTTTCCCTGTTCAATATTCATGTAGAAATAATGATGCCATGAATATGTAGTTGCTGATTTTTTTTATAATTTGCGTACAGACTTTTTGGTACTGGTAGAAACCAAAGATCTATAATTCATAAGCAAACGGAGCAGACCCTGATTAGACGGCTCCTTTATGCGTGAAAGGGCATTAATTCAAGACAAGTGCTTCCTTTGGGAGGTTTCTGTATGACCTTTACCCTGCAGTAAGCTGCACACATGTTATAAAGATTTGAAAATCCGGTTTTAATTTCATAAGCAAACAGAACAGAATTTAAAGAAATATATCATAGTTAATTTTTTCAATAAACAGACGAATGAATGAGTGAATGAATGAACAAATTAATGGAGCATTTAATTAGTAAGTTTCTTATCAACTCGATAGGTTGGTGACTTCATTGTTGAATTGGTTTAATAATGAGTGGATATACGGATATGTACAGTAAAACCTCTCTATAACGGCCACTAAATTGTGGTAATTAATTGGAATTTAGGGCAGGTGGCTGCTTAAAGCAAGTTGAAAGTACAACAGAACGCTCCTATAGGAGCGTTCTGTTTTACTTTCACCTTGCTTTAAGCAGCCACCTGCCTTCAACACAAAATACTTGATGTAATTTAGTGGCCGTTATAGAGAGGTTTTACTGTATATCCCAATCAGTTGCTATACACAAAGTTGTTGTTCATTTCCGTCACAATTCAGTGGGTATTGATAAAACCACTACTGCGGCATGCAAGTTATCATTTACAGGAGTGTCAGCCTTTATTGAGCAATAAATAACAATCGTTTCAATAGAAGTCTTGGGCATTGAACAAATGGTGCCATGCTGAACGGGGACGTACAGTAAAACCTCACTACATGTACAACAGCAATATAAGTCGAGTTCGTTCACCATTTACATGACCCTAGGTTATACAACACGTTGCTTGAGGCTGAGTTTATTCTCAATCACCTGATTGGTCAGAGTTTGAGCATGCTCAAAACCTGACCAATCAGATACTTAAGAATGAATTCATACTCAGATTCGTTGTTTATAACCTCAGACCCTGATGACTTTTCATGTTAGACATAGGGTTACACTAGGGCCTCAGCGGGAACTTTCTGCATAACAATCCACCACCTGCCTTTAACCCGTTCCCTCATAGGCTATTTTTAGATCCAACCACTCTCAACAAATCTACCGAAAAGGAGCATTAACTAGAGAAAAGGAAAATTTTAGAATTTTGTAGTTTGAAACCATTGTGATAAATAGAGCATTTGCTCCTATAGGAGCAAATGCTCTATTTATCACAATGATTTCAATAGGTGGTTTTTACAGGGGCGTAGAAAGGTGTATTTATGGAGGAAATGGTTAAGACCTCAAGAATTAGAGTTCTTCATTGGCGGTCGTTTTAGAGGGCGTTTACTGCATATTGTAACAAGAGCATCGCACATGGGCAAACGCTCATCTGGTGAGACATTTAAGTTTTTATTTTCATAATGTCCATAAATTGACGTAATTTAACAAAAATGATAACAATAATAAAAACTTACAAAGTTATGGCCCTTGAACAGATTGTACCCTTGTGATGGTGAGCAAAGGTATGCAGTTTCATAAGTTTTGCATAAATAGTAAATAAGTGATAGCCAATTTGAAGTTTCCGGACGACGACAACGACAACGGACGCCGGAGTTAAGACAATACCTCGGATTTCTTCGAAAAACAGCTAATACAATTGAAACATACAATATATTAGCCCTCAAAAAAGTGCATTCAATGACAGCTTGGAGGACTTCCCAGACACTGAAAATGACGTTTGTTCCTTTCTAATAGATAAGAGAAATAATCAGCTGCTTCAAGTATTGCCGTTTGTACATAATATAAAGTTTACTCAAACTGAATGGATCCATGCTGTCTGCAAATGCGAGTCTGGTCGGGGTTAGCGGGGTAAGCATTAATGCTGTACTTTTAGATTTTATGTGACATCTGAGAACCTATTTACCATTAACCATCAATATAAAATGCCATCTAATTTCGGAGCCGTCTTGTTTGCTGAGAGTTAATCCTTTCTCTGTTGTTTATCCATGTAAGAAATAATGACGTGTCATGAATATTTATTAGCTGAAGTTTTATAAACATATAATGCACTTGAGATTTTGGTATTATAGCGTCAAATCTGTATAATATCATAAGCAAACAGAGCATACCCTGATCAGACGGCTCCTACATGAGCCGTCTGATCTGGGTTTTCTCTGTTTGCATAGACATGAAAAATGGGTAATATATGAGGGAATGGGTTAAAAGTTTAGGAGCTGTTTTATCACATTGTACTTTTAATTCTTTGCACGACAAGCAGTTTTTGTCCTTAAGATGTCCTTCATAAGTCTTAATCCCTTACTTCATGGATATTCATGACAGAAATAATGAATGTATAAATATTCATTACCTGAACAGTTATAATGACGTCGTGAGCATGGGACTTTTCCAAAACTGTAGAACCAGATCTATATTATATCATAAGGAAACAGGACAGACTCAGACCAGGACTGTCTGTACAGAAACTGATGTTATTTGTTGAGATATTGATTCATTTGTGTTAACATGTAAAATCATGCATCGAACAACTGTGAATGAGAAAACAAGCTAACCTTTTACCTGTGCTATGCTTATTCCAAATTGCAATACCTATTGAATATGCATTGACAAAATTGTTGCAAAGAAATATGGAAGGTGGAACATTATAGCCATTTTAGAAAGTAAAGAAACAGATATTTCAAATTCCATTAGCAAACAGTGCAGACCCTGATCAGACGGCTCCTATGGGAGCCGTCTGATCTGGGTCTACTCTGTTTGCAAATGCGTGAAAATGTGTGTATATGATGGAAAGGGTTAACCCTTTAATTGATGAATATGCATGTAAAAAATAATGAATGTATGAATAATTTATTAAGATTTTTTTTATTTTGGCATTATGAACAAGGGGCATTATGATTGAAGAAACTATAGAATCAGGTCTCTATTATTTCATGAGCAAACAGAGCAGACTCTAATCAGACGATTAATACAGTGATTTGGCTGGGTCTACACTGTTTGTAAAGACGTGAAAATGTGCCTCTATCAATTAAAAAAAGTTGGGGCTATCCAAGAATGATACGATTGTTGGACGATTGTCGTATAAATGCTCAATCTACAAGAGGTCTACGACTGTCACACATGTGCTCAATCTACGACTATTGTACGTACATGTACAATTTTAGGAGCCAGTAGGTGCCGTCTGATCAGGATCTGCTGTTTGCTTATGGAATAATATAGACCCGATGCCGCAGTTTCGGCCATAATCAAGAATTCTTGTGTTCATAAAACAATTTCAAAATCAATCTAATTAATACATGTATTCATGATGGCATTCTTTGTCGTAGCTCCTCTAAATATCACCGACAAACATCATAGTACGACAAAGCGCAAGGCAAAAAACATAACGTATAACGAAAACCAATCTTTGATAAAAAAACAAACAACCGCACAACCAAAACTAAGCGTACGATAAATGTGGCAGGGACTTTACCGAAACAGGAAGACCGCGCCTGTCTTTCACGGAATAATCGATGAACATGCATGAACAGGCTTTTTATCCGTGTTCCATTTGCACTCGACTTGAAAATCGACATATCAGGTGTCATAAAACCTGAATAATGGATATAAACTGAATACATGTACAATAAAATCCCTCTGAACCGGACGTAAACATTTAGTATAAATATCCGTCTTGGAGACATGTGCCAACTTACCCCTTCGCTTGCTGATTTTTAAAATACACTTCTCCTTCTTTACCCATGCCGTGTTGTATAATTACATATATCTTCACTGTGTACAAGTATTTCGCTGTGCAATCACTGCTGCGGAGTGCACTGGTTGCACAATCAATTTGTAAATAGTACAGACCCCGGTGAGACAGCTCCTGCAGGGAGCTGTCTCATCTGGATCTTCACTATTTACAGGTAGGTATATTGACGTGAATAGCAAGCGAAGGGTTAATGCAGGGTGAAAGTCTTCTGTACTAGAATTCAGATTAAGAGGGTTTTTACTGTTTACAGGAATACAACAATAACAAGTTATAACAAGAACAATGTACATGTACTATAAACAATGACAAACAATTACTGCAGTGCACAATTGTTTGATATACTGATACTGCAATTGCACGGACTTCTTTTAATTTCAGTCTGCTGAGCATATACTTTAATAGAAATAGTTTTCTAACTACGATTTCGCAGCAGATTTTCATCCATTTCGTTCCAATTATATATAAGCAGTATATCAGTTCGTTTGGATTCTGCTGGGAAACCCCTGATGTAGATCTACACTGTTTGCAAGAGCCAGTACAATTATACCCCGCGTTCAACTGAACCAAATAATCTGCTGTTAGTGATCTTATCAGAATGACTCTATAAAACAATGAACTAACCAAATAGAGATAAACTACACCTACAGTAAAACCCCTCTAAACTTACCACTTAATGAATAAACATGAATGTCTTTATAGACAAGTGACTGCTTAATGTAGGACAAAGGTAATGCAGAAAGCTGCCATGGAGTTTTTCTGCATTACTTGCGATTCTGCATTAAGCTACCACCTGCCACAACGACGCAGACTTATACCATTTTTGGTGATCGCATTAGAGAGATTTCTGTATACATGTATCAGTGGCAGATTGCAAATATTGGCTTTTAATTGATTGAAATATAGGATTGGATTTTATAACTGCCAAACCTTAACCCTGACATTGTTGGATACAAGTCACTAATATCCTTTGCAAACAGAGTAGACCCAGCTGGCTGTTTGAAAACCTATTGACCATGTGGCAAACAGCTTGGATCCTGATCAGACTCCGAGTAACCTGTCATCTTATCTGGGTCTATGCTGTTTTCACACACCCGTATAAGGGTTATATCTTTGCTAGCTGTATATTCTGCCTCATCTGGATCCAATATGTTTGAAAATGCGAGAACAGTCGGAGTTAGCATTAGCAGAGATCTAGATAAGATGCGTAAATTACACAAAAGCATGGAGAATAACTTCTTTATTTCTCTACCAAACCCTATGCTGTGACCACTCTTTAGAATCGTCTCTTCGAGACGATTCTAAAGAGTGGTCACAGCATAGGGTTTGATTGAGATATAACGATTTTAGTATTATAGTACGCACCTAAATCTGTTGTTCTGGGTTAGTACTAGTCTTTGTTATTGATACAAATATATTTTAACTTCTATCCCGCTAACCGCGATTTTAGTCAAATCAGCAATTGGATCCAGATGAGATACCGAGTAACTCGGCGTCTCACCAGGAACTAAACTGTATGACACTTTGTCAAAAGATTCTCAAAAGCTTGTGTCATGAGACTCGTTCAACCGTTTCTCAAAAGCGTGTTTAAGTCGGAAGTAGTCAAAATCATACTGGGCCCAATTATGAGCTGATATTATCTTTTCACAGCGCGATGAGGATTAATTAACAAACAAGTCATATCAAAGTTGCCATCTGTTAGAAGATATACAGTAAAAACCCTCTAAACCGGACCTGCAACTTAGTGTATCGGTCATGGAGACAGGTGACAGCTTAATGCAGGATGAAAGTCATGCAGAAAGCTCCTATAGGAGCTCTCTGCATGACTTTCACCCTACATTAAGCAACAACCTGCCTTTAAGTATCAACATTCTTCTCTGCTAGAATTCCGGTTTAGAGGGGTTTTACTGTATCGACATAATAGCTATTCTTTGTCTCCATTCACTGTATACTAAATTAATGCATGTCCTATAAAACAAGATATCTTAAGTTTGATGTGCAATACACGCACACTAAAAAGATATAGAGTCTATTTAACCGTTCACGTCGAGACTATTCATGTTAGAAATCATAACATCATGAACATTCATTAGCTGATATTTTTAACCCTTCGCTGCCAATGCCGGATCTGTGATTACCTATGCAAACAGTTTGGATCCAGATGAGACGCCGAGTAACTCGGCGTCTCATCAGGATCCAAGCTGTTTGTTACTGTTACTATGTTTTGGAAACAAAAATGAAGAAAATCAAAAGAATGAAAATTTGTAGCAGACGACAAAGTTAGCAGACGACAGAGTTTGGCAGCGAAAGGGTTAATAAACACGAGCTCATGAATATTGCAGACACTGCAGAATCATATCCATATTATTCCATAAGCAAACAGAATAGACCCTGATCAGACGGATCATACACGAACCGCGTGATCTGGGTCTACTCTGTTTTCAAAGGCGTGCAATTCGTCTATCTATGGTAAAGGGTTCATGCTATATAAGTACAATCTTACAATTTTCCTTCGACAGTCATAAGAGTCCCCCAAACTTATAGTCGGATCTGGGTCTACTCTGTTTACAAATGTGTTAACTCTTCGCTTGCTATTCGCTTCAATATACTTACCTGTAAATAGTGAAGACCCAGATGAGACAGCTCCTGCAGGAGCTGTCTCATCTAGGTCTGCACTATTTACAAGTTGATTGTGCAACCAGTGCACTCCACAGCAGTGATTGCACAGCGAAATACTTGTACACAGTGAAGATATATGTAATGATACAACAGGACATGGGTAAAGAAGGAGAACTGTATTTTAAAATTCAGCAAGCGAAGGGTTAAAAGGCGTATCTATGGTGTAAAGGATTAACCCTTTCCTTCATATAAACGACTTTTCTCGCCATACCCAGAACAGACGACTCCTATTGGAGCTGTCTAATCAGGGTCTGCTGTATTTGCTAATGGAATTATTTTAGATCTGACCGTACAGTTTCGACCAATACGAAACAATCCAGTACCATTTACCTCATGAATATTCATGTAAGAACTCGTCATCATGAATATTATGGTATCTGAACACATGAATATTTGGCCATGGCAGAATCTGTATAATTCTCTTAGAAGTATTAGAAATAGTGTACATAATGTCAGAAAACTGCTTCTTGGCCAAGCTGTGGATACTCTTGTATCACATTTGATATTTTATAAGTAAACCCCATCTAATGTGATCACCTGCAGGAGTCATCTAAACTTGGCTTACACAGTTTTCCCATCTGACAAGGACACTATAGGGATAAATGAGTTAAACTTTATCCAGGTATTTGCGATCTGATTCGCATTTGCAAACAGTTTGGATCCAGATGAGACCCCGAGTAACTCGTCATCTCATCAGTGGTCTAAGCTGTTTGACACTCGGTCTCAAAACTATGATCGAGTCAAAACTGCACCAGATCAAATGTTGATCTACTCCACAGTGGGGGGGGGGGGGTGTAAGGATTAAGAGTACCTAAATTGTTGGTGCTTTTCAAATAGTACAGATTCATACCAGCCCCAATCAGTCTCAAATACACCGACTGACACTACATCATTCCTTTCCCGGCTTTGTCATTGATTGGCTATTATACAATACCAGTACTCCGGTACAGCAGAACTTGTCCTAAGCGGTCATTCATTGATTGAACATTGGAGTCTTAAAAATCAGGTGGTCGCTTAACCCATTACCTCATAGGCTATTTTTAGATACAACCTCTTTGAATTAATCTACCGGAAAGGAGCATTACTTAGAGAAAAGGAAAAAATAGAAATTTGTAGTTTGAAACCATTGTGATAAATAGAGCATTTGCTCCTATGGGAGCAAATGCTCTATTAATCACAATGGTTTCACAAAGTGACTTTTACAGTCGTCAAAAGTCGTCAATATGAGGGAAAGGGTTAATGCATGGACAAAATAATGCAGAAAGCTCTTATAGGAGCTTTCTGCATTATTTTTGACCTGCATTAAGCTACCACCTGCCTTACAGGTCCATTATTATACCTCTTGTTTTTATAATCACTTCAGACAGGTTCTACTGATCACTGATCGAAGAAACAATAAATATATAGGTTTTTTCATGGATTGGTTTATCATATGAGTATAGTGGTGCTGATGTGTGTCTTTTGATTTAGTTTGACCAGTGCTCCGCCTCTTTGTATATGTTGTCTCATTGTTTCAGATATAATTGAGAAGGCAGCGAATAACAAGCTGGGTGACATTCCTGGGAATTATAATCAGGTATGTATAACCCGGCCCGGAGTGTTCAAAAAAGAGAGAAAAATAAAGAAATAAAATGAAGACAAAACTAGAATATGAGGTAGGAACGAATACAGCTGGGGACGAAACCCAAAACATTGCAACTTGTAAAGAAAACATCCGAAAAAGTATTTTGTAAACACGCTTTTCCATCTTTGAATATAGAATCACTACATATGAACACAATACTTATCCATCACTGTATAAGCATAATTATGGTCTGAAAAGCGTGCAATTCACGCATTGTGGTGCTTTTCGACCCAGGGACTTTCCTTAAGACAAAACAGACATTTCTGATAATCAAATGCATGCATGTGTGTGAGAGTGTTGTTCTCAAAGTAAGAAAGAAACGTATTAATCATTGTTTCTTTTTCATTTTGATACTGCGTGACTGTACATTGTATATGTTTATAATCTGGATGTTATTTAGGATAGTTCTCGTGTTTTTGCTTACATGTATATGCAAACAGAAATAAAAACTACTTTGACCTGACATGATTTGAGATGACATAGAAACACGTATCAAAATACAATACTATGGTCGGGGCTTAATCAATAGTTCTTGTATCACAATACCAACTAGTAAGAAAAAAAACCAACACTATTTAATTCAATTTCACCAGTTCTTATTCACCAAATTCTTAACCGAAACATTGTATCTATAGAAAAAGCAATTACAATAAGACATCGCTCAAATAAGTGTCATTTAATTCAGATGAGACGCCGAATAACCCGGCGTCTCATGTGGGGTCAAGCTGTTTGACACTCGGTCAATAGTTTCTCAAAAGTTTGATCGAAATGTAAGTAGTTTGAATTATACCAGATCCAAATTTGGGCATACATTATTTTTTTCACGACGAGTTCATGGTATAGATAACGTATCTAATTTTATATAGAAATCTGAGTATACAGTGGAACAGTCATTACTTGAATATATGAGTTTTAAAAAGAATGTGGTTGCTTAATGCAGGGCAACGGTAATACAGAAAGCTCCTATAGGAGCTTTCTGTATTACTTTTGACCTGCATTAAGCTATGACCTGCTTTATAGGCCCATACCTCTTTTTGACAATCGCTTAAGACATGTTCTACTGTAAGTTAGAATTCATTGAAATTTCGTTGACCGAATATATCTTGAATTAATTATTTATTAATGATAATGGATTCATTAATAACTGCCAAGTTTATGCACCAAACACCCGCCACCCAACTCTAGGGGAGGTTATGAGGCAATTTATATGCAGACATTTTAACCCTCATGCTGCTGTATAAATGATAAATGCTCAAAAATCTTATCAAATTCCTTACTTCCAATTTATTGAAGTATTTGAAAAAACTATTGATCGAGTGCCGAGTAGGTTGGATCCTGATGAGATGCCGAGCTATTCAGCTTCTCATCTAGGTTCAAGCTGTTTGTAAATGCTAGTCAGACCGCACGGGGAAGTCTCTGTGAATTATTAGTAAACATAGCCTGTTAATCGCGACCTGACAGGCACTTGTATACGACCTGATATGCGCTTGCACACGACCTGACAGACGCTTGCACACAGTTTGGACTCGGATAAGACATCGGGTAACTCAGCGTCTCCTCAGGATCCAAGCTGTTTGACGCGCGGTCAATGGTTTCTCAAAAGCTTGAACGATTTGGAAGCAAGCGGGAGATGTAACATACCACAGTTTAACCCTTTCCCCCATATAAATGTGCTACAGAATCTGTGCTATTTGCTAATGGAATTTGATAGAACTGTTTCTTTAGTTTCTAAAATGGCTACACTGTATCCCCTTCCGTATTCTGTCCATGAATATTCAGTAGGTATTGAAATTCGACCTAAATATAGAACATGGAATGGTTTAGGTAGATGTCATCTTCACAGTATGCTAAGAGTTAATATGGTTAATATGGACTACGTGCTCTTGGCATATTGAATAGGAATGTACAACTGTTAGCGAATGTTATGTTGGATCGGTGAAATAGTGTGACCCCTTATTTTTTGTCCCCTATTGACTTCCGACCGGTTTAATGGAATACATGTGTGCGTTGTTCAGTTCTTTAGTCCGTCAGGCTGCCAGTTCGTCCTGATTTGAGTGTCCCATGTGTGTCTTTGACATGCATGGATATATTTTGATACTGTTACACGGAGCTACATGTACAGATAAAGATGCGTACCCAAAATCTAAAACCGTCGTTTCTCCACCAACCCTATGTCTCTTCGAGACGATTCTGAAGAGTGGTCACAACATAGGGTTTGCTGGAGAAATAAAGAAGTTATTCTTGAAATTTTTTTTAATTTACGCATCTTATCTGAACCTCTGGATTCAACTTCACAGAATCGTTGCCTATGCCACTTGCGTGGTAAAAGCCACAGGCGTTTATCAACTATAACATTTCTGAAAAAAATATCTGTTCTGTATCTTCCACATTTATAGGCACTTTATGGCGGTCAGGCAGGGGTTGGATGGGGATAAAACGGAAGGATATCTTATGTAGAGCGTATGACTTGCATACTATTTTCGATTGTAATTCTCAGCAGTATAAGACAAAATAGCCCACACTCTGTGATATGGTCTTCGATTTTGACTGAAGCCCATGCACAGGACGATAATTAAGTTGTTTACATGTTTGCCTAATTCTGCATGTACCAATCTGAATCTGGGCCTGTACTCACTAGCATTCCCAGAATCCCAACCCCAGAGTTAAGGCTCAAGATAAGACGGGACCAGAAACCAAGACCATATTTCAGCATAGTGTTTAGGCTTGAATATGAGGGTCTTTGATAAAACAAAACCGATGTTTTATTTTTTCTTCAGTACACATCGTACATAATCGGGTATGCTATTTGCGTGGCTATCGGAGTTCTCTTTATCTTCATCTTTCCAATCGTCGCCTGCTGTGTCTGCTGCTGCCGCTGCTGCTGCGGGAATTGTGGCGGGAAAATGTACCAGTCCCCGGAGGATGCCAAGAACACGTGTAAAAGGAATGCTTTCGCAGCAGTACTGGGAGTAATCATGGCATTCTTGTTGTAAGTAAACAATATACAAATACAAATATAGATATTTTATTAAGCATTAAAACACGTTGTTTTGGCCATCAGAAAACATCAACACATAGTGAAAATACATGAAAAGTATTACAATGAACAAGGTAGATAAGCCAGAATATTTCAGAAGAGTTGTCGTTATTGTGAAGAACTTATTTTATGTTATTCAATTTAAATTGTTCTGGTAAATTCATAAGTACACACGAACAATGGTTACTAAATTTGATACCTTTGCAAACAGAGTAGAAATAGATCAGATGTAACCTGTAGGAGCTGTCTGATCAGTATCTGCTCTGTTTCCTGCACAATATCTTATACGAGGGGTGTTCCAAAAATAATGTCACTTGCATCGGTGCTCATATAGCGGAAGTGCTTTTGTTCATTTTAATTTGCTCTGCCCTTCAAAATACTCTCCGCCAGCCAGAATACACATTTTGGAAGCATTTTTCATACTCTTCAATGGGGACACCCATCAGACACTGATAAACAGAAGATCCAAGGCCATTTCTCGAATTGTATCTCCTTCCAGATAAATGATATTTAAGTTTTGGAAAGAGAAAATAGTCGAAGGGGGCCAAGTCTGGCGAATACGGAGGGTGCGGAAGGACGGTAACCTTCTCTGACTCCAAAAGTCAGTCACAATACGTGCCTTGTGAGCGGGTGCATTATCATGCAAAAGTCGGACATACTTAAGTCCTGTTTTGGGGCGGCTACTTTTGTAGTAGTTCTTCAATTTTCTCAGAACAACGTTTTTATAGAACTTGCCTGTGACCGTTCTGCCTTTTGGCACCGGGATTTGAATAGCTGGACCCTTATTAGTGAAAAAAATAGCATACAAAACCTTCTTTACCGTTCGTATTCGTTTGGCAATACTTGGGCGTCTGGCATTTTTAGTGGCCCATATTCGGTTGGAAACCTTCCGCTTTGGTTCAAAATAATACACCCAGGTCTCATCACCAGTGACTATATTATCAAAAGCCTTTTTACTATATTTTGGGTACATTTTGAGAAGTTTTTTTTGCCATTGTTACACGCGTCTTCTTTTGCTCATCCGTTAACAAATGGGGTATCCATCTTGCATTTATCTTTCTAACTTTTAGGTGTTTCTTCAAAATTGCATGAACTCTTGCTAACGACAAGTTTGTCATTCGAGCCATTTGTCTTACGGTGAATCGAGCATCAGTTTTGAGGATATTTCGGATTTTTTCTATGTTACCTTTGGTCGTAGTTGTTGCAGGACGACCTGGGCGAGCAGCATCTTTCAGTTGCTGCTGCCCAGCACTAAATTTAGCTACCCACCTACAAACAGTCCTGTGGGACATTTGGCCCTCCCCATAAATGTCACACACCTCGCGGTGAATATCTACAGCCTTTATGCCGAGTAATGACCTACCTTTTATATAGGCCCTAATTTCAAGAACATTTTCAGCTCGTTTTCCTGTCATTTTGTGTATAGTCTAACGAATAGGCTATGAAACGATGTACACTGTACCGAGGCAAGTGAACGTGTGGACGAGATATTTACCTGTGTCACGAGCCAGTGATCACTCATTCGACACGAGGTGGTTTTGTGCATGAATTGCACGATTTCCGCGAAATAAAGCACAGATGACATTAATTTTGGAACACCCCTCGTATCTGATTCCATACTATTTAGCATGGCTATGAATTCAATTGTTTTATATTACAATATAAAATAAGTAGTTAATTAATTTTCATGATAGTCTGCCATGAATTTTCGGGAAGTAAAGGTTAGATGTATGTTTTTTGTAAGAGTGTTTTGCCTATTATACTTGTATCTATAGTCAAACAACTAGGTCTGACGGGTCACGGGTTCGCCGAGTCCATTTTTAAGGGAGATCAGCATTTTGGATATCCACGTGCCATTTATAAAACAAATTGTTTAGTTATAGGCATAAAAAATAAGCGCATTAGTTATCGGAAATATAGCGTAGTGGATAAGACGTAGGACCATAAAGAAGTATATGATCGGCGAACATTTTATTAGGCGCAGGTTCGAGTCTCGCATCAACCTAAAATATTTTTTTGGCTAAAAATATTAAGGAAATTCCCCTTGAGAGCATTAGTTTTGTTGTGCATTAAGAAGCCACTTGTACAAGACATTTGCTAAAACTTATATTGATATTTATATTTTAGCATCGATTTATTATTGAAAATATGGCTAATATAGGACTCGAACTCAAACAAAGGCACCCTTCCCTAACATAGACGACCATGTGCATAAATGGCCATTACAATTATACAATATGACATAAAATAATACTCTACTATTCATTAAAAATTAAAAAAAAGTTTAAGGTCGACACGGGATTCGAACCCACGCTCAATAAAAAAAAAACTACACTCGCAATGTCTTCTGCGTACCTAGACTTTACCCACTGAGCTAAACTGCTGACAACAATTCCGCCTTCAATTTTATCTTATATACTAAACTCGTCTGTTTAAAAAATGGTCCGAGAACATGCGGAATGCTGATCTCCCTCAAAAATGGACTCGGCTGACCTTTGACACGTCAGACCTAGTTGTTTGACTATACAATGTCTATAGATTATTGAATTATACGGAAGCCATAACACGTCAATAGAAAACATAGTATAAAAATACTACGTCACAAGAATATGGGCTATTTTTCAGAACGGGCGCCGCGTGTATATATGTCAACAATGACAACACGTCAGATGCTATAAATAGCATCACAACAACGACCAATGCGAACCTCCATGACGTTAAACTATACGTCAACAATACCATGGATGTAGGTTGTTTCCCTTTTTTCAAACTAACAGGAACTTATACTGGGTTATGAGTCGACCTTTTTGACTCGATGATGCTCGAAAAAAATACTTACCCCCTCCTTCTGATATTCTTAACCTGACTGACATTTACAAACGTAATATGGTGAATGTTATTTGGAAACTAAACGTTGAATGAATCGAAGTTAACTAATATTGCAACATATCAGATAGAGGTCGTGATAGGATGCTTAAATTAAAACATTTTCAAAAGTATTTTCTTTATTTCTCCACCAAACCCTATGTTGTGACCACTCTTTAGAATCGTCTCTTCGAGATGATTCTGTAGAGTGGCCACAACATAGGGTTTGTTGGAGAAATTATGATTTTAGAATTTGAGTATACATACACCTTTATCTGTTGCTCTGTCAGAGTTTGACCACATGCGTTGTTACATTTAAATAAGGGCTAAACGTCTTCCTTTCTATAATAGAGCTATTAAAGATCCAATATTCAACCTCTAGTTGTAAGTCGATCTAAGACTGTGGAAGAAATCGACGTTTGTGATTCAGTGATACGTCGGAGATTCCGTTATTTGTCAAATAAACCATTATGTTTCAACTTTGATAGCCAACTTCAAAATGTAATAACCCGTTGGATTAGGAAACGAATATACTAATATTTGCAAACTGCGTAGACCTAGATGAGAGTACTTTTAGAGAACCCTCTGTTTAAGATCTGCATTGTTTGTCGTTAAAACATCTCGCAAAGTAGACCCTTTCATACTGTAAAGCACTGATAGGTCATTTCACTTTCAAAACTCCGTATTTAAAGAGATATTGACTACAACTTGATTTATATATCTCTTATGTTCAATAGCTACTGCAAATATTGTCTTGTAGAATAAGAGAGTAGTCACGTTCTTTCCGAAACAACATTATCCCTTAACTTCACAGGGGTGTCTACCGTATAGCTAACGTGTTTGTGATCACGTGCCATTGTGAACATTCAACTAATTGATATTGATTGTGTCAATATTTCTTACCTGAGTATGATATTTCATGAAATAAATGGTTAACATTTTAATACACTTGTTCATATTTTGCAAAATTCAGAATACATATATAACACAAAATGGAAGCCTTTACAGTAACCCCCTATCAACCGGAATTCTATTAGAGAAAAAATAGATACATTTAGACAGGTGGCTGCTTAAATCAGAGTGAAAGTCACCCAAAAAGCTCCTGGAGAGCTTCCTGTATGACTTTCAACCTGCATTAAGCTACCACCGTTCTCCAATACCGATATTTATAGAGTTTTAGAGGTTTTAGAGTTTTTTAATTGTATATCAACTTTATTTACATTTCAGCAAGTTGATCATATTGTGGGCAACAATTTCAACTTCCTGCAAAGTGCCTTATACAGAGATCTCGATAGTGAGTACACTTTAACCTTTAGCATGCCTCTTTTGCATGTAATTACCCCTCCAGACAGTTGACATACAGATGAGTCTAGTAATTGAATACAGTAAAACCTCTCTATAACGGCCACTAAATTGTGTTAATCAGTTGGTATTTAGGGCAGGTGGCTGCTTAAAGCAAGGTGAAAGTAAAACAGAACGCTCCTATAGGAGCGTTCTGTTTTACTTTCATCTTGCTTTAAGCAGCCGCCTGCCTTTTAACAAAAATACTTGATGTAATTTAGTGGCCGTTATAGAGAGGTTTTACTGTATTTGACACTCAATCTGATTACAAACAGAAATGCCAAAGCCTATCTTACTGCTACTCAATAGAATCGCCTCAGGGAGGCAAACAGCAGACCCTCAGGGAGGCGAACAGCAGACCCTCAGGGAGGCAAACAGCAGACCCTCAGGGAGGCAAACAGCAGACCCTCAGGGAGGCAAACAGCAGACCCTCAGGGAGGCGATTCTATTGAGTAGCAGTAAGATAGGGTTTGGCGGAGAACTGTAAGAAATATTCTAATTTTATTTTCTAAATGTGCTTCTCCAATCTACAGCCTTACTTCTGAAAGGCGATTCTAATCAATACCAACAATGTTTTGAGGTGGTTAACCCTTTCGCTCATACAATAGTCTTATTGAATTTGATATATCTGTTTCTTAATTTTCTAAAATGGCAACGATGTTCTAACTTCCATGTTTCATTACAACTATTTTGCTCATGAATATTCTGTAGTTTTTTTTAAATTTGGAATACATATAGAACATGCAAATGGTTAATGGCTGTCCATGGACGTTTTAAAACACAGATGGCTTAATAAAAGGGATTTACTTTGTATATAGGGCTTTATATTAGACTGAAACCACAAGCAGAAGAGATCATCACTGAAGAACAAGCAGGGTTCTGAGTTGGACATTGTACCATAGAACATATATTTAACCTCAGGGTTCTCTGAGTTAAATACCCGCAACACCATCATGTTTTCATGTACTTCAAGACAGATTTAGTTTTCGACAGAGTCTGACATGAAGCAGTGTGGGCAACAATGAAAAAGTACAACGTCAGTGAGAACCTAGCCAAGACTATTTAACAGGTGTATGGCAAAGATTACAGTGCAGTGATCATCAATGGCAACCTAGGTGAATGGTTCAGAACTATGGTTGGAGTCAGGCAAGGATACCTTGTTTCACCAGGACTTTTCAACATCTTTCAGCAAATCATGCCTTGTATGATCATGGGGAAACTGTCAGTACTGGATGCAGAAACATCACAAACCTGTACTTTGCATATGGTATTGATAGGCTGACAGGGCATTTGCAGGACTCAAGGACATGCCTGAGCCAAGCTTCCACCAAGTTTTGGATGGAGATAAGTGCTGAGATGACCAAGCTCATGGAGAACACCGCAGAACACCTTGGAGATGATATAGGGATTAATGGACAAAGGCTCTGGACAGCATCAGCCTTTAAGTACCAAGGGTCTATCATGACAGATGAAGACTAAACCTGAAGCTTTAGTTAGAATTACACAAGTAATATCTGTTCTTGCAAAGCTGAAATCAATTTGGAAGAATAGGAACATTTCACTCCATACCGAGATGAGAATTATGTCGTCTCAATACTCCCGTGTGTGCTAGTGAGACATGGACGCTGGAGAGAAGAATCCAATACTGAGAGACGAGATGCTACAGAAGTGTCCTAAACATCTTTTACAAGGACCGATCACGTCACCAATGAAGAGTTCCGCAGTGGGGTTCGGACACTGATTAGCCCATATAAAGAGCTTCTCAGTATACTTAAGAAAAGGAAGTTGAGATGGTATAGTTATGTCTCCCGCTCAACAGGCCTCAACATGGAATATAACACAAATGACAGGTCTGTGTTTTGCAACGTCCCAGAGGGCAGTGGAAGACAGGACAACGTGGACAGAGCTTGCCATGAAGCCAGCTAATATCTCCCTGCGATCAACTAGATTACGGAAAAGGCGAAGTAAAATGAAGCAGGGCTTAATCTGCCTCTATATAGTTTTGCAAACATATACCAACTGTTGGGAACGCATAGTCTGTTCAGAGTTTACAGATTAATCCTTTCCCTAATAGATATGTCTTTTTAAGCCTTTGTAAACATAATAGACCAATATCAGGCGGCTGTTTAAGAGCCATATAATCAGGGTCTGCTGTGTTTGCTAATGACAAAGTATAGATTTGATTCTTCACTTTCCGTCATTGTCTGAAAACAACTCTTGCTATTATGCCATTAATAATATTTCAGCTCATGAATATTCATAAAGTCATTATTTTCCATGAATAATCGTCAGGGTATGGGTCATAACTCATTGGCATCTGTTTTCTTGTTTTTATTCAACTCTTAAATTATTTGACCTAGATTAGATATAGCGTCCACGAGTTGCTGGGGTGTTTCCTAAAACCTGCAATACTATGAAGGCATTTCAAAACTGCATTTAATAGAGTGGAATTGTTAGCAGAAGTTTCAGAGTGAAATAGCCCGTCAGTGTGAAAGGTTTGAGGAAATTGAATGACAAACAGTGCAAACCCTGATCAGAGGTTTCCTCTAATAGCCCACTTATCTGGGTCCTCACTGCTTGCAAATGACAATGCAAGTGTATTTTGCATTCAAATGACTAATTCTTAAAATACCACAAACATATTAACCATACAGTTGTTGTCGCATTACCAGTTATTAGTTTATTTAGAGAAATTCTGTTAAAAAACAAATCACTATATAGTTAGGACTTCATCTGCCTCTCTGTTTGGTGTGCGGTGGTCTAGTGGTAACGTATCTGACTACCAATCCGGAGGTCCGGGGTTCAAATCCCGGTCCCTCCCGGAAATGATTCTGATTTTTGTGAAAATATTCGACTTCTCACCACTAAGAGGATATTCAAGTGAAACAGTAACGCGAACCCCTTCCGCGAACAGTAAGTGGTTAGGTGTTGAGGCAGAAACAATCCGCAATAGAAATTGACTTGCATAGACAAACACGTAGTTGTGCATTGGATGCTGTTTTCTGTGTTTGCGTTCTGCATTTTTCTTTAAATAATTCATAAACCAAATAATGATTATTCCCTGATAACAACGACTGTTGCCATGGCCTATTGAATGAAAGCCGTGGGTAGTTATTTATTCAAGCATTTCAAATGAAAGATTAGAATAGTCTTATTACAGTAAACCCTGTCTTAAGTGACCTTTAAAAATGGATCTCATTATGGGTCTGTAAAGCAGATGGTAGCTTAATGCAGTTCAAAAGTATTACTTGTGCCCTGTATTAAGCAATCAACTGTTTTTTAAGATTCCTGTGGTCCAATCAATATAAGACATGTTGTTCTACTGTACATGCACACCTTCACTTGTGACGTATCACAAGCTATTTAGATTGAAGGGAGATAATCAGTTTTGACTAGAAATGGACTGTATATTAGAGTAGAGTATATAAGAGTTGGGTGTATGTTTGACTCGCGCACCACACTACTGTATGTAGGTACAGTAAAGTCTTGTTAATGCGACCACTCAAAAGAAGTATAATTCTGAAAAGTGGTACATGTAGCTTAATGCAGGACAAAAGTCATACAGAAAACTCATATAGTCTAGTTCGTACGACCACTCAAAAGAAGTATAATTCTGCATTACTTTAGCCCTGCATTAAGCAAGCACCTGGTTTTGCAGACTCCAATGTTTATACATCATGTGGTCCCTTTAACAAGATTTTACTTGTAGACAGTGTAGACCAAGCCAATCACAAAGCGCGTAGAAGCGCCTTTTCACGCATCACACTGGAGAATACCTTTAACAAATTAGCAAATGTTATTTATTTATATTTCTCTAAGGTCTGACACATAGTGTGGAGCCTGATAATATGTCATATCCCCGTCTAGGGCAACTGTCTGGGGCTACTCTGCAAAACATTTAAAGGATCGTTTTGGTTGTGAAACACATTTAAAGAGGAAGTCCCTACAGTGAATGCATAATTTCGATACTATCATAAAACTTGGTATTTGTTATGATCAATCATTATTACGAAGATTGTAAACTTGAACTTATAATCGAAAAATGCCCCTGTAGTACAAACTAAATCGTTTTCATCGATACTTATAGTTTTTGTTTTACAGCAAAATATCGACCTTGGTCGAATAGTTAACGAAAATAAAACGCGAACCGAATACATACTAATAAATTGTCGAATAAAACGGATCTTCGAGATAAAACTCATGAAAGTAATGTCTTCTTCGGCGTTTATTCGACTGGCTTCTTGCGATATACTTCTTTTCAGTATATAAACAAATGCTGTATGGAATTCTTAGACATTTTAACCCTTCGCTTGCTAATTGCGTCAATATACCTACCTGTAAACAGTGAAGACCCAGATGAGATAGCTCCTGCAGGAGCTGTCTCATCAGGGTCTGCACTATTTACAAGTTGATTGTGCAACCAGTGCACTCCACAGCAGTGGTTGCACAGCGCAATACTTGTACACAGTGAAGATATATATAATTATACAACAGTGCATGGGTAAAGAAGTAGAAATGTATTTTAAAATTCAGCAAGCGAAGGGTTAAAACACGTTGCATGTAGAGACTATCACTTTAACTGCGCTCTATGCGAACTTGCTTCGACATTTGCAAACAGTTTGGATACACATTAGCTAACGATTGGCTCTCATCGTCACTGTTTGTTGAAGACACATCGTCCATCTGCTCTTATAAGTACTGTTTTCTTTCAGATGTAGCATATCTGGTCGGTCTACCACTACGAACAGATATAGAGAACCAAACAGGCATCAGGACAACATTGACTGCGGCCAATGCACTAACCACAGGTTTGTATAACCCTTTCCTTCATAGAAGCGCGTTTTCACGTATTTATTTGATAAATTGTTTTCTTGGCATTTGCATACAATAATATTTGGTATTGGTAGAAACTGTAGAGCCAGATCCATTATATTTTTTTTCATAAGCAAACAGAGCAGACCCGATTAGGAGCCGTTTGATCTAGGTCTACTCAGTTTGCAATTACGTGAAATGCGTTTGTATGAATGAAAGGCTTAATCTCTTAACTCAGGGAAATTTATCCTAATTTCTAGGCTATATCCAATCTTGTTGCTACTTATTAGAACTGCCTCTTCTATGTGGTTCTAATAATTACCATTTAGATGGCGTTGGCAGAGAAATTTAAGAACAGTTTACCGAAATGCCTACCTGAATGCTCCTCTTATTTGCAGCTTAGAAGAAATACTCAATCGCTAATTGCTACTTTCTATCTCTTGCACATTTATAAGTGCTCTCACTTACTCTTTCACTCGTTTGTCCACTGACTCATTCACTGACCGTTGGTCTTATTTACTCGACTCAGTTTTTCCTTCTTAACTATCTTATTGTCCAATCAATTTCTCTTTTTTTTCAAATACAATTATAAGTTGAATATGAATTAAAGCAGCGATAACGAACCATGTGAGTATAATGACATATGACGCGTGACACGCACTAACCTACACTCGCGCACAATCAAGCACAATACACAATTAACCCTTTCCTTCATACAAACGCTTTTTCACGCCATTGTAAACAGAGTAGACCCAGGTGGACCTATAGAAGCCGTCTGGTCGATGTCTGCTATGTTTGCTTATGAAATTATAATAGATCTGACACTAAAATTTCTATTAATTCCAAATATAGATATGTCATTATAAAACAAACAGCTACATCTAATAAATATTCATGATGCGTTTATTTCTTGGAAATATGCCAGAGAAACAGGTAAATTAGAAGCTTATTTAAGATCTCGCATTTATTCTGTATAAAATGATACAGTAACACATGTCTGTTCTGAAACTTCAATAACCACCTAACTATGAGAATATTATCCATGGGGCATTTTTGCAAAGCCAATACCCATTTAATTTTTGTTATTAGTTTAGGTCTATTTTAATTGTATTTCAGATTTGGAGACGGTCAATACGTCCCTAGCAGATGTGGAAGCTAAGGTTTCCGATCTCAATACTTCAATAAATGCCATGTCGGCCGCTCTCGACACTGCCCGAACCGACATCGGCGCAATTTTCACAACTTGTGGTGTCACTTGCCCGACCCCACAGCCTGATTATAATGTCCAGACAGGCATCGACTCCTCACAGGTATCCCGTTACGTCCCTACATCTGACGCTACCACCAAAACGAGGTCTAATTATGGGTCTTAAAGACAGGTAGTAGCATAATGCAGGGCGAAAGTTATGCAGAAAGCTCCTACAGGAGCTTTCTGCATAACTTTCACCATGCATTAAGCAACCACCTGTATTAAAAGACATTATGTTTATTCATAAAATGGTCGTTTTAGAGAATATATTGGCTGTTTTTAACACCGTCATACTAATGCGATGTCTAAAACTTATTCTGGCTATATTTGCGCTCTGTGCAAAGATTCCAATGATATATAAATCTCAATGAATAGCTTTGTCTATTTATTATCACATTGATCCAAGTAGGGGAGACGAAAGTGCGAATGTCTTTGAAGCCTAGTATAGGTGATTCTACAATCAAATTGTATATTGCATTGTTGTCATTTACAGGGGCGTACATGTAGCTAGCGATACGCACTTACGCACGTGCGTAACATCAATCGGAAAGTTGAAAACATTATTATGTAACATAAATCGAAGGCTAAGAGGGTAGACTTCGATAAACGATCTGTCTTGTCGTGTAAGCTGTAACCCATTCCCTCATATTGACGCCTTTTGATGCCTCTGTAAAAACAACATTTGAAACCATTGTAATAAATAGAGCAATTGCTCCTATTTGTCACAGTGGTTTAAAAAAGAACACAATTCTAAATTTCCCCGGAGAAGCATGCCGTCGGAACCCTGTAGCCACGGTATGTACAATTCATATGGGTTCAGCTATATGATCCTGATTTAAAATTTTCATATACCAAAATTGTAACACAACAATACCGGGAAATTAATAGATACACACTATACGATTTAACTATACTTTATCCTGCCATTCGCGATTAGGCTAGCATTTTCAAACGAGTTGTACCTAAATGGCATATCGAGTGACAAGGCGTCACACTTAGGCTCGTTTCTACTCGCTTAACCCATAACCCCATAGGCTATTTTTAGATCCTACCTTTTTTAATAAATCTACCGAAAAGGAGCATTAACTAAAGAAAAGGAAAAGTTTAGAATTTTGTAGTTTGAAACCATTGTGATAAATAGAGCATTTGCTCCTAAAGGAGCAAATGCTCTATTTATCACAATGGTTTCACAAAGTGACTTTTACAGAGTCATCAATAGTCGTAAATATGAGGGAATGGCTTAAATATTTAACTAGAGTCACACAACCAACCTCTTTTAAAAAGCAAGATGAGAGTGTGAGCAGACATATTTTCATAACAGAATAAGCGATACAATCCTGAATATATTTTTTCTAGCTTCCTGATCTGTCCGGACCACGGAGTAGCATGGACAGCACGTTGGGTGCTAACCTGGCAGGCAAAATTACTGATGTAAGCCTATCGAAAACTATAATTGTTAAATATCTATAAACAGCTTCAAAATGTTCTTGTTCTGTAATTCTGAAATCAGTGTTTCCAATTTTACATTCAGAGTGTCAAACAGTTCGGGTCATGATAACATAATGTCGAGTAAATATGCATCTTGGCTGGATCGACACTGTTTGCAAAACTCATCAATGTTTTGTTATTGCAATGATCTCGATACATTAATTTTATGAAGTAACAGACTGACGATCTTTATGGAACATTGGAATGACCAGATCTATCACTTTTGTAGATTTAAATTTGACAGCCTGTTTGTAGATTGTATGTCTAGTAATGATTTAACACTGCTGTAAATGTTATCGCATGAGGTCCATGCATTTTGATGAGTCCATAACCTTTATATAGTGACCTTGAACTTTTACCTTGATCTCTGTTATCTTGTTCAGATTTTGTGAAAACGCACATTTACAGTAAATGCTATATCTTAACATTAGTTTCATACAGACACAGTTTTACATATACAGTAAAACCTCTCTATAACGACCACTAAATTACATCAATTATTTTGTGTTGAAGGCAGGTGGTTGCTTAAAACAAGGTGAAAGTAAAACAGAACGCTCCTATAGGAGCGTTCTGTTTTACTTTCACCTTGCTTTAAGCAACCACCTGCTCTAAATACATGTACCAGCTAATTAACTCAATTTAGTGGCCGTTATGGAGAGGTTTTGCATATGTTCCTTCACCCTTTACTCCATAAATACGCATTGGCAACCCAGGTCAGACGGTTGTATGAGCCGTACGATCAGGATCTGCTCTGTTTGCTACTAATGCAATACAGATACATGTATGATTCTACAGTTTCTGCCATGGCCAAATATTCACGAGTCCATGTGCTATTATAACAATATGTGTTTGTGAAACACTATGCCCCGATATGACCTTTGACCCTGAAGGATGACCTTGACCTTGACATGTCACCACTCAAATTACAGCTTTATGAGATACACATGAATGTCAAATATCAAGTCTCTATCTCTACAGGTTCAAAAGTTATGGTCAGTGTTAAAGTCGATGATTTGACCTATATAATTGACCCCTGACCTTGAAGGATGACCTTGACCTTAACATGTCACCCCTCAAAATGTGCGGCTGCATGAGATACATATGCATGCCAAATATCAAGTCTCTTTCTGCACTGGCTCTATAACATATGACCAATATTAAAGTTGTCCTCAATCAAACAGACAAACGGACAGACAGACGAACAGACAAACATACAGGACAAAACAATGTGCCCCAGATCTGGAGAATACTTAGTCTTATTAGTATTCACCATGTCATTGTCCCTTACATTGATATACATGAAGTAAATGGTTATTTAAAGCATTATCATGCACAAGATGCTAGCCTATTGTACCAGTGGTAAACAATTGAATAGTCATTAGATTCCCTTTCCCTCATATACACCTGTTTTCACGCATTTGCAAACAGAGTAGACCCAGATCAGACGGATTCTATAGGAGCCGTCTGATCAGGGTCTGCTCTGTTTGCTAATGGAATTTGACAGATCTGTTTCTTTACTTTCAAAAATGGTTACTATGTTCCATCTTCCATATTTCATTATAACTATTTTGGCCACGAATATTCAGTTGGTATTGAAATTTGGAATAAACATAGAACAGAGAAAGGTTAAGTATGAATTTGCTAGAGTAGTTTGAATGACAAACCGTTCACAGCTTGCACTGTACAGTAGAACCTGCCTTAGAGTAGTATGCCGTGTTTGTTATTCAAAATCCTCTAGCAAGTCTAAGTCTTGGACTCTATATAGTAAAACCTCGATTATTCGAATTTTCGTTATAGAAGAATTTAGACCCTTTTAGGCAGGTGGCTGCTTAATGCATGGTGAAAGTCATGCAGAAAGCTCCTAGAGGAGCTTTCTGCATGACTTTCACCATGCATTAAGCTGCCACCTGTCTTAAAGAGCGATAATAATACGTATTTTAGTGTTCGGATAATCGAAGTTTTACTGTATTGAAACACTGATGGGCTATTCCAATCTGATAATTCAGCGTTACAAGGGTTCAAACTCGTTTGCTCTAAACTGATTCGTATTGTTCTAACAGGCTGAAAACGAGTTGGACAGTATCCCCCAAACAGTTGCTAATGACTCGAGCTCAACCATAACATGTAAGTCTATCATTAGTTTTAACCCTTTACAAGAGACCCAAACAAGATGATGCGTACATTTTACCAGAGACCCAAACAAGATGCGTACATTAAAACTTTTTTTCAAGTCTAGCTACTTTAATTCGCCATCAAACCTGCGCTGTGACCACTCTATGGAATCGTCGCGAAGAGGTGATTCGAAATGGTAGTCGCAAAGTAGGGTTTGGTGATGTATTCACTATTTTAGTATTTGAATATACGGAGAAATGACGATTTTCGTATTTGAATATGCGTAAATTGAAACATTTTCAAGAATAGCACCTTTATTCCCCCAACAAACCTTATGCTGTGACAACTTTTTTGGATATAATACTTACAATACATAATTGTTCTAAATGTATCGCTACATGTATCTGGAAACACATGTGACAGTTTAATACAGGTCTAAAGTAATGCTACAGGAGTTTTCAGCATTACTTTAGACCTGTATTAAGCTGTGGCCTTGAGAAATTGTTCAGATTAGATACCGGATGACTCGAACTTCTGTTATCTCGAACCAATTTGTATGGTCCCTTCAAGTTCGAGTTATCGAAGTTCAACTGTATTTGAATATGCACCTTTATCTATTGCTCTGTCTTTAATCCATAAATATTCATGTAAGAATTACCGACATAATGAATATTGATTAGCTGACTTTTTATATTGGTATACATGAATCAGCATAGGATGTTTTAGCTTTGGAAGAAACTGTGAATTTTGGTCTTTCATAATTCCATATATGTATAAATCAGACCCTGGTAAGACGTTGCCAACATGATTCGTCTGAGTTGGGTCTATTGTGTTTGCGAAGGTGCCAAAAGATGTTTCTATGAAGTAAAGGGTTAATGCTGGTACTGTTAACGAAATATTGGACTGACTTGTCCAGCACCCGCTCGTACTAATCTAATACAGTAAAACCTCGATTATTCGAATTTTCGTTATAGAAGAAGTTAGACCCTTTTAGGCAGGTGGCTGCTTAATGCATGGTGAAAGTCATGCAGAAAGCTCCTAGAGGAGCTTTCTGCATGACTTTCACCATGCATTAAGTTGCCACCTGTCTTAAAGATCGATAATAATACGTATTTTAGTGTTCGAATAATCGAAGTTTTACTGTATAATCTAATCAAACGTGATTAGAATGGTCGACATTGTAGAAAGTGCATTTTAAAGCATTCATGCATCATACAGGATGTATGTATTATATACTCAACAAAAATATTTAAGGGTCAGTGGTACTTTTCCCATAGGGTTTATGCAATGACTCTACAACTTTGGCATCCTGTAGTTTCCATATTCATAAATGCATTTCGACAACATTTACAGGAAGTATTGTCAAAATGTCCAGATTCCAGTGAGATTGAGTTATGCCAAGGTCCTATAGACATCCATGGAATGAAAAAACGAAAAATGGAAATTTCTGAAATTCTCCAAAAAATCAATTTTATTTTACTCTTATCTGGAATACCAACACACATGTCTTTAGTATGTCAAACATTTTGGTAAACCTTTCCATGTTCCATTATTTCCAATATTGATTTTCTATTTCAAAAGCAAGGAAAACTCCTGTTGAAAATCATGCAATATTTTGAGAAAAACATCGTTTTACATTTTTATCTCCACGGAGGTGCATAAGACTCCCGCAGGTATAAATTTCATCTGCACCCATTAATTAAAGCTCTAACAATAATTCCTGCAACTTTCGTTGGGATTAAGTGACATTGGTGAAAGATACGAAGTACCAAAGTTATGTAGTCAATATATTGAGCCATATGGGAACTGACCAGTGACCCTTAAATTATTTTGCTGAGTATATGATATATATGCACCATACGGACTGTATGTATTATACGGCACTTATGTTTCATACAGGCTGTATGTATTATATGACACTTTTGTATCACATGGGGTGTATGTATTATACGGTCCTTATGTATCATATGGACCTAATGTATCATACATGCTGTATGTATTACACAGGACTTATGTATCATACGGGACTTACGTATCATACAGACGGTATGTAGTATACGTGCATTAACTATCATACAGGTTGTATGTAGTATACGTGCATTATGTAGATGTATGCATTATACTGGACTTGTGTATCATAAGGCTGTATGTATTGTACAGCACTTATGTGTCATACAGGCTGTATGTATTATGTCAGCATTATGTATCATACGGGCCTAATGTATCATACAGGCTGTATGTATTACACAGGACTTATGTATCATACGGGATGGAATTATCATACGGGCCTAATGTATCATATGGCTAAATGTATGACACGGGCCTTATGTATGACACGGACCTAATACATCATACGGGCCTAATGTGTCGCTCTGGTCCGATATATCAAACGGGCCTAATGTATTTATACAGGCCTTATGTATTATACGGGCCTAATGTGTCATACGGACTTGGTGTTTCACATTGACCTAATACATCATACAGGCCTAATGTGTCACACTGGTCTAAGATATCATACAGGCCTAATGTGTCACACTGGTCTTATATATCATACGGGCCTAATATGTCATACTGGCCTAGTATACCATACGGACCTAGTGTATTCATAACATACCTAATGCATCATGCGGGTCAGATTAATCATACGGATTTTATTTCTCATACGGGCATTATGTATCATATAAATCTAATATAACACGCCAATCTCCGTGCAGAGCTGTCGTTCGTTACTCTCACGTACATCTCAGCGATGGGCTCAACGACAACATTCTTGGCAAAACCAATGGTTTGTGTTTTATGGTTATCTGAGTTGATAGTTTAAATTAAAATAGCCCGAATCAAGAACACATACGAGTGATTGATAAGTCCGTGTCCTGAGGCAGGGAGCAGCAGTTTGACCTCAATATTTTCATTTTATTTTTCAACGCAGTCAACTTGCAAGCTTACACACTTTGCCCAGCGGTGTTTGAGCATTTGGATACCTTCCCTGTAGAAGGTGGCATCTTGAGCCTCAAGAACTGCTTCAACAGTTTGTTTGACGTCATCGTCAGTGCGAAAATGGCGACCGCTTAGTTCCTTTTTTTATCTTGGGGAATAGGTAATAGTCAGAGGGTGCTAAATCAGGGGAATATGGTGGATGCTCAACCATTTGGAAACCACATTCCTGAATGGCAGCCATGGCAACAGTGGACTTGTGTGCTGGAACATTGTCCTGATGGAAGAGCACACCTAATGACAGCTTGTCACGCCTTGTCTCCTTGATTTTTTCACGAAGCTGCCTCATGAGGTCAGCACAATACCTTCCGGTAATAGTTTGACCTATATCAAGATAATCCACTAGCAGCACACCTTTCGCATCCCAGAACCTTCCCAGCGGATGTTGTCTACTTGGCTTTTTTCGGGGGTGGTGATCCTGGGCGTTTCCACTGGTTTGACTGTTGTTTTGTCTCAGGTTCGAAGTGGTGAACCCATGTTTCATCAACAGTTACAAACTGCTTGAAAAACTTCTCCTGATCCCGCTCAAACATGGCGAGGTTTTCTCTGGACATGTTGCACCGAACTCGTTTCTGATCGAGACTCAGAAGTGTTGGGATCAATCTGGCAGAAACCTTTGTCATTTGCAAATCATTATGGATATCATTATGGACAATTGCATGGACTCGTTCCTGTGATGTAGCAATGAACCGCTGTGTGATTCGCCGATCTGCCATAATCATATCATGGATTTTATTGATGGTGTACTTTGAGGTGACAGTTATCTTCAAGACTCTCTACCGCGTTTAAATTCAGCGGCCCATTTTTTCACCATGCTATAACATTGGGCATGCTCCCCTAATGTAACTACCATGTCCTCTCCTTAGGTGATAAGCCTTTAAGGCCAAGGTATTGAATAATCGCGCGATTGCCAACGTTGTCCATTTGCTTAGGAGTATTCATAGTAAGTAGCTTTGAGAATCAAATTCTGGCAAACAACAGAGAGAAAAAAATCCTTCTGTCTCTGCAGAGTGATTATAACACATTTCAACACGGACATCAACTGGTATGTTTATAAGGGGCCTGTTTCTACCTCAGGCCACGGACTTATCAATCACCCCTCGTAGTTTTTATTTTATCATAAACCTGGTTTTCCGTTTAATTTCAGAGAACATTTGAGCTTAAAAGTGTTGTTAATAATGGAACTCTACATAGAATTTATACAAATTAACTGAATGTTGTATAGTGACATATAAAGAACGGATTGTTTGTCATGACAATCACTGCAGAATCAGATCTGTATATTTCCATAAGCAAACAGAGAAGATCCTTATTAGATTGATCCTATAGGGGTCTCTGATGTGGGTTTACACTGTTTGCAAAGGCGTTAAAAGGTGTACTATGTATAAAGGGTTAAATTATGTCCTACCATTTTCTATTATGCGCAGTACATACGAGCAAACAATGAATGACATACTGTTGTTAAGTTGTGTTTGTGTGTTTTGTTTTTATTTGAATTTTGTTCTTGTTTTTGTTAATCCAACACAGACACTGTTTGAGATTAATAACATACACTACTATACGGGGTTATACATATAATTAAAGCAAGAACGCTTTTGAACCAAGGATGAACATTTGACCTACAGGGAATAATTATTATTGTTTGACCCATGTCAACCTTGACGTAATAATACCATTGCATACTTGTACATATGAACTTCGATATCACGAACTCGGATAACTCGAACTTCGGGATAACTCGAAGAAAAAGATCGGTCCTTCCAAAATTTACAATACAGAATGGTTTTAACATGTACCACTACGTATATCATATCTAGAAACACACGTTACACCTTAATGCAGGTCGAAGGTAATGCTGAAGGCTCCTATATGAACTTTCAGCATTACTTTAGACCCTCATTAAGCTGTGAACTTGAGACAGTTTTCAGATTAGAAATCGGATGACTTGTTGAACCTATGTTATCTTGAAGTAATGTGTATTGTTCCTTGATGTTTATAATATCGAATTCAACTCTATTTCATTTCAGCTCTCAAATCGACAATTGCCAACTTGAGTGATGAAATCGACCCAGTGACAGATCAAGTGAGAAGATTACAGGACTTTGTAAGAGATTACATTTTTCCTAATGCTATTTACATTTTCTGTGAATATTAAGAACTTGCTCAAATTGACTGTCAGCTGAATCAATATCTGTTTTATGCATTTCCTTTGATCGCAATTCCTTGGTAGTTTACAAAGTTTAGACCATTTACTCAAAGCCTATAAAAGCAATACGCCGCATATGTGACTGCCATGTGGTGTTTAACCATTTACTCCATAAATACCCCGTTCCACGCCTTTGCAAATAGAATAAACCCAGATCAGACGGCTCCTGTATGACCAGTCGAATCAGACTCTGCTCTGTTTGTTTATGACATAATATAGATATGATTCTGCAGTTTCTGCCATGGTGAAAAATTCCTGTGTCTATATGATATTATAACAATTAATCTTATTGATATTTGTAATGTTATTATTTCTTACATGAACATTCATGGAGTAAATGGTAAAACAGCATGTACGCGTTAGAACAGTTTGGAATTGTGTCTACATGTTACAGTTTGGAAACAAATAGAGTACAACATATTCATTTAACCTATTTGCTCCCAGTGGATTCTTCCATGTTTATATATTTAATAAGTCCATTTTTATCTAAGGGGTGCATGGCCTAAAGTTTCAATTGCATTTCATTTTATATTGAAATTCCTAATAGCAAACAGTGTAGACTCTGATCAGACGCCGCATTATGCGGCGTCTGATCAGAGTCTACACTGTTTGCCTACGTCCCATATATGGGATCGTGGGAGCAAATGGGTTAACTTGCCGATGATAGCAACGCTTTCAATGTTTCGAAATGCTAGGAATTGAGTTCAGAAACAGCAACACATGTTCTTCATTTTAACAAGAATATTACGTTCAAACTATTTCATTGTTTGTGTGAATATATATCAATTTTAAAGAGGTAGTCCCTACAATGAACGCATATTTTAAATGCTATCATATAACTTAGTATTTGTTATGTTTAGTCATTATAATGAAGAGTGTGCATTTAAACTTATATAAAAAAATGCCCCTGTGATACAAAATAAACCGTTTTCATCGAGACTTATAATATAAAAACAAAATGACAATTTCGTTCGAACAGTTAATGAAACTAAAACAGAAGTCGAATAAATACAAATATGATGCCGAATAACATCTGGTCTTCGATATCAAACATATGTAAGTTGTGTCATCTTCGGCATTTATTTGACTGGTAATTCTTTTCAGCGTATAAACAAATGACTTATGTTGTTAGTTATTTTAACCCATTATCTCCTACTGACATCTTTTGGCGTCTCAGTAAAAGCCAATTTTGAAACCATTGTGATAAATAGAGCATTTGCTCGATTGGAGCAAATGCTTTATTTATCACAATGGTTTCAAAACTACACGCTTCTAAAATTCTCATTTTCTACAGTTAATGCTCCTTTTAGGTAGATTTATTCAAAGAGGTTGGGTCCAAAACTAGTCGGGGAGGCGGGGGTGAGTTTCACTCGTTGCAAGTAGAGACTATCACTTTAACCCTTTACGCCCTGTGATATCAACAGTCAACTCGTCCGTATGAGGTGTTGGAACCCACCCATTTGCCACATTGAGGGAGCACCAAAAATATACTGGTATAAACCGTTAACACCAATGGGCTTACCAAACAGTCTTGACCCAGACCAAAGGGCTCCTCCATGAATTATCTGATCTGGGTCAAGGCTGTTTGCCTATGTCCTATTTGTGGGCTCGCGGGGATTAAAGAGTTACCCTTTCTCTAGACGCGACATGGCTACCATTTGAAAATTCAGCCAATAGTTTCTTAAAAAGCTTGAACCAAATGGATATGAATACATATTGTAGGAGATCAGGAGTTTAGTAGACCTTATGCTTTTAGCATGAAAACAGATAAATACAGTTATTTAAAACATATACCAAAGTGCAATCACCATTACTGAGAAAAACACAAATGTGATAAAGGCAATAATCAAACAAATTGCACACCATTAAGTTTATGTTTTCCTTCCGTCGCTGCTGGTCATTCATCCAATGTTGACTCAGTGATCAGCTATATTTTTAATTAGTCTGGACTACTGTCTTGTGTTTCAGTTATGACCTGTCATGTATTTTATCTAAATACAGTGAAACCTCCCTATAACGGCCACTAAATTATGTTATTTAGCTGGTATTTAGGGCAGGTGGCTGCTTAAAGCAAGATGAGAGTAAAACAGAACGCTCCTATAAGAGCGTTCTGTTTTACTTTCACCTTGCTTGAAGCATCCACCTGCCTTTAATACAAAATACTTGATGTAATTTAGTGGCCGTTATAGAGAGTGTTTACTGTACCAGGTTATCGTTGCACAGACCTTTGGACAAACACTTTTCATAACCCCCGCCTTTAGGCGAAGGGGCATTAAGTTTTACCCTTGTCCGTACGTCCGTATGCACGTACAGTACACCCGTGTGTATGTCCTGTAAACTTTTCGTCAACAATGTCTTGGCTTGTGTATGCTGGAATGATTTGATATTTAGTCTGAAGCATAACCATAGTGAGCTGTACCGTGTCTCCCCTTTTGAGGCCTGTCGTACAGCGGAGGCATCCGTGCACCATGGACACATTTTCTTTTTATTGAGATGTTCTGTGCTTTATCACGCATTTACAAACAGAGTAGACCCATATCAGAGGACTCCTGTATTAGACGTTTGTTTGCTTATGAAATTATATAGATCTGAGTCTACAGATTCTGCAATGGTCAACGGTTAAGACGTACGTAAATTAAGTTGTATAATCAATACATATTCAAACAAACCATTAAAAATATTTCAGGTGATCGGTGAAAATGCTTCAATAGACTTGGATAAACTGACCAAAGATATTGATGATTATGGAGAAGATTTAGAAAAATACGATAAATACAGGTGAGTTGATACATGTTACTGATGCAGGTGAGTTGATACATCTTACATGTACCAGTACAAGCCAGCCAATACATATTATCGATACATGTGAGTCGAAACACATTACCAATATTCGACCTTATAAAACATTTCATATTGTGGCTTTTTGACCGTGTTTGGTCATTATATCTTATTAAACAGTCTTTTAATCATATTTTAAATCACACTGGGCGCTTAGTCGTTGAAAGTTAGGTGAATGGTATTAAAGGGAGCTGCGTGCATTTTACCTGATGTACATAATAATTTTGATAATGCAATAGTCTCTTATAATTCAGTTATGAGTGGCTTTGTACATGTATGCAAAACTATGATATGCATGAATCGTAATGCTACTTTGTTGTACGATAGGAACAAATGCTCTATTTATCAAAATGGTTTCAAACTACAAAATTCTAAAAGTTTCCTTTTCTCTAGTTAATGCTCCTTTTCGGTAAATTTATTAAAGGTGGTTGGATAAAAAAACAGAGTAGGTTAATACATGAAATATACATGGGGTCTATACAAACAGGTGGCTTAACCCTTTCGCTGCCAGTGCCGGATCTGTGATTACCTATGCAAACAGTTTGGATCCAGATGAGACGCCGAGTAACTCGGCGTCTCATCAGGATCCAAACTGTTTGTTACTGTTACTATGTTTTTGAAACAAAAATCAAGAAAATCAAAAGAATGAGTATTTGTACGACAAAGTTAGCAGACGACAGAGTTTTGCAGCGAAAGGGTTAATATAGGACGAAAGTAATGCTAAAAATTCCTCTAGGAGTAAACACGTGGTCTATAATAGCAGGTAATAGCTTAATACATGAAATAAATACGTGCTCTATAATAGCAGGTAATAGCTGAATAGATGACGGAAGTGATGCAAACAGCTCTTCTAGGAATAAACACGTGGCCTATAATAGCAGGTTATAGCTTAATACATGACGGAAGTGATGCAAACAGCTCTTCTAGGAATAAACACGTGGTCTATAATAGCAGGTAATAGCTTAATACATGACGGAAGTGATGCAAACAGCTCTTCTAGGAATAAACACGTGGTCTATAATAGCAGGTTATAGCTTAATACATGACGGAAGTGATGCAAACAGCTCTTCTAGGAATAAACACGTGGTCTATAATAGCAGGTAATAGCTTAATACATGACGGAAGTGATGCAAACAGCTCTTCTAGGAATAAACACGTGGTCTATAATAGCAGGTTATAGCTTAATACATGACGGAAGTGATGCAAACAGCTCTTCTAGGAATAAACACGTGGTCTATAATAGCAGGTTATAGCTTAATACATGACGGAAGTGATGCAAACAGCTCTTCTAGGAATAAACACGTGGTCTATAATAGCAGGTAATAGCTTAATACATGACGGAAGTGATGCAAACAGCTCTTCTAGGAATAAACACGTGGTCTATAATAGCAGGTAATAGCTTAATACATGACGGAAGTGATGCAAACAGCTCTTCTAGGAATAAACACGTGGTCTATAATAGCAGGTAATAGCTTAATACATGACGGAAGTGATGCAAACAGCTCTTCTAGGAATAAACACGTGGTCTATAATAGCAGGTTATAGCTTAATACATGACGGAAGTGATGTAAACAGCTCTTCTAGGAATAAACACGTGGTCTATAATAGCAGGTTATAGCTTAATACATGACGGAAGTGATACAAACAGTCTATAAAAGCAGTGATAGCTTAATAGTTAATAAAGGACGAAAGTAATGCATCCTAAATGGGCTTTCTGCATAACTGTCGTGCTGCATTAACCCTTTGGCTGCCAATGCCGGATCTGTGATTACCTATGCAAACAGTTTGGATCCAGATGAGACGCTGAGTAACTCGGCGTCTCATCAGGATGCCAACTGTTTGTTACTGTTACTATGTTTTTGAAACAAAAATGAAGAAAATCAAAAACAATAAATTTTGTAACAGACGACAAAGTTAACAGACGACATAATTTGGCAGCGAAAGGGTTAAGCTACCGTCAGAATTATACTTATTTTGGGATGTCACTGTAGACATTTATGACTGTATCTTATTCTACAGATGGCAGGGCGGAGTTGCACTAGCATGCATAGTGTTGCTTGTAATAATCCTAGCAGTAGTTGGAATGCTGTTTGGCATACTGGACAATTGTAGCTACACAGAGCCACATGAAAGAGGATGTTTGTCAAACTGTGGAGGAGTACTCTTGATGGCGTAAGTAGATCTCCTCTGTTCAGATTGCTCATGAGTAGCAGTTGCAAATTCCCATTACAATAGATGGATGTTTTTTTTAAATCGCAGTATCATTATGATTTTAAGCAAGTACTGAATCTTTGTCGAAGGCTAAGATATGGAAATACGAATTAAAGTTGTTTAAATATGTGCCGCCACTGTTCCTTAAAAAGGAATCAGGTAAAAATGTAGACCATGACAAAATGAACCGTCTATTCAGGGTCGAACCTTCTGTGTGTTTCAGAAATTCTTGCATAAACATCCATCTCAAATGAAATTTAGATTATTTCATTTTTGGTTTAAGCAATTAGAAAAGTATGCTTAAATGTGAAACACCTTCACACTTAATGTGAACGCTTATTGAGACAAGAGACATATTTGTTTAACGCTTTCAATGCGACAATGGAGTGTACTGACATTTGAGAACAATATAGACAAAGATCCGAGGGCTCCGAGAAAAACATCTAACCAGGTTCTACACTATTGTTCATTCAACGCTTTCCCGCAAACGATATTCTTTCATAGTGAATAGACTCAGTAATTAGCCATTCCACTTTGAAAAGTCAGCATTCAAAGGGTTAAAAAATAAGTTTTGCCCTCATCGGTATACATATCCCGTAAGCTTAGTTTAATTTTACCTCCATAAATACGCCTTTCTGTGCCTCTGTAATCGTCACTTCTTGAAACCATTGTTATAAATAGAGCATTTGCTCCTATAGGAGCAAATGCTCTATTTATCACAACGGTTTCAAACTATACCAAATTCAAACAATTCCCTTATCTCTAGTTACTGCTCCTTTTCGGTAGATCTAAAAATAGCCTATGAAAGAATGCGTTAACACAAGTCCTACATTAACACATTAACTCATATTGACGTTTTTGACGCTTCTGTACAAGTCACGTTCTGAAACCATTGTAAGCACGCTCTAGTTATCACTGTTGCTTCTACACTACACAATTCTAAACATTTTCTTTCCTCTAGGAAATGCTCCTTTTCGGTAGATTTATTTAAAGAGGTTGGATCTAAAAGTAGCCTATGAAATAATCGGGTTACGTTGTTTATGCTACACTGGCCAATCATTGTTTAACGGTAAAGTGCATTGCATTCAGTACGAAAGGATATATATTCTGCGAATATATTTTGAATGACCAGCAGCACAGATCCCTAGGAGCCCTCTGGTATTATGGTCTATACTGTTTGCAAACCCACTGGTTTCCCATCCTCAAAGCGTTGAACTTATATTAGTTTTCACATACTTCTTTGGTCGGAGTGAATGTGACGGATAATGATTCAATATACAGTTAGATTTTTTCTTTTTTTCTTTTTGAAACTGTTCATGAATTCTAAATGGTTTACAGAATTAATACCCAAATTATTTGGAATAAACTCTTTTTTTACATCTCTGAAACCCTTTTTCATTGTACGTCTTGGAAAATAGAATAGACCCAGACCAGACAGCTCCTGTAGGATATGTCTGATCAGAGTCTGTTCTGTTTGCTTATTTAATATTATAGGTATGTTAAAGTCAAACTTTCTCTTGTACGTATGAAATTAAATGAAAATAAATCTTATTCATATATATGAAGGTATGCATGCCTTTGAGACTATTCATTAGGTGAAGATTTAACTCCACCTGCAGTTTAATTCGGAGTTTTCATTTGTAATGCACGTACTTGAGATATCCCTATACACCTGGCGTCCAATGTTTGTTTGTTTTTGGCCATCCATACTTTACAGTTCCTAAGTTTTGGTTTGTTAATTCACAGCTCGGTGGTATTCGTGTTTATATTTTCTGCCCTGTTGATGTTGCTGACACTGTTGACCTTCATCATTGGTGCCCCGACCCACGCCATTGCTTGCAAGCCCATCACGGACCTGGACGAGATGGACGATGTTAGTATACTCGCACAAAAGCCATGCAGTAGAATGTCCAAAACCCATTTATTTCCATATCATTTATCCCTTAACTCCATAAAGTTGTTTTCTGATATTTGTAGGATAAAAAGTGAAAGGTTTACGTTATTTCTATATATTTTTTAACTATTTTTAATGTTATCATTAATATTCAAAAGTATGCAAATAAGGTAATTTCAAAACATAGCTCGAAATAAAAGCACAATGACTTATCTTCAATTTGGTACCAGTTTTATAAGTTTAGAACACAAACTGGCTGTGATATGGGCGACTTTGCAGGTATGGCTCATCATTACGAACACTGTGGGTGGAAACGGTTAAAATACACATAGCCTAAAATGATTTATTCTTGAGAACATTCGCGATTCTGATTTAGTAGTATTTTCTTAACATATTGGTTCCCTTGAAAAACAGTCCGGGTGCTCGGTAGACCAAACCGGCCCCAGAGTAGTTAAGGAGAACCCGTACGTTAAGGTGGCGCTGCAAACAACTGTTTGCAGGTGTAAGCCATTGACATAATTGGTTCATCAAATAGTACAGACCCCGACCAAAGGTATCATTCAGAAACACTCTGATCAGGGTCTACACTGTTTGCCCATGCCCTATAAAAGGAACACTGTGTATTAATGGGTAAATGTTTTCGCCGCCATGGTCGCTGGTAAGCGACTTACGTGGCTTGCTGCAATGGGCAAATCTGTGGTTACTTTTGCAAACAATTTGGATCCAGATGAGATACCGTGTAACTTGTGTCTCATCTGGATCCAAACTGTATTACACAAGTTACTTATTACTTAAGTTTTGAGAAGAAATTGAAGGAAATCCACTCTACTCTGACATTTAATCGTTTCCCTCATATAAACGCATTTTCACGCATTTGCAAACAGAGTAGACCCAGTTTAGACTGATCCTGTAGGAGCCTCTGATCAGGGTCTGCTCTGTTTGCTTATATAAACTCTTGTTATATAGATCTTATTCTACACTCACTGCCACAGTCAAAAACATTCTTTTGTTGATAATGCTTTTAAAATGGTTTAGCTCATTAACATTCCTGTACATGTGTAACTTTTTACCCACCTTTCGGTGTTTCAGTTATGGCAGATATACAGCGATGCCAAGGTAGGGACCGGTTTCTACTACATGGGAGACCTCGTATTAGATAACAAGACCATCGCCCTTACTCTACCAGGGGTTCTACGGTAAGAAAAACAAAACAAATTAATGCAATAAAACCTAAGTATGGCGAAATAATTTCGGTTCTTAAACCCATTCCCTCATATTGGCGCCTTTTGACGCCTCTTTAGAAAGTCATGTTTTGAAACCAGCATGATAAATACAGCATTTGATACATAGAAGCAAATGCTCTTTTTATCACAATGGTTTTCAAAACTACATAACTCTAAAAGTTTCCTTTTTCTAATAAATGCTCTTTTCGGTAGATTAATTCAAGGCCGTAGGTGTTCAAAACAAAAGCTGACACAACAGGTCAGTCCAATTTTAAAACAAAACACGAAGGAAAGTGTCTACTGTGTAATGATTAGCTATATGTACAGCAAATTGTTTTCAGGAGAATGGAGGACGCGTTACATTTTCTTATTTTCAATATAAACAGTTATGATTGGAATAATGCTTTAACCGTTTGCTCAATACATAAAAAATTATAACTTCTGGTACCTTATCAAGCACAATTTAGACGTTCCTGTCAAACAAGTTTTCAGCACTAAAATTGTTTGCCATTGTTTGTCATGTTCTTTTTAGTTATCCCTTTCAGTGAATGGGGCATGAATTTAATCTCCTTTGCAATCAGCGCAGACTTAGATAAGATGGCTCCTGAAGGAATACTCTCACAAGAGTCTGCACTGTTTGTAATGTTACCTTTAAAGGGGAGGTCCCTACATTCGACACGTTCTAAAAGTGCCTAAAATACACAAAACTCGTTTGTTTATATGCTGAAAAGAAGTATATCGCAAGAAAACCAATCGAATAAACACAGAGGAAGACATAACTTTCATATGTTTGACATGTTATTCGGCAATGTATTAGTATTTATTCGGCTCGCGTTTTAGTTTCGTTAACTGTTCGACCAAGGTCGATAATATTTTGTTGTAGAACAAATACTATATATGTCGATAAAAACGGGTTATTTCTTATCACAGGGGCATTTTTTCTATATAAGTTCAAATTGACAATCTTCATAATAATTATTGAACATAACAAATATTGAGTTTTATGACATTATTGAAAATATGCGTTCATTGTAGGGACTTCCTCTTTAAAGACTCCCTGAATCTTCAACAAGCTTGATCATTTTGAATTTTGAAATTGTTCATTTGAAATATCAGCATTGAAAGGGATACGTTTATTTTATAGTACAGTAAAACCTCGTTTAGGCGACCACCTAAAAGAGGTATAATTCTGGGTGCTAACTGCAGCTGGTAGCTGAATGCAGGACAAAGTAATGCAGAAATCTCATAGAGAAGCTTCTGCATTACTTTTGTTCTTCATTAAGCAACCACCTGCCTATAAAGACACCCATGATTATTTTTAAGGGGTCGCATTAGATGAGTTTACTGTACTTTAAACTGTTTGTTTCAGTGACTGCAAGGCCGGGAAATCAGCTCAAACGGCTTTTCGGTTGGATACCAAATTCGACCTGGACGATCTTCTCAACTATTCTAAGGTAGTGTCCCACAGTAAACTCTACTCGGAGTGTCTTCATTAACCCTTTCCCTCATATAAAAGTATTTTCACGCATCTGCAAACAGAGTAGACCCATATCAGATGGTATGATCAGGGTCTACTCTGTTTGCTAATAGAATTTCAAAGATCTGTGTCTTTACTTTCTAAAATGGCTACAATGTTCCACCTTCCATATTTCATTATACCCTTTTTGTCCATGAATATTCAGTAGGTATTGAAATGTGTAATAAACAAAGAACAGGGAAAGGGTTAAGAAATGCTTAAATCCTTCGCGCATTTGAAAACGCAAATCAGACTCTGATCAAACGACTCCTACAGGATTTTACAAAACAAACTGTAAAACCGACCTTTGTTGTGTCGCAAGCAAACAGAGCAGACCCTGATCAGTCGTCTACTACAGATTTGATATGGGTCTACTCTGTTTGCAAATGCGTGAAAATATGTTTATATGAAGTAAAGGTTTACCAACACAGAATCAGACTTCTTTGTAATAGTCGCTGTAGAAAGTTTATTCTGTGCAAGCTTCCGTCCAAGATGGGCATATACTTGTTTTCCTTTGTTTTTATCCTGAGAAAACGCACGACATACGACACTTGCTTATAATTTTGTTCCAGACCTTGGATGTCCAGTCTGAGATAGACTCGGTCAACGTTGACCTGTCCACTGTTGAAGTCTACCCCGCCAGTCTACAGACGACGCTGGATGACGCCAAGTCTGCCTTGGACGTCAACTTCACAGCATTCTATGAAGAGGTATATGAACAGTTATCTCTTGTCCCTCTATTCACGATCTGACACTACATTTGCAAACAGCAAAACTAGTAGCCAAGGAGATATTTATCTGTACATTGTACTATAACGTGCACTATACCCATAGTATCTTGAACACGTAAATGAATGTGCATTTTGTGGTATGAGTCATCTCCCGAAACTTTAACATTTACCAAAAGGTATTCCTCTTTAGATCCAGTTTTATCAAATTTCGCGCATTTCATAAAGGTCAAATCAAATAAAGGGGTATAAATCGTACCTTGTTTCATTACCAGAGTTATGGTTCTTTGATTTTTTCAGTGTAGTAAAATTAAAAAGGGAGGCATCCTTAACATACGAATAATTTATTTTTATTGGTTTATTTTCTTAACCCTTTCGCTGCCGAATTCTGTCGTCTGCTAACTTTGTCGTCTGCTACAAAATTTCAATTTTTTTTTATTTTCTTTATTTTTGTTTCAAAAACACAGTAACAGTAACAAACAGTTTGGATCCTGATGAGACGCCGAGTTACTCGGCGTCTCATCTGGATCCAAACTGTTTGCATAGGTAATCACAGATCCGACATTGGCAGCGAAAGGGTTAAATAGTGTATAACAATTTAGAGGGTGTATACAACTTTAAACCCCGGGCTTACTGCAAATGCATCCCATATATTTAAACTAATTATTGAAAATTCAAAGTTGGTATCAACTGATCGAAATCTTACTAGACAGCACGTACATTAAAACCTGTCTTAAGCGACCGTCAAAAAGAGGTCTAATTATGGGTCTGTAGGGCAGGCGGTGGCTTAATGCAGGGTCATATAGGAGCTTTCTACATTACTTTTGATCTGTATTAAGCAACCGCCTGCTTTTAACACTCCTTTGATCAATAAATGAAAGACCGCTTAGGACAGGTTCTGTTGTATTCAACTTAGACCTCTGGCACCGATCCTGACTGAGTATACAAATTAGAGAATGTGCCTTACCTATATAAGAGGTACATGTACACGCTGCTATAGGTTTAAGGGAAACGAACCGTTTTTTAATTCAGCTAAACAATAACCCCACAACACTCAACCTGACTGAACTGGCTGATCAGCTGGACACGTATGCTGACACTGTACCAGGCCCTTACAAGGTATGTGTTTTTGTGGGGTTTTTTTTGTTTATTTCTTTCCGAAAATTATCTAATTCGACATATCATTAATGAATAACAAGGATTTGTTCCTAAGTAACATGTGTATTATGGTCCTTTCTATGTCATAATTTACAATGCACCGATTGGTATATTATATCGTAATATATATAATAATTATAATGTTTTGTTTTAAATAAAGAGCACTAAAGAAAAAAGCCATATTTATAGAGTAAAGGGTTACCTTTTCGCTGCCAATGCCGGATCTGTGATTACCTATGCAAACAGTTTGGATCCAGATGAGACGCCGAGTAACTCGGCGTCTCATCAGGATCCAAACTGTTTGTTACTGTTACTATGTTTTTGAAACAAAAATGAAGAAAATCAAAAGAATGAAAATTTGTAGCAGACGACAAAGTTAGCAGACGACAGAGTTTGGCATCAAGTATTTTGTGTTAAAGGCAGGCGTTTGCTTAAAGCAATGTGAAAGTAAAACAGAACGCTCCTATATGAGCGTTCTGTTTTACTTTCAACTTGCTTTAAGGAGCCACCTGCCCTAAATACCAACTAATTAACACAATTTAGTGGCCGTTACAGAGAGGTTTTACTGTATACAGATTGATAATAATGCTGATAAGCCTATGCATCACTACATGTCTCACAGACCAGAAACATAATCAGAATTCGTTTAACCCTTTCCCTGATGAATATTCATGTAGGAAATACTGACGTCATGGATATTAATAAGAATATTTTTTTATAATGACATATGAACATAGGACATTTTGGCTCAGGTAGGAGCTGCAGAATCAGATCTATATTACACCGTAAGCAAACAGAGCAGACCCTGATCAGACGGCCTTTTCTTCATATAAACGCCATTTCACGCATTTGTAAACAAGATAGATCCAGATCAGACGGCTCCGATCGGATCCGTTTGATCAGGGTCTGCTCTGTTTGATTATGCAATTATAAGTTTTTACAATACCAAAAAAATCAAACTTACATATAGCATTAAAAAAGTATAGCATATAAATATTCATGATGTCATTATTTATTACATGAATATTAAACAGGGAAAATATTATGTGGTCCATTTAGAAAAGTCTAACTCTTTGTCGATATCATATTGGAGTTGACTTCTTCAATCATTGCTGCTTGAAAATGTTTATTACTTTGACTGTCTTTAAAGTATACACTTTTTAAAGGAACAGTTATGCTATGTGATTAGAATGTACTATTCAGCATATGGATTGTCGATTACAGACCAAAATATCATAAAAAAAATTTTGCTTGAGTCCGAGTTCATTCTCGGTTATACATCAGATTTTGAGCTTGCTGAAGGTCTGTCCAATCAAATAAATGAGAATGAACAGACCCAGATTGTTGACAAAATGTTTGTAACGAAATTCATGTATTTCAGCCACAATTGAAAGCAGAGGCGGACGATCTGAGAGATATACGTGATATCCAATATGCAGATTTAGTGTCGAAAGTGGTAATTTAACCTTTTCCCTGTTCTGTTTTTATTCTAAATTTCAATATCTACTGAATATTCATGGACGAAATAATTATGATGAAATATGGAAGGTGGAACATTGTAGGTATTTTTGAAAGTAAAGAAATAGATCTATCAAATTATATCTATCAAACAGAGAAGACCCTGCTCAGATGGCTCCTGTAGTATCTCTATACTTTTACTAGACAGTATACAATGATTGTAACAACTTTCTGTATTGTCGCAAGTAGTCCGAGGCACAGACAAAACATGTAAACATGTAAATTAAAATAATTCCAAGAACAATAATTTCAAAAATAGCTTCTCAGTCTCTCTGTGACCACTTTTTCGAATTGTCTCTTTGAGGCGATTCTAAAGAGTCGTCACAACATAGTGTTTGGTGGAGAAATGACGATTTTAGTATTTGAATATGCACATGAGATATCAGACTGTTCTTAGGATATACGTACAAGTGGAAACCCATCTTGATCCATACTTCAAACAAATCTATGTACGATAGAATTTCTCTCTTGCGTCCACTTTAGCTCATTCCCTCATAGGCTATATTTAGTCCCAACCTTTTTGAATAAATCTACGGAAAAAAACATTAATTAGAGATATGTTTTTTTAGAAATGTGCAGTTTTGAAACCATTGTGATAAATAGAGCATTTGCTCCTATGGAGCAAGTGCTCTATTTATCACAATGGTTTCAAAAATGACTTTTATAGAGACATTAAAAGGCGTCAATATGAGGGAATGGGTTAACAAATAAACATGGGTGATTTTAAAAGCAGGAGGACGTTTAATGCAGGACGAAAGTAATGCAAAAGGCTTCTACATTAAACTACCACCTGCCTTTAAGACACGGATTTATATCTCGTTATGGCATTCGTATTAGAGAGATAATACTGTACATATAATTCAGTCTTGATTAACTGCAAATAAAATACGGAATCGTTTTTTTTTGTGGGTAAGCATGACCCAGTACATGTATATTACAAATCCAATTTGACAGTACTACCGGTGTGCATTACAGTGTTTTACTCAAGTAACAAATCAAGTTCATTTCTAGGCTGCCCTGAACAGTTCCGCTGCCAGTTTGGAAACAACCGTAGGAACATTGCCGGTAAGAAATATAACTATACTTGGACTTCGATATCTCCAACTTTGATAACTCGAACGTCACGATAACTCGGAAGTAAAAGTTCAGTCCCTCCAAAATTTACAATACAGAATTGTTCTAAACTGTATCACTACGCAAATCTAGATACGTCCATGCATAACAGCTTTATGCAGGTCGAGAGTAATCTGAAAGCTCATGTAGGAGCTTTCAGTATTAGGCCATGAGCCAGAGGCCCAAAATTTGGCCATCGGTACCATCTTTGGGGAATAATGCTATCAATGCTTTTTGATAAGATATAAGTATCTAGAATCAGAAAATATGTGATAGCAGTAAATCGGTGGTAGCTTTTTGTATTTTTTTACCAATTTTTAACCCTATGGTAAAAATACCGTTTTCTAAATCTAGCATTAAAGAAAATACATCATTAAATTTTAAACTAATGTCTCTCTCTTGTTACATCCTGTATCTACTTGAAAATTGAAAGGTTTGTAGCTGTAGTTACACGCATTTCATTTATGTTGTTATTTTGTCACAAAAAGTGGTTCATATAATGCAAATTCTTGCTCATACGTACATGAAATTATGTTTACATGCATTTGTATTTTGCAGAAGTAAAAATTCTCCGGAGTTTTGCATACCTTCATCATCTTTATAACTAGGCTCATAAAACTTCATATGTATATGCACAGTGATGAGGGCAATGAATTGACTGCAGACTAGAACCTTTACATTTCAGCATCTCTTAATGCAAATTGTCAGAGTTATGTCCCTTTTAAAACTTTCATACACTAAAACTGTGCCAAAACTGAAATTTCTTAACCGTTCGCTTGCTATTCACGTCAACATACGTACCTGTAAATAGTGAAGACCCAGATGAGACAGCTCCTGCAGGACCTTTCTCATCAGGGTCTGCACTATTTACAAATTGATTGTGCAACCAGTGCACTCCATAGCAGTGATTGCACAGCGAAATGCTTGTACAAGTGAATATATATGCAATTATACAACATGGCATGTGTAAAGGAGGAGAAATGTATTTTAAATTTCAGCAATCGAAGGGTTAAGAGTTATCCCCATGAAATGGCACCAGCATTTCACTATCATTATGTCAACGACAAAATTAATGATAAGAACCCTTTGAGTCAGAACCCAGTCATTGTTTAGGCCAAATTATGTCCCATTATGAAACAAGTATGTAACAGGTAAACTATAAATAGCCGATCAACCAATCCAGTGCTAGCTTATTCATGATATATATATATATATATATATATATATTCATTATTCATCATAAGCATTACAACTTGAACTACAGGAAATGGATCCCCTCCTTCCTTATGATGATATTCTCTAATCAAGTATGTATTTTAGTGAGAAAACAAAACAAAAACAAAGTCCCGCAATTTTGCTTACTACACAATACCCCATCTTCACATCAAGTTGTTTATCAGTGAAAGTTTTATGCATATATACATATGCTTTATAGTGAAGAAATTTTCCAAGACCTGTAATTCTGGATAAAATGGTCAGAACAAACATTTCCTTCTTAACGGTCATTTTCACATCAAGGTTACCATTTTGTGAAAGTTTGAAGTAAAGCCCCCATTGGTGTATGAGGAGTTGGAAACATAAACATTGCGAGACATATATAGGAGCATAAAATGGTGATTACCACATCAAGCATGCTTATACAGACATTCTGTTTTCACTTCAAGGTAATGTGAAGTAAAACGTATTTTATCTGATCATCCGTTAGTTTGTCCATTGGTACATGTTAAGGCCAGCATTTTAGTTAGCTCAGTCGGTACAGTGTTTGTTTTTGGGCAGGACGTTGTGAGTTTGGTCGCTGGTCGGGTCATACCAAAGACTTTCAAAATGGTATTGAGGTGGACTGGTTTGTCCGATGTCAGGTATATGTTACTGGGTATGGGTTGCATTTTTCAATTCTATACACTATACACGTTATCAGAGTTGCTGTATGCAATTCTGTCTCTAAAGGTCATGGACTTAATAATATTTTATTGGGTACGGGTGATACATTTGGAAGCAAATACAGAGTAGTTAAACTATATTAAAACAATCAGTTAGTCAGGTGTGTTCTGGTTAAAAGAAGCTTCAGAAGGATACATTGCACGACATTCTTTCGGATTCATAAAATGGGAAATTTAGTATGGATTTTCAAAAGCAACAAGCAATGACTAAACATGTGAGGGAAGCAACAAGCAATGACAAAACATGTGAGGGAACCTCCAAAAGAAAGTTTAACAATCTGTTATCCATTTGAAACATAATGGCTAAAGGGATTCAGGATATGCAATACATAAGCAACACTAACACATTCGTAAGTTTTGCAGAAGCAATTGACTAGTGTAAACAATGTCCAAGTACATGTTATCGTGCAGCAATAGTAAATAGGATAGAGTTTGCTCAAACAGAAATTAATTATCAATGTGGTATAACATATTTGGCCGTGATATAATTTACATTATGTTTGAATTATAAAGGGATACATCAATCAAGAAAGTGGTGATGACATCGGAGTAGAGAGTGTGGTCATCAGATGCAAAGCATACAATAATGAATTAAACAGATTAGGGAGCTTTTTGGGGGAGTTTCTAAAATTGGTTAGAAATAGGAGATCTGCTTCAAATTGTTAAATGAAGTGCAGCCATTTCTCTGTCTCCTACATACACCATAATTTGTAGGTCATGCCACACGCGACCTTTGCTGTGCGATGAGGGAGGGCAATCTTCAACAACTATGCAGCGAATACTTTGCATAGCGCTCGCAAAAATACAAACGACCAGGCTGTAATTCAGAATCCAAATTTTCCAAATTATTATAGCTTAGGCAATGTTATTTGTGCATTGGATGGGTGGTCAGGCAACCTACTTTCGAACTGTATTGAATTATTGGGATGTCTGTATTTTAAACTTGTGTATGCATATAATGACTTTGATGAGATTGGAGGAGAGCAGACGAACGCTCTTGTTCTCTGCTTCTTCAACATTCCCGGTCAAAGTTACTCTTAGCAGATCGATGCATTATCCTATCACCAGGTTAACATATCTTAGAGCTACCCTCATATGCCAAATGTAAAGCAAATGTGAAACTTTTGAAATGTGAAATCATATTTAAACCTTTGTAATAACCTTTTGGGCAATCCCTTCAACCTCAGTCTGATGGGAATCATGTTGCAGAACAATAGTATGATATGTTTTCTGTAACTTATGTGTCAGTGACCACGTTCAGAGAAAAACACGTTTTTATAGAAAGAACACTGAGGATTTTGAACTCAACTGCTCCTTGTTCTAATTTTAAACAAAATGACCCATAGTTCATCTAGGAATATGTAATTATGTACGAACCAATAAGGGTGGTTACTTAGAATGTTTGTTTGTGTTGATTAACGTTCGTTTCTGCTCACTATGGGCTAATTGGACGTCCCAGAGAGAGGAGAGAGGGTACAGAGAAACCCGGGCGCGATGCCCTACTCTTATTATCGACAGAGTTTCTCTGGTTCTTTAAGATGCCCAGTGTAAAGCACTGATACATCGGATCACGGTTTATAGTCTCGTCCGAAAGACTTGGTTCGGCGGGGGATCGGACCAAGTCATTTGGACGGGACTATAAACCAAGGTCCGATATATCAGTTTGTAATCTCGTCCGAAGGTTTCAAAATGAAAGACAATATCCATATCTTCAAATAACATATCACTGAGTATTTTGTTTGACACTACATGTACATTCAGTCACAGGAAAAGTATTAACACAACGAAAGCCCATATCCAAATATCTTCATCAGACAGAAAGTTTGAGGATGTTTTATCCCGTACTTACAATATTTAACTCTTTAAATTCAAAAGATAATGACACTAAAACAAATTTAGAGCTAAATACGGATGCTAATGATAACAAATATCCACACCCCGCCACATCCCATCTTACAGGCTGCTAATTTATTTTGGGATAAAGTGGAAACTGGGCCAATAAAGAAATAATGATCAGGTCCAAATGGAACTAGACTTGTTTTTATACAACAATTGATGCCCCCACCCCCACCCCCACCCCCACGCGGACAAAGTTTCCCAAATACAATTTTCAAAGTCCTCTTACTCTGTAGAAAATCGTTAAACCGGAACAGGAATAATATAAGCACAACTGGTCTTGGAGAAACCTCGAGGACAACATTTCAATGTAAAACAAAATGTGTTTGTGAAACACTATGCCCAGACCTTTGACCCTGAAGAATGACCTTGACCTTTGACACATGGACCAGGGAGTTAAACTCAATACATCGTTTTTGTGTGGTGAACATTTGTGCCAAGTTATTTTGAAATCCATTCACAGATAAAAAATAAGTTATAGAAGGGACACGAAATTTGGGAGGGACGGACGAACAGACGGAAGGACGGACAATGCGATTACGCGCCGTTGTGGGGAGGGGCATACAAATCAAAGTCCAATAACTCTGTAGAAAATCATCGAACCGGAACAGGAATAAGATAAACAAAACGAGGCATAGTGCTGATCAATCTTATGTAATTTCATATGAATCCAATAAAAGGCACGGATAAATTAAAATCAGACAGACGAACGGGCGTACGAAAGGGGGGGGGGCAGCAGACATACGGATGGACAGACAGACGGATGCTACACACAAAACAATATGTATCCCCAGTATACTGGGGAGACATAACTAGCAGGTGCATTGGTTACTAAAATGATAAGAATATCAAGTTTTAAGCAAACTTGTATATTAGGAAACATGCGTCTATAAATGGACAGACAGGCAGACGGATGAATGGACGGACAGATAGAGGGACGAACATATGGGGTGAACAGATGGAAGGACAGTCAGAATGACAACCTGATTCAGGTATATCATCATAATTTCGTTGTTGGGGTATGATACCAAATGTTGTAAATCTGAAATCGTTAGCTTTACATTTCATTGATAATTTTGTCTCGAAATGCGGATATTGTATAGCATGATATAAAACGCAAAAACATATAGAAAGCTACCATCGATGCAATGCTATCACATATTTTCTAACTCTATAGATGTATATGATGTAAAAAATCACAATGAGAATTATTCCCCTGAGATGGTACCGACCAACCCTACTGGCTCATCGACTATATTACTTTAGACTTGCATTAAGCTGTGAACTTTAGGAAATTGTTTAGATTATAAATTGGATGACTCGAACCTCTGTTATCTCGATGTAACTCGTATGGTCACTTGAAGTTCGAGATATCGAAGTTCAGTTGTACAATAAAAACCTCTCTTCAACAGCCACGAAACCGATGTCTAATTCTTATGATGAATTTTATTACTTTGTCTGCACCAACCAACAACCTCCTTTTACACCTGATAATTACCTTATCGCAACAAAATGGCTTGTTAGTGCCATATACTGCCACCACATAATATATATAACGAAACGTTTCTCGAAAACATTCTTGTTAACATATCTTAACATAGATAGCCTTTTCTTTGTCCTTGCACATTTATGGGCCAGTGCCTCAGTCATCCGAATACAGTTGACTATTTTTAGATAAGTGGTAACATGAAACCTTTTCTAGTTAATTAATAATTATCTATTTTCGTGATAAATAACTAGTACGAGTAACACCCGTGTCATGGAAAATGTGTCGAAATATCTTAGGTTTCGTCAAAGAATTGATTAATTGGTCGTCAAATACAATATCACCTCAAATATATACAGTACAATCTCTCTATAACGGCCACTAAATCATATTAATTAGTTGGTATTTAGGGCAGGTAGCTGCCTAAAGCAATATGAAAGTAAAACAGAACGCTCCTATAGGAGCGTTCTGTTTTACTTTCACCTTGCTTTAAGCAGCCACCTGCCTTTAACACAAAATACTTGATGTTATTTAATGGCCGTTATAGAGAGGTTTTACTGAATTCTGGTCCTGAGGTTATAAAAGTTTTTTGTCTAAATCTAAGTTCATTCTGAATCAGCTGATTGGTCACATTTTGAGCTCAGCTAAAGGTCAGATGTTTGAGAATGAAGTCAAAATTTACAACCACGGCGCTAATTCTAAAAGATACCGGAATAAGTATACCTCCTCTTACTTTTTCGATCATTAGTTTATATAGGTCTTTGATTGCTTTTTTTTGCAGGCGCAGATAACAAATCTCCAATCAGGCCTGACCACAACACATAATTACGTACAAAACAATGGATCTGCTGTGGTGAGATCTGTAAGTATTCCCATGTCTGAGACCACATGGAATGTTGAGAGTGTGATTTGGAGAGTCGGGTAGGTGGTTTGAACTACTGGCAGCTTGTTTTGGACAATTGTCAGTGTGCTTTGGACACGCCCATATTATGCTTTTGGCAATTATCGTATGAGTCATTGCGAGCATGGTCAGGGCCATGAGGAGTGTGATGTTGATTATTGTATGTGTTGATTGGACCGGCGAGGTTGTGGTCTAGGCTATTTTAGTGTGGTTCTGACCAGTGAGGGGATAAGTTAGTTTAGTCTGGACCATTGTCACTGTAGTATGGACCATCGAGAGTGATGTATGGACTATTGTCACCGTGGTATGGACCATTGACATGTTAATGTGGTCAATACCATTGTCAGTGTGATGTGGATCATTGGTTTGATATTGGGGTCTATACCATTGTTCGTGTGGTATGGATCATTGGTTTGATATTGTGGTCTATACCATAGCCAGTGTGATGTGGACCATTGGTTTGATATTGTGGTCTATACCATTGTCAGTGTGATGTGGATCATTGGTTTGATATTGGGGTCTATACCATTGTTCGTGTGGTCTGGATCATCGGTTTGACATTGTGGTCTATACCATTGTTCGTGTGGTCTGGATCATTGGTTTAATATTGTGGTCTATACCATTGTTCGTGTGGTATGGATCATTGGTTTGATATTGTGGTCTATACCATTGTCAGTGTGGTATGGATCATTGGTTTGATATTGTGGTCTATACCATTGTTCGTGTGGTATGGATCATTGGTTTGATATTGTGGTCTATACCATTGCTCGTGTGGTATGGATCATTGGTTTGATATTGTGGTCTATACCATTGTCAGTGTGATATGGATCATCAGTTTGATATTGTGGTCTATACCATTGTCAGTGTGGTATGGATCATTGGTTTGATATTGTGGTCTATACCATTGTTCGTGTGGTCTGGATCATTGGTTTGATATTGTGGTCTATACCATTGTTCGTGTGGTATGGATCATTGGTTTGATATTGTGGTTTATACCATTGTTAGTGTGGTATGGATCATTGGTTTGATATTGTGGTCTATACCATTGTTCGTGTGGTCTGGATCATTGGTTTGATATTGTGGTCTATACCATTGCTCGTGTGGTATGGATCATTGGTTTGATATTGTGGTCTATACCATTGTCACCGTGGTATGGAACATTGGTTTGATATTGTGGTCTATACCATTGTCAGTGTGGTCTGGACCATTGACGTGATATTGTGGTCTATACCATTGTTCGTGTGGTATTGATCATTGATTTGATATTGTGGTCTATACCATTGTCAGTGTGGTATGAACCATTGATGTGATATTGTGGTCTGGATCTTTGTCCGTATTGTATGTGACTTTAAATCATAAGTTTTAGTTGCAAAGGTATTGTGGATGACTAGCATAGTCAAGCGACAGCATAACGTATATTTTATTGTGATATAGTCTACCGTAAAACCTCTCTATAACGGCCATTAAATTACACATCAAGTATTTTCTGTTAAAGGCAGGTGGTTGCTTAAAGCAAGGTGAAAGTAAAACAGAACGCTCCTATAGGAACATTCTGTTTTATTTTCACCTTGCTTTAAGCAGCCACCTGCCCTAAATACCAACTCATTAACACAATTTAGTGGCCGTTATAGAGAGGTTTTACTGTAGTTGTGATCTGGTTCAGGTATATTTTCGAGTATTTCTGAGCCCTTCAGCCCTTTTAGTAATTGCGTTATACAACAGAGTCGCGCTAATGCTGCCACATACCTCATTAACACAGGCGTCTGTAAAAACAGGTGGTTACTTAACCCTTTCACCGCCGATGGCGCATAAATGCACCACGACAAATAATGCAGTCCCAAATCAGACGCCGCCTTTTCAAGGCGGCGTATGATCAGGGACTTCACTTTTTGTCTCAAACTCTATTTCTATATCTGTGATTTGTTCCTTTGAAATTTGCATTTATTTATCGCATTTCATTGTTTTACCAAATGATTTAACAGAATTGTTTTGCAGACGACAATTAGAAATTTGGCGCCGAAAGGGTTAATGCAGGGCAAAAGTGATACAGAAAGCTCCTATCACTTTTGTCTTGCATTAAGAATTGGACTTCTTTTGAGTGGTCGTATTAGCGAGACTTTACTGTATATAAAACACGATATAAAAATAATGACTCGTTAAGCAAGAAGACAGATCACTGGTTTGTTATAAATCTTATGCAGAAATAGTTGAAATTGTTTTCATATAAAAATTAACTGAGCAACAGATAAAAGTGCATACCCAGATTCTAAAATCGCCCTATCTCCAACAAACCCTATGTTGTGACCACTCTTTAGAATCGTCTCATTGAGACGATTCTAAAGAGTGGTCACAACATAGGGTTTGGTGGAGAAATAAAGAAGTTAGTCTTGAAAATGTTTTAATTTACGCATCTTATCTGGACCTCTGAATATATTTAACTCGAAGACATTACTGTTTTACAGTTACTGAATACCTATGCTAGCAGACTATTGGGTATAGTCGATTCCTTCAAAAACTTCACAGTGACTGCGGTAAGTATATAAGTATATTAAACTGTAGATAACAAATACTTTACAAAATCATTTTATACTTACCGTGATAAAATGGAACAAAAGGTGAAAGTCTTCATTAACCCATTCCCTCATATTGACGACTTTTGACGACTCTGTAGAAGTCACTTTGTGAAACCATTGTGATAAATAGAGCATTTGCTCCTATAGGAGCAAATGCTCTATTTATCACAATGGTTTCAAACTACAAAATTCTAACATTTTCGTTTTCTCTAGTTAATGCTCCTTTTCGGTAGATTTATTCAAAGAGGTTGTATCTAGAAATAGCCTATAAGGTAATGGGTTAAGGAGTATGTTTTATACTTTTTACTGAACCATTGCTAGTTGACATCGAAAGTTTATTTTAAGATTCTTCTCTGCGCTCAGTTACACGTCATGTTACGATGTATTCAGTTATTTTCTCAATGTCTGGTCTCTTGTCCTTATGTAAAAGTTTGGCCCTTCCAAATTTTAAGATACAGAGTTGTTCTAAAGTATATCACAACGCATATTTAAAAATACACATGACAGCTTCATACAGGTCGAAAGTAATGCTGAAAGCTCTTACAAGCTGTGAACTTGAATCCTCAATCACAAGAAGATGTTATAAAAGCCTTCAATGAAACTTGTCGATATTTGGATGATATTTTTAACTTAGATAACCCTTTCTTTGATGCTCTGATTCCTACAATTTATCCTAAAGAACTCAAATTGAATAAAGCTAACCCGTCCGACAATTATGCAGCGTTTCTTGATCTAGACCTTAAAATTAATAATGGAATGATTTCTTCTAAAATATATTACAAAAGAGATGATTTTGATTTTAATATTGTAAATTTTCCTCATCTTGACGGGGATGTTCCCCGTGCTCCATCTTACGGGGTTTATATATCTCAACTTATTCGTTTTGCTAGAGCTTGTTCATCTATTGACGATTTTAACAGTCGAAATCTCATTTTAACAGAAAAACTGCTTAAGCAAGGATATAGATACCATAAACTAAGAAAAACTTTCTCTAAATTTTACTATCGAAATCTCTCGCTTATTGGCAAGTACCAATGTAATCTCAAGGTGCTTCTGCGACACGGTATTTCACATCCTGAATTTTATGGTGATGTGATTTACAAACTTCGTAAAATTATTGGACATACCCATTTTCTCACTTTGTTCATCAAATATGTTAAACAATTCATTAAAAAGGGATATGATCCTGTAGTACTACAACATACTGCATGTTTGGTTGTGAACCCTTTTACAGTTGGCAATCACGCTGGCCTCTTTGCATGTACGCCGACATGCTTAGTACTCTATGAAGGCGACCTCTTAAATCCAGAAATGGAAGGAGAACGTCGGATATCTGTACTATTTCATTTTTGTCGTACCCTTTATTACTTTTCTACAGTTACTCTGTTTGCAGCTCAATCATTGAGTACACTAGCGATAGGTGGATACAGTATGTTCACTTAAATGTTTTCGTTATACATGCACTTTACCACTGTACTTGCCGTCGCGGTTGTTGTAGATTAGTCGGAGAGGGGATACGTTTATTTACACTGTTTGTCTTTTAGGGTGGGGATGGAATAAGTGTGAGGTTGGGCGCCCATAAACCGGTTTAACCCCCCAGTGACTTTTGTCACTGACCGTTCCAAGGCGGTACTTCCATCTTCCTCCTATTGTATGTTTGTTTTGTCTTTGTGCGTCTCTTGTTGTTTTTATATTTATGTACATTTGCTGTTTCCTTGTGTTGCTGTTCGGGCGACTGTTTGTTCTGTATGTGGTGTTTCCTGCATGACTCATTTTTGTACTTTGAGAAATTGTTCAGATTAAATTCAAAAAATAGGATGGCTCGAGAATAACTATTTAAGTCCTTATTAACAGGTTATATTATGAATAAACATCTGTTTATTTAGTGCAATTTATATTTCAAATGACTGTCCTATTTCAAATTGAAATTCATGCGATTATATAGTATATACTGACCGATTTGTCAGAGTCTCCAACAGAAACTTAGAGAAGACTACTTATAAGCCTTTCGCTTTTCGTAAAGGGGAGACTACTTTGAAAGTTTGCAATAAACCTAATTTTGATAAATTGTAGCCAATGCCAGAACTTTTTGCAGGACCCTTCTATTGCAACTATTTAGTACTCAGGTAATTACAGATACAGTAGTCTCGATAATGCGTTCACGTAATTCTTCAACATAACAGTCTGTAAAAGCTAGTCGTTGCTGAATGCCGGGCAGCAGTAATGCAGAAAAGCTCCTTTAGGAGCTTTCTGCATAATGTTTATATTGCATTAAGCTACCACCTGTTATAAAAAATCAAATCCAGATTCGGACCTCAGCCGAATTATCGTAATAGCGTGGACTTACTGTACAAGTACGAATACAGGTACGTTCACTATTATTGGTATTATTTATTGCAGATCGATGATAAGATGGGCGCGTGTACACCAGTCTGGAATATATACGACCATATGCTTGTGACCACGTTCTGTCATAACCTCATGGACACTTTTGTAAGTTACATATTCATTACCTGGCTCCTATCTGACTCGGGCTGTCATCAGAATCTACATTGTTCGACACTCGATCAACATCTTGTTTTTCAAACTAGTAATATTCAGCATTGTCTCCCTATTTGCGATGTCTCATTTATCAAAGAAATCATCACTCTTGATGAGCAGTCATCTATTTTTTCTCAGAATATTTTTTACAACGAGTCGCTAATGTGACAACCAACCTCTCTAGGACACAGGTTGACTCTGAGGTTTGAAATAGAAATACGATATAATTCAATCCATATAACTGGTCTATAAGGCATTTCCCCGGTCTGATATCATGAATGGATGTCGTGTATTCACAATTTTTCAAATAATAATCTTCTAAAAATCTATACAAGCTTGATATTGATATCGGTGAAAGTCACTACTTTCGGATTGTAAGTCTTTACTTTCGGTTTAAAATATAGGCTGCTCTTAAATATTTCAGTGGTTATTCATAATAAAAGCATGGTTAGTCAGCGGTTTCATCTTAATGCAAGCTGTTTGCAAATGCGAGTTAGGCTGTGCTCCTCATGATTATGTTTCACATATTGTGACGCGTGCCAAATTATGTAGACCCAGATCACGAACCGCGTCAAAGGCACGCTTGATTTACATTGTTAGCAACGCATTTGTGAGGCTTAAGAAAAGTTTATTCGGTTTTATTTGGTTTAACATAACCCCATATACAATTAGTTGCCCTAAAAGGGAGACATATGCAAACAGTATGACCCTGATCAAAGGAATTTGAATGAAACTGGGTCTGCATTGTTTGCTTATTAGGTAATTTTCTAAAGAACATATCAACAAAAGCACACCTTCATATGAGTGGTCAATTCAATGAGTACATAACTGATGTTGTATTATGTTTATGCTGTTTGTAGACTATATTGAAAATTGGTTGTTGCCAAAGATGTAATCCACGTAAAATAAAGTAATTACTATTATTATTATCATTATACAGTAAAACCCCTCTAATGCGACCACCAAAAAGGGGCATAATTCACAGTGACAAAGGCAGGTGGCAGATTAATGCAGGGCGAAAGTTATGCAGAAAGCTCCTATAGGAGCTTTCTGCACAACTTTCGTCCTGCATTAAGCAACCACCTGCTTATGAAGACAGCCATGCTTGTTCATTAAGTGGTCGCATTAGCGGGACTTTACTGTAATTAATTTTTGGCAAGTACACTAGGAAATGACATGAACGAATAGTTCATTACGTTGTGACATGTTAGGTCTTTAATCCTTTGAATTTACTCTGGCATTTTCAAACAGTGTAGACCCAGATCAGAGGGTTCCTCTATAGGCTCCCACTCTTGACAGGGCTTGTAGAAGTGTATCTTTAATTTTTCATCAGCAAAAAGGCAGATACTGACCAAATAGTTTCTACAGGAGCCCTCTAATCTGGGTCTACTCTGTTTGCAAACCTGTTAAAAGATGTATCTATGAAGTAAATGATCAAAGTATTGTTTATATGTCTTCCCCTGTCAATGCGAAGTTGTTGTTTTGTTGCAGAATGCTTTCTGGTTCTCGCTTGGATGGTGTATCTTCTTTTTTATGCCGGGACTAATATTCTCCGTGAAACTCGCAAAGTATTTCAGGCGAATGACCGAGGACAACAAGATTACCCCATCGCCCCCACCAACACATGAGAAACCTAGGTAACACGCGTGCATGAGGAAATATAGACCGAGTGTCAACAGCTTGGATCCAGATGAGACGTCGAGTAACTCGACTTCTCATCAGGATCACAGCTGTTTTGCAGTTCAGGTTAAATAGGTTTATGATTCAAAATAATATCAGTCTTAAACTTCTGACGGCATTGTATTGCTTTTTAATTACACAATGGCTATTTATTTGCTGATTTTTATATAATAACATATGTACACAAGGATATTTCGTATTGTTAAAAATTATAGTCAGATTTGTTAAATTTCACAAGCAAGCAGAAGACCCTGATCAGACGGTTCCTATAGCGCTATCTTATCTGGGTCTACACTGTTTGCAAAGGTGTAAAAAACGTTTATATTAGGGGAAAGGTGTACAACAACAAAACGTACACGTAAAGATTGCATTCCATTTTGAAGGAACTACAGCAACATACTTATTATTTCCTTTTGTTGCAGATATCCAGCTGGACCAGTAGTGTAAGTACATGTAAACCAAATGCATGGTACAGATTTAACTCTTTGCACGCTAAGTAGTTTTTTCGTCTGCAACAATTGTCGTCTGCTTCAATTCTAAAAATAAACTTTCTCTCATTTCTTTGCAAAAATATGGTCAAAGTGACAAACAGTTTGGATCCTGATGAGACGCCGCATTATGCGGCGTCTCATCTGGATCCAAACTATTTGCATAGGTAATCACAGTTTCACCGCTAGCGTTCAAAGAGTTAATGTGTCTTGACATTTTACTCCATATATACACATTTTGACGTCCTTTGCAAACAGAGTAGACCAATATCAGACGGCTCCTGTTGTAGTCGTCAGAGCAGGGTCTACACTTACTGCTTATGAAATAACATAGATATGCAGAGTGTGTGCCATGTTAAACCTCTTGTTCATAAGGACATTCCGAAGATTGAATATTTATACTGTCATTATTTCTTGCATGCATGTTAATGGGGAAAGGGATTAAGTGTATTTAACTTTTTCGCCACGAATATTCATGTAAGATATAATGACTTTTAATAAGATTAATTTGCTGTAATAGCAAATGAACACAAGAGTTTTTGGCCAGGGCAAAAACTGTAGAATCATATTTATTTCACAAGCAAGCAGAGCAGACCCTGATCAGACGGCTCCTATAGGAACCGTTTGATCTAGGTCTACACTGTTTGCAAAGGCCTAAAAAGGCGTATTTATGGAGTAAAGAAATGTTGGTAGTCTGAGTTAGTTCTTTCTTGGTTAATGGATGTAAATGAAGTCTAGAAATAGGACAAGCTGTGTTGCTCATGCTTTCAACACGTATACGTACATATATATTCCGTACATAAGAAATAGAAAAACTTCAGGAAATGAAAGAAGAGGTGTTCTGAAATGAAGTTTCCATTTCGAAAGTCACATGAAGTATTTCATTTATCGTTTGATATCACAGTGTGTTTAAAAGAAGATGCACGTCATTAATTCAAATATTGTTATATTTGATCCAGATCTTCTGAAAATGTACAATTTAACTCTTTGCACACTAGCGGCGAAACTGTGATTACCAATGCAAACAGTTTGGATCCAGATGAGACGCCGCATAATGCGGCGTCTCATCAGGATCTAAACTGTTTGTCACCTTGACCATATTTTCGCAAAGAAATAAGAGAAAGTTTATTTTAAGAAGTGAAGCAGACGGCAATTGTTTCAGACGAAAAATTACTCAGCATGCAAAGAGTTAGGATTTTCAAACAGAGTAGGTCTTAACAAGACACCTCAAAAGAAATTCACTTAAATGTAAAGTGTTTGAAAATCTTCGACAACTTCCGTTATTTGTAAATGTATACAGATACGATATACATGTAGGCATTCACCTTATACTCCATGCATATTCATGTAGAATCAGATCCAAATTATTTCATTAGCGAAAAAAAGCAGACCAAGACCAGATGGCTCCTAAATTTTGGAGCCGTCTGATCTAGGTCTACTTTGTTTGCAAAGGTTTTTAATGCGTATCTATGTAGTAAAGAGTTCATGAAAACAGTTTACAACGATTGTCGAATGTTGAAACATGCATGTTCTTATAAGCCTGTTCACCTTTTAAATTGTAAACTATTTTTACGATCGCAATTTATTTTGAACAAGAGTGCCAGTGGGCACAACCTTATTCAACATATTAAACTGAGGTTAACATATTTGCTAAACGCAAATTCTAAGACCAAGTGTGCGGTGTTCCAAGTTTCAAGACTTTATCTCAAAGGGTTATGTAACTAATTGGACTTTAACAAAAAGATTAACCAAAATTTCTATATTGATAAAGGGCCACAATTCAGTCAAAATGATTGACAGAGTTATGTACTCATGCCTACAGGTGAAGCTTGTGATGGTGAAGAATTGTTCCAAGTTTCAAAGTTTTATCTAAAAGGTTTTTGTAAATAAGTGGACTTTCAACATGAATTGATGTTAACATATTTGCTTAACGCAAATGCTTAACGCAAATTCCAATTGTGCGACATTGACCTTGAATATACATACCGGGACACACCCATGCTACTGTAGCATGTCCAGATAAACACTGCGGTTAAATTTGAGAAGGATCCATGAAGCAGAACTTGAGTTAGAGACAGACAGACTGACATTCAACATATTTGCTAAACGCAAACGCTAAACGCAAATTCTAAGTCTAATTATGCGACCTTGACATTGGATATATATACCGGGACTGGACAGGCTACTGTAGCATGTTCAGATAATTATTTTGGTTAAACTTGAGAACGATCCACCCAGCCGAACTAGAGATGTTACAGACAGACATACAGACAGAGGGACAGACAGACAGCACCATTCCATAATATGTCCCGTTTTTCCAAACGGGCGTATAAAAAGGATTTAAAAAACCATGTAAATTGGGAAACCAAAAAAACAAGGGCCGACAAATTTGGAATAACCAATATCTACACATCATAATATAAATGTTATGTTTTTTAACATTGATTTGCAGGAACGCACACGAACCCCCTTCGTACGTATTTAGCAACGATAGATATGCTTTTCTAACATTCGCTTCATTAGCTTTACATAGTTACATGTCATTTTAATAGTGCACATTTACATAGTTATATGCCATTTTTACTGCTGCACATTTTCATTGTTACATATCATTCTTAATACTGCACAATTACATAGTTACATGTCATTTTAATAGTGCACATTTACATAGTTACATGTCATTTTTAATAGGGCATATTTACATAGTTACGTGTCATTTTTAATACTGTGCATTTACATAGTTACATGCCATTTCAATAGTGCACATTTACATAGTTACATGTAATTTTACTACTGAACATTTACATAGTTTCGTGTCATTTTAATAGTGCACATTTACATAGTTTCATGTCATTTTTAATAGCGCGTAACTAACAGCGTTGCTTTAAATGTTCACCATTTGGTTTTAAACCCTTATCTTGTCATAAAAAATAGTCCTCTCAATCTCTGTTTTTTTTAGCATTTTTGCTTACTACCGTTTCGTTCAAGCTTTTCAGAAACTATTGTCTTAGCGACAAACAGAATTGATCTAGATGAGACACCGAGTAACTCGGCATCTAATCTAGATCCAATATGTTTGCAAATGACAATCCAGTCACGTCGGGGTCTGTTCTGGTTGCTTTTGACATGGTATAGATCTTATTCTACAGCGTTGTCAAAAAACAATTCCATTGAAAAGTTTACATTATAATAAATGAGCTGAAAACGTATTCATGTAGTCAGTATTTCTATATAAGTATTGAACTGGGAAATGGTAAATGCAGGACAAAAGTTATTCAGAAAATCTGCAACCTGCTTACATGGGCAACAAATTAATTAAATGTTATTCTGTTGAGAGGAATTACTGTATTGTAAATTCGAAACTTTGCAAACTAGGTAGATCACGATCATGTTCTGATTTCACTGACTGGGGACTACACTGTTTCACTCTCATCAATAAGCATATGAATTCTGTCCACTGTGACTAAAAGTTTAGACCCAGATTGACTATCTCTGAGCGTAGTCTCGGATGTTTTTCTTCTCTTGCAGCACAATTAGTATACAGTAAACCCCAATAGTTCGAACACTAACACACGTATCATTATCGGTCTTTAACCCTTCGCTTGCTATTCACGTCAATATACCTACCTGTAAATAGTGAAGACCCAGATGAGACAGCTCCTGCAGGAGCTGTCTCATCAGGGTCTGTACTATTTACAAGTTGATTGTGCAACCACAGCAGATTGCACAGCGAATTAATTGTAGACAGTGAAGATATATGTAATTATACAACAGGACATGGGTAAAGGAGAAATGTATTTTAAAATTCAGCAAGAGAAGGGTTAATACAGGCAGCAGCTTAATGCAGGGCGAAAGTCATTCAAAAAGCTCTTCTAGGAGCTTTTTGCATGACCTTCACTGCACAGTAAGCAGCCACCTATCTGAAAAGGCATAATTGCTACATTACTAAAATTTACAAGTCTTTCTGTCTGTCAGTCAATTTGTCTGTATCTCTGTCTGTCTCTGTCTCGTTTCTGCCTGTCTGTCTATCTATATGTTTTTCTGTCTCTGTCTCACCCTCTGTCTATGTCTGCATCTTTGTCTCTTTCTCTGTTTGTTTGTATGTCTGTCCGTCCGTCCATCGATCCGTCCGTCCGTCCGTCCGTCTCTCTGTCTGTCTGTAAGTCTCTGTTTCTCTCATTCTCTCTCTCTCTCTCTCATCTCTCTCTCTCTCTCTCTTTGTGTTTCTGTATCTGTCTGTATGTCTGTCTGTCAGTCTGTCGTCTGTCTGTCTGTCTGTCCAAATGGGCTCAACTGCACCAAGAATGGAGTTAAACTGAATAAAAATAAGCCGAATAATATGATCATTGCATAGATGTGACGAATTTATAAGGCACGAGGACACATCTTTCAGACTCGGCAAACCTCGCATCAATGAGTTCACCCATCGCCGAATAAATTCATGCAAGAAACGCAATTATAACATGCATTGTACATGTAGCTATTTTCGTTAAAGTACCTAATTGATTGCAGCGCTTTGAATGTTTATTTTTTGAAATAATTCTAAATCTAAACCAGATGAAAGGTAGCACTTACCATGGGAATTAATGACATACACATATGATATCATATCTTATGTGGAATTTAATTAATCATATGTTTAAATTTACGCATAATGTGTTGACCTCTATAGAAAACTAAAGCACATTTTTAAAATGTTATATCTTGTTAAGCGACTTATTTAAATGCATTTCATTGAATTCAGTTATCACCAAGCAACGGGAAATTTCACGAATAGTGATTTGCCAGCAACAGAAAATTTCACGGAAATGTAAGTGTCCTAGAAAAGTAAAGTTTTGCTTCATGCTTTTCTCAATATGCTTCTAATTAAAGTGAGATATTGATATCAGATACAACTAATACTCTTAGCTGCTATTAAAGCAAAAAGGCCTTCAAAAAAACCTCTCTATTACAGCCACTAAATTACATCAAGTATGTTGTGTAAAAGGCAGGTGGCTGCTTAAAGCAAGGTGAACGTAAAACAGAACGCTCCTATAGGAGCGTTCTGTTTTACTTTTACCTTGCCTTAAGCAGCCACCTGCCCTAAATACCAACTAAACAAAACAATTTAGTGACCGTTATAGAGAGGTTTTACTGTACTTCTAATACACGTGCACAGTAGAATCTGTACTAGGCGGTCATTCATTTATTGAACGTAGGACTCTTAAAAAGCAGGTGGTTGCTTAATGCAGGAAAAGGGTATTTCTGTATTACTTCTGGCCTTCATTAAGCTACCACCTGCCTTACAGATCCATAATTAGACCTCTTTTTGATGGCAGCTTAAGTCATGTTCTACTATATACTCTAATTAAAGGTTTGAGGGGCTTTTTATTGTTGCAGGTATCTATTGATTAACAGCTCATTACTAAACTTTATTTAATATTTACCACATGACAATGCTTGTATCCAAGTTAACCCATTCCCTCATACTGACGCCTTTTAAATCCTCTGTAAAAGTCATTTTCTGAAACCATTGTGATATTGAGCATTTGCTCCTATAGGAGCAAATGCTCTATTTATCACAATGGTTTCACAAAGTGACATTTACAGAGTCGTCAAAAGGCGTCGGGAATGGGCTAATCCCATTAATATTCATGGTGCCACTATTTCGTACTTGAATATTCATGGTTTAAAGGGTTAAATCACAATGGTTTCAGAACTACAAAATTAAATTGTTTTCCTTTTCTTTAGTAAATGCTCCTTTTCGGTATTTTATTGAAATGGGTTGGTTCTAAAAAAGCCTATGAGGGAATGGGTTAGTACTTTTAATATAACACGCAAATGACGTGAGCATGTCGAATGTAGATAGGGAACAGCGCCTCCTTTATTTTTTGCGTCATGTGATAAAACAAATACTACATTCGTGTTCATTTAGATGCCTTTTTTTTTCAATCTCGTTGACTAAAATAAATATGGCAGTCGACAAACCTCGTGTCATATGATTTTAGTCAACACGTTTGGCAAAAATCAATAGTAAATGGAGCTTAATGTACTATCCTCTATATATAACTGAGTGGAGTTAATATCACTATATATTGACGCACTCAATTAATTAACTACAAGAGAATGCAAACTAGAACATGTCCGAAGCGGCCATTGATTTATTGAACTCAGGGGGTCTTAACCCATTTGCTCCCAGTGGATTCTTCCATGCTTATATATTGGATTAGTCTATCTTTTATCTAAGGGATGGCTGGTCTAAATTTTCATTTTTGATTTGTTTTATATTGAATTTCCTATCAGCAAACACTGTAGAATTTGATCAGAAGCCGCATTATGCGCATTATCCTGATGAAACTTACACATTAGTATATGTAGGTGTAGGACTAACGCATTCGTTTTTGTACATATACCTAACACAATGGCACCTACAGGTCTCCAACTAACGGAATAGTAATTGTTGGTCTATAACTATAATATTGGCAACTGTAGGTCTATAACTAACACAATGGCACCTGCAGGTCTCCAACTAACGGAGTAGTAATTGTGGGTCTATAACTATAATATTGGCAACTGTAGGTCTATAACTAACACAATGGCACCTGCAGGTCTCCAACTAACGGAATAGTAATTGTGGGTCTATAACTATAATATTGGCAACTGTAGGTCTATAACTAACACAATGGCACCTGCAGGTCTCCAACTAACGGAATAGTAATTGTGGGTCTATAACTATAATATTGGCAACTGTAGGTCAATAACTAACAAAATGGCACCTGCAGGTCTCCAACTAACGGAATGGTAATTGCAAGCCTATAACTATTAGTATAATTATGTAGCAGACGATAATCTGAACATATAATCTAACCAGACGACGTTTGTACATGTATTTACAAGGTTAAAATATACATGTATATGCTGTGAATCGTAAATATTTTAAGTAATCTACCTGCTTCTTAGCCATGGTTTTGTCACGTACTAGTCGTCTGCGAAACAAAACAAAACAAAACAAACTGTCGTCTGCTGGGAATCTGGAAGTTGAAGTTTCATTTATTAACCCTTTCGCTGCCAATGTCGCATCTGTAACGGCCTCAGGTCACATTTGTATCTGTATATCGTCTAACACATTGTTAGATCTATATGTCTATAAATAACACATTGGTATCTGCATGTTTATTACTAAAACAATGACATATACAGGTCTTGGACTAAACTTTGGCATATGAATCTAGATATGTGACTAACACATTGGAAGTGTATTCAATGATTTACACATTGGTATATGCAGGTCGGTCTATGACCAGCACAATGGTATTTACAGGTTTATGGCACAGTGGTATATTTCGGTCTGTAATTGAAACATTGATATCTGTAGGTTTATGAGACTGTAACTAACATATTATTATCTACAGGTCTATGGCTAATACAGTGGAATTCGCAATGTAGTACAGTAGAACCCCTCTAATGCGACCACTTAATGAATGAACATGAGTGTCTTTATAAGCAGGTGGTTGCTTAATGCTGGACAAAAGTAATGCAGAAAGCTCCTCTAGGAGCTTTCTGCATTACTTTTATCCTGCATTAAGCTACCACCTGCCTCTACAACCCATAATAATACCTCGTTTAGTGGTCGCATTAGAGGGGTTACTGTATTTTCAATATAAATTGATCAGTCACATATTATTTGAAATCTTTACTCATGAGGATATAATATGTACGAACTATTGACGATCGTTTTCTTTGATTTTAACCCTTCCCTGTTCAATGATCATGTTGAAAATAATGACATTATTGGCTGATTGTGTATAATGAATTAACCTACACATAACGGGTTGGTATTGCTAAAACTGTGGCGTCAGAAATGTTACAATTTCAGAAGCAAATGGAGCAGACCCTGAACAGACCACTTCTACAGCCATTGTGTGGGCTTGGTCTACTCTGTCTGCAAATGCGTAAAACCGCATTTATATGAAGGAAAGGGTTAAGATGAGATCCAATAAAATATTTTTATTCAGTTCAATATGAAAGACTATAAGGTTAAAATGCAACATTTGGAATAATGTTTAAGTATTAATGTATAATGAAACTGTTTCTATAACTTTCTTTGGCAATAGAATAGAAACTAAACTACCATATCGTTTCTTGATGTTAACGACCGCGCATTGCATTCTCACTACTTTCCTGTTTCTTGACGTTATGGCGTGGTAATCTGGACAAGAAGTTTTAACCCATTCCCTCATATTGGCAATTTTTTAAAGCCTCTGAAAAAAGTCACTTTGTGAAACTATTGCGATAAACAAAGCATTTGCTCTAAAGGAGCAAATGCTGTATTTATCGCAGTGGTTTCAAAACTATATACAATTCTATTTGTTTTTCCTTTTTTCTAATATTTTCTCCTTTTGTTAAAAAAGGTTGGGTCTCAAAATAGCCAATGGGGAAATGGATTAATTACCTCTTGTAGTTCCAAACAACTTTCGTCTGAAAGCAATAGTTTCTGCTTAAAATATCTAAAACGTAAGTGGTGTACCAAACATTGTGGATCCAGATGAGACGCCAATTAATCTAAAACGATCATTCAATGAATATTCATGGATCCCTTAATATGCAGGAGGCTGCTTACTGCAAGACGAAAGTGATGCAGGAAACTCTTAAAGGAGTTTTCTGCATAACTCTCGTACTGTATTATGGTACCACATTCTTTCAAACTACAAAATTTCTAACATTTTCCTTTTCTCTAATTAATGCTCCTTTTGGTAGATTTATTCAAAGTGGATTGATCTAAATATAACCTATGGAGGAATTGGTTAAGGTACAATCTGTATGTACGATCCGGAATTAGACCTCTATTCAGCGGTCACATTAGAGGGGTTTTACTGTATATTAAGAGGAAATACAAATGTACAAATCTCACCTTTCCTCTCTGGGTATTAACAGTTTAGAAATAGAAAAAGAAACACATGTTTGGACCATTGTTAGATTTGTACTACTCGGAATATCCTGATTAAACTTTTTACTGCCATATGCCTAAACCGCCTCTACGTATTCATGCACAGTATCTACATGTAGTTCATCTTTGACCGATTCTAGTCAACCTTTGTATACGTACAAATACAACACTTTTTAAATAGGATGATAAGATATATAAGGACATATGAAAAATGTGTGTAAGCATATTTTGACCTGAATCGGTCAAAAGTGAGCTAAATAATCTGCATGAATACTTAGTGGTGGTTAGAAATTTGGTTTAGTATAATTACGCTTACTTGATATAGTTTACTTTTTACTTCTTTGTGGCTTGCCACTTTCATACAATGCAAATTGGAATTCCAGGATAAATGATAAAGTCATAAAAAATACTATCAGAACAGTTTTCAATCCATCAATTCCTTAACCCTTTACACCATAAATATGTGTTTCTACCCCTTTGCAAACAAAGTCGACCAAGATCAGACGGCTCCTTTAGGGCCCGTCTGATCAGGGTCTGCTCTGTTTGTGTATGCAATAATACAGATATAATTCTACATCCACAGATTTTGCTATGGTCAACATTTCCTGTGGTCACGTGCAATTATAAAAATGATATACAGTAAAACCTCGATTATTCGAATTTTCGTTATAAACGAATTTAGACCCTTTTAGGCAGGTGGCTGCTTAATGCATGATGAAAGTCATGCAGAAAGCTCCTAGAGGAGCTTTCTGCATGACTTTCACCATGCATTAAGCTGCCACCTGTCTTAAAGATCGAATATAATACGTATTTTAGTGTTCGGATAATCGAGGTTTTACTGTATTCATGATGGTATATTTTCTTACATGAATATTCATGGAGTAAGTGGTTAATATACAATATGCTGTATCCTTTCAAATCTCCGAGAGCACCATTGGCTCGAGGATGGAAGAAATCAGTTGTTCAGTTGTAAATTATCTCCCTTGACAGATACACACAAAGGTATACCAAATGAGAAGTAGGTCTTTTCAGTTGGATTACTTTGTTATTTCACCTGTATTTCAATGAGATGTCGTGGTTAATTTATTTCAGGTTTAACCCATTACCCCATCGGCTATTTTTAGAAAAGGAAATTTTTTAGAATTGTGTAGTGTAGAAACTATGGAGCAAATGCTCTATTTATCACAATGGTTTCAAAAAGTGATTTTTACAGAGGCGTCAAAAGGCGTCAATATGAGGGAATGGGTTAAAGACGGGTCCTTTTCTTTGAACTCTAAATATTAAATAGTACAGTAAAGTTATAGTCAAAGAAAGCATGTAACAGAATTAATGTCATTTAATGTCATAATCATTGGATAATTATTATACGAGATATTTAATGTCAAATTTGTTATTAGCAAAGATACAATCAGCAGAAACTAATGAGTAGGACCTACAGCGTTTAAGAGACTATTCACTGGAGGTAACCAGACAAAATCCCTCATAAATGCCATTCATTTTTTCTGTTGTGTTCAGTGACAGTCGAGCAGGCGATTATCTTATGTATGGGTAAGCGTCTACGGATATGTCTGTTGACATACCTTGCACCGGCAGTCTACGTTGCTTATTACCGGGTTGAGTGTGAAATGTAGTGAATTGTTCATCACTAATATTAGCCATTTGCAGTTCAAGTTTGTTGTGTTTGACTTCTCAAAGTTCACACTTTAACTCTTTACTCCAAGAGTATACATGTAAGAAATAATGACATCATGTATATTAATAAGCTGTATTTTTATGATAACATGAACAGAGGAATATTTAACCCTTTCCCTGTTCTGTATTTAGACCAAATTTTAATACCTACTGAATATTCATTAACAAAATAGTTATAAAGAAATATGGAAGGTGGAACATCGTAGACATTTTAGAAAGTAAAGAAACAGATCAATCAAATTTTATTAGCAAACAGAGCAGACCCTGATCAGACGGCTCCTCTAGGAGCCGTCTGATCTGGGTCTACTCTGTTTGCAAATGCGTGAAAACACGTTTATATGAGGGAAAGGGTTAACCAAGGCAGAAAGTGAAGAATATCTATATTATGTCATAAGAAAACAGAGCTGACCCTGATCAGACATCTCCTATAGAAGCCGTCTGACCTGGTGTACTCTGATTACAAAGGCGTAGAAAAACGTATTTATGGAGTAAAGGGTTAAACCAGTCTTCATCAACAACTCTTTCTCCGATGCTGAAACCTATAAAATTCTATAACAAGTGTATCCACGTCATTCAACTGCTTTGAAATACGCGTTGCATGTCCTATTATTCCATGAATATTCATGTAAGAAATAATTAAATGACATCATGAATATCAATTAGCTGATTTTTTTAATTACATGAATTTTTGGCCATTAGAGACATTGTAGAATCAGATCTATATAATTTAATAAGTAAACCAAGCATATCATGATCAGATTGCTCCTATAAGAGCCGTCTGATCTGGATCTACTCTATTTGCGAAGGTGTTTAAAAAGCGTATTTCTGGAGTAAAGGTTCAACTTAAGCCAACACTTAAACTACATATGACATTTCATCACTATTAGTTAAAGCTAGCTCATCATGTACATGTACCATTGACATGCCCTGTTAATTTCCGTGTACCCTTTCTTGAGAATTCTGTAGCATAAAAGACAATTTATCAAATATAATGACTTCAATGAAACATAAAACATTACTTAAGAACATGGTAAGACCATTGGGATTCATTTGTATAAACAAGGAACTTGCCATAAGGAATAGATATGTGCATAATATGTATTTTGTCCCAATCGTTACATTCAATACATGTATCCATCGATATAACTACATGTAACAAATAACAAAACAACCGTTGATATTAACATAATTGAAGACTTGCCGGCCGTTTTTTTTGTTTTATGAATAGATTTCATGCCTTTTTCAAACCAATATTCGAGAGAAAGACAGCTGCTAAAGTATATCTTCGAGGCCAGTATGCACCTCCCTTGAGATAACAGTTAAGGTGGATGATACAAGACATTCGGACTGATTCTAATGGAGCTATACAGTGACGTTACAGCCTAATACTCATTGTATATGAATTGAGGCTTTTACCAAGTTTTCACATGTCTTAGTTTTGTTTTCACTTGTATGGTGGAAACGTTGAATTGAGCATCCTGTTTATTCTTCAAGGGCAAATGAATGAAGACAATATTAACCCATTTGTTCCCACGATCCCATATATGGGACATAGGCAAACAGTGTAGACTCTGATCAGACTCCGCATTATGCGGCGTCTGATCAGAGTCTACACTGTTTGCTGATAGGAATTTCAATATAAAACAAAACGAAATTGAAAATTTAGGCCAGGCACCCCATAGATAAACAAGAGTGTTCGGAGAAACACTTGTATCACCTGCTCGCAATTGACACAAAAACTGTTAAAATGCTGGAGTACGAAAACCAGAACAAAGGGGAATAACTCAAACAGTATTGCATGCAGAGTGATGGACCTTAGTTACATCAATGGCCCCCAATGAGAGGAAGACACATGTGAAATCAATTTGAAAGCCCTATAATGATTAGTTTAGAAATGACAGCCAAAAAAAGAAAGTGTGACGGACAGACAGACAGACAGACGATGGAAAAGTGATCCCTGAGTGACACACTGCCTCTCGGCAGGTGACACAAAAATGGACTAATCCAATATATAAACATGGAAGAATCTACTGGGCGCAATTTGGTTAACGGACACTAAAAAAGTCCTCATTTTTTGTTTCAGTGATAACGGTCCTAGGAATTTTCACCTCTCACAATTTTCAAGGTATGTATTGGCTTATGCTATCAATAACCTCGACATACATATCAAAGAAACTTGCTATTTAGTCAGTAAATGTTATGGCTCAGACTCGGTGTATATATTATCCATATAATCAGAAAGAAATACAGTACAATATCCCGTACTCCTTTCAATGCTGACGTTTCAGAGTGGAAAAGCCCATCAGTATAATACTATAGAGTCCACTAAATATGAAAGGCATACGCGTACTAGAGCACCAGCATACTCGTAACAAAAGGGTCACAAAGTAATCACCCAAATTTAGTTTAAATTTGGATTTTAAGGCTGCATGATGATATATTGAATCTATGTAAAAGCTCCATTTGAGGTGTTCTGCATTACTTTCGCCCTGCATTAAGCATCTACCTACTTTAAATATCCATGGTGATTTCGTAATGCCCAGACTTACAAATGTATTCATTACCCAAACATGATGTTCTCACGTTTCGGGAACAGTTCTGCATTTTAACCATTGTCAAGCAATGCAAATTACTGTCATGTCAAGATGCTTAGTGCAACGTGACTTGCAATTATGTGATCCCATTAGGATATGCATTCCAACAGGATACAATACATGTATCTGTTTTAGGATAAGGGTAAAAAGTTAATATACCATTAATTGAACATAGGATACTAAAAAAGCAGGAGGTTGCTTAATGCAGGACAAGAGTAATGCAGAAAGTCCCTATAGGATTAAGCTACCACATACGTTACATACCCATGATTACACCTCTTTTTTATGCCCGCTTACGCAAGTATTATATGGGCATTATACAATTAAGCTCGCATGTAAAGTACACAACAGGACAAGCCATGGGCTCTGTTGCATACTATATTACATATTTTTTTCACATCGTTTTAATTTTTTTAGCAAAGACACAGAGCACCATTTACCTAATGACTTCTAGTAAGTAACATATTGTAAATAGTGCAATAGGTTAGACGATACCTATCCTATGAAACCAACCTTTCTAGTCTTCACTTTTAGACTGACCAGAGGTGCAGACAAGATATGAAAATTAACACATTTTCAAGAATAAATTCTTTATTTCTTCATCAAACCCTATGTTGTGACCACTCTTTAGAATCGTCTCTTCGAGACGATTCTAAAGAGTGGTCACAACATAGGGTTTGGTGGAAAAATAACGATTTTAGTATTTGAGTACGCACCTTTATCTGTTGTTCTTGTGTCACTCTATGATGTTTACAGGTCTGCAGGCAATAGTAAACGTTATTGATGTGGTACATATCTACTCATGTAACCAATAACCGTTTATATCCTGAATATTCGTAACACTTATAAAAAATGAGTTAATTAATATGAATGATGTCATTGATTTTTGCCTGAATATTCGTGGAACAAAGTGCAGTGCAGACCTTGATCTGAGATCTGCTCTAGGAGCCCCAGATATGGGTATACACTGCTTGCAACTGCTAGTATACTCGTTTCCATATTCAAATGGCTACACAAATATTTTAGTACAGGTGCATATACCTTTCCACTAATTTCTTGTAAAACTCCTTTCTTCTCGATCTACCAAGTTTCTTTTGGACGAGGGTACCTACACACACTTAATTACTGTACTTAATGTCTACACTAATCCCCTCCCTCCTTTCTATACTATCCAAGAAAATGTTTTTGCATGCAATTAAAGAAAACACCACCGTGCAGGAACATGTAAATAGATTGATTGAATAGTTCACCGTGTGCTTTTTTCTGAAAATATACATCTATGTTATATATCATAAACCAAAGCATAAACTATTCGGCAAAATGCATTTAAACGTCTGTTTTATTGAATTACCAGGTTTAATCAGTTAGACATTTGTTCGAGTGAATTACTAGGTTTAAGCAGTTAGACATTTGTTCGATTGACTTACCAGGTTTAAGCAGTTAGACATTTGTTCGGTTAGATGTGTATTCAGTTATTCATTCAGTTAGGTACAATTGATGGTACAATAATACAGTATATACAGAGGTCCAGATATAGTGCGAACAATTAAAACACTTTTAACAATAACTTATTTATTTCTCCACCAAACCCTATATTCTAAATAGTGGTTATAACATAAGGTCTGTTAGAGAAATGACAATCTTAGTATTTGAGTATGTACCTTTATTTATTGCTTTGATACACCAGTATAGTACAATACCTTATACATTTGTCTTGTTTCATCTTACCCAGTGCACCTCATTTATTTCAACTTAAAGTTATTATTATGCACCAGTTTCGAAGAATTATACCTTATCCCGTTGTTTTAAAAAAAATAACATGTGCTTAGATTTGTATATTGACAATTTAAACTGCAGTAGAACCTGTCTTAACCATTTCCTCCATAAATGCGCCTTTCTATGTCTTTGCAAACAGAGTAGGCCCAGATCAGACGGCTCCTATAGGAGCCGTCTGATCAGGGTCTACTCTGTTTGCTTATGATATAATATTTGCTTGTGATATAGTATTTGCTTATGATATAATATTAATATGGTTCTACAGTTATTGCCATGCTGAAAACGCATGTGCCCATGTACGATAATAATAAATTAATGTAATTAATATTCATGACGTCATCATTTCTTACAGGAAAGTTAATGATAGAGGAAAGGGTTATGCAGCCATTCATTTATAGAACATAAGAGGCTTAAAAATCAGGTGGTTGCTTAATGCAGGACAAAAGGTAAAGCAGAAAACTCCTAGCAGCTTTTTTCACTACTTTGACCTGCAACAAGCTACCACATGCCTTACAGACCCATACTTTTAGACCTCTTTTGGATGGCCGATTAAGATAAGTTCTACTGTATAACTTATTCGATCAAGCTTTAGAGAAACTATTGACCAAGTGTCAAACAGCTTGGATTCTGATAAGAAGCCGATTCACTTGGCGTCTCATATGGACCCAAGCTATTTGCAAATGTAACTAAGGACGCGGATAGCGGGATAAGGACTAATTCTTTTTTATTACACAGACAATTGCTAACATGCATTCACAGGAACACCTTTCAGAACTCTTTCTCTGTTATCTGTACATGGTGCTTGGTTACTTTCAGAAAATACAACCGACCCCAAGAGCCCTCCGATGTTTGGTAGACCCCAAGAAATTCCTGTAACACTTAGTGCAACAGACTTATCTTCGTTATTCTAATACTGTCAACCACTACTAGTAAAACATGTAGTTGGCCTTGACCTTCACAAGTTTTGAATATATAGTTAATTGCTGAAAATCTATTGACTTTCATCACAACTGCAAAACATGTTTGTACATATGTGTGGCTTTTTATGTAAAATGGAAGCACATAAAACATCCCCTCCTAGTTGAGCATTTAGCCCACTGTAAAAGTCAAATTTTGAAACCATTTTGATTAATAGAGCTTTTGCTCCATTGGCGCAAATGCTCCATTTATCACAATGGTTTAAAAACAACACACTCTCAAATGTTCCTTTCCTCTAGTAAATGCTCATTTTCGGTAGATTTATTCGAAGAGGTTGGGTCTAAAATAGTCTAGGAGGGAATGAGTTAATGCTTAGTGTGTCTAAGGTAGTTTTAACCCTCGTCATACTGAGCACCCTTTGAAAAGCCCTTGCAAACAACTTGGATTCCGATGAGACGACGAGTAACACGGTGTCCCATCAGGATCCAAACCGTTTGACCCGCGGCAGTTTCCCAAAATCTTGAACGAATCAAAAGTCAGTACAAATTGTCTTAGATAACAGTTTGAGAAAACGTATTTTATTTAATATGGCAAGGCTTAAAACAAATGCTTCAAGCTCATTTTCGTTGGGAAAACTGTACAGACTCAACCGCTTGCTTGCCAACTGTTTTGAAAGTTAAATGCATGCAAACCATTAGATTATAACAATAATATGATATGGAGAATGGGATATTCTGTCGTAAACAACAGTGTAGACCCAGATCAGCGAACTCATGTGTTTCAATCAAGTTTGCCCTGTTTGAAATGGTAAAAAGATAGAAGCGGCTAGCTGTTTTCATCTACACAACCAATACAGATCTTTATCAGAGGCAGCAATCACGTTTGGGGACTGATCTGGGTTCACACTATTTGCATCTGTCAGGATGTCAACATTTTCCACGAGATCGGCAAATTGTTTGTGTAAATACAATGTCGATAATAGGGTGTGCAAAATTGTTGTAACTGTAATCTTTCGTGCGAAACAGTGATTACTATGCCATATACATTTAAAACTCGATACTACGAATACTCAAATTCGTACCATTATATTGATCTTTAACACAGGTGACAGCTTAATACAGGGTGAAAGTCGTGCAGAAAGCTCCTCTAGGAGCTGTCTGCATGACTTTCAACCTGCATTAAGCAGACACCTGCCTACAAAGACATAAATTCTTCATTACTAAATTTTCGTAGTATCGAGATTTTACCGTAGTTTGAATCCAAATGAGAAGCCGAACATATCATTGTCTCGTCAGGAACTGAAGCGCTTGACATTCAGAACACGAATCCTTCATATTTATATTATAAACGCTTGAGTTTTGAAAGAAATTGAAGAAACCATCGGTAACCTTTTCCTTATATATGAACGTTTTTACGCATTTGCAAACAGAGTAGACCCAGATCAGACGGCTCCTGTAGGAGCCGTCTGATCAGGGTCTGCTATGTTTGCTTATGTCATGATATAGATCTGATTCTACATTTTCTGTCAGAGTTAAACATCCCTTAGAAAATTTTACATTATGAAAAATCTGCTAAAAATATTCATGATATCATTATTTCTTGCATGAATATTGAACAAGTGAAGGGTTCAGGAGAATGATATTCTTGCCAATGCCACCAAAGAGTAGAGAATGCAGTTACAAAAAGTTTTCGCCAAATCCCCGTTATGCTGTTTTCAATGTATTTTTGTAATTAGTAATGACCTTTGTTGTGTATAATGTTGATTTGTTCAAATACTCGAATTAACTAGAATATTTTTCTTGCCATTTGCTTATTTTTGCACATATAATTAATATCTGTAGTGTTTTGTGAACTTTGCACATGTCTGGTGTTTGTGGAGGGTAGACTGCTTTTATTTCATATTTAGATTGTTTTCCTCTTCTGCTTTTTTTACATCTAGAAATTGTCTCAATTAACCATTGTTGATTATACAGTAACATCTCGACACTACGAACACTGAAATAGGTACCATTATGGATCTTTAACACAGGTGACAGCTTAATGCAGGGTGAACGTCATGCAGAAAGCTCCTCTAGGAGCTTTCTGCATGACTTTCACTCTGCATTAAGCAGCCACCTGTCTACATGTAAAGAGATATAACTTATTCATTACTATAAGTTCGTAGTATCGAGTTCTACTGTACTTAAAATAACACTATTCTTTATTCTTATGCCATATAATCATTGCTTTAACCATTATCATGCTAAGCGCGTTCTGACTCGCATTTGCAAACAACTTGGATCCAAATGAGACGCCGAGTAACTCGGTTGTCTCATCAGGATCCAGGCTGTTTGACACTCGGTTAATAGTTTCTCAAAATCTTGTACAAATCAGAATTAAGTAAGACATACATCAGGCCAAAGTTTGGGCAGACATAATTTTTTCCAGCGGGATAATAGTTGAAATGGAAAGAAACATGATTCAATTGACTTAATTATGTAATCAATTTCATAGCTCATTTTACTGCTGGAAGTCTCCAGCAGTGTTCTGTTTATGGTTTGTAAACAAGTGTTATTAAAAGTGGTTTCTCTATTATGTTTAAAGTAAGTTTTCATATTGTAAATATGTAATTAACACTTCGCTTGCTATTCACGTCAATATACCTACCTGTAAATAGTGAAGACCCAGATGAGACAGCTCCTGCAGGAGCTGTCTCATCATGGTCTGCACTATTTACAAGTTGATTGTACAACCAGTGCACTCCACAGCAGTGATTTCACAGCGAAATACTTGTACACAGTAAAGATATATGTAATTATACCAACAGGACATGGGTAAAGAAGGAAAAATGTATTTTCAAATTCAGCAAGAGAAGGGTTAAGATTGATACATGTAGGGGATATCTTGGCATGTATGTGTATTATCCGCCAATGTATTAACCTTTAACCCTTTACTCCATGATTACTCAAGTACGAAATAATTACACAATGAACCCTAATCAAATGATTGTTAGCTGACCTGGCACACAGTGCCAAGTTGAGATATTTTGATCACCATATGTCCGTCGTCCGTCATCGTCCATCGTACCTCGTACGTCGTTCGGCGTTAACGTTTTATTTCAAACAACATGTCCTCTAGAATTATCAGGTCAAATCTAATGAAACTTTCCACGGATGGTCTTTGGGTGATCCTCTGTCAAACATGCTAAAATAGTTTGGATCCATGTAGAACTCTGGTTGCCATAACAACCAAAAGAAAAACATATTTAAATATCTTCTTATCCAAAACCGATGGTCTGATTTAAAAATAATTTGACGGGAATAATCATTAGGTGTCTATCTACCAAAATAGCGTAAACCATGATTATATATAAAACAACATGGTCGCTAGGGGCGGACCTGTATTCCTTATATGTCTATATAGAAAAAATAGCAAAATCTCCAAACTTGCTCTTCTCCAAAACCAATAGTCTGATTTCATAATAATTTGATGGGAGTAATCATTTGATGACCCTCTACCAAAATAGGTAAATGGTTTGGATCCATGTAGAACTCTGGTTGCCATGGCAACCAAAAGAAAACAAATTTAAAAATGATTTGAATAATATATATAATTTGATTGGAATCATTATTAGGTAACACCCTACCACCAAGATAGGTAACATGCGAAACTCTGGTTGCCATGGCAAACAAAAGAAAATATATTAAATAAATCTTCTCCAAAACCAATGGTCGATTTTTAAATAATTTGATGGGAATAATCATTAATTGACACTCTAAATAGCTGAAACAGTGATAGTAACTAAAACACATGGCCGTATGGGCGGGGGACGTGTGTTCCTTATATGCCTATACAGAAAACATAGTAAACCAGGTGAGCGATGCAGGACCATCATGGCTCACTTGTTTATAATGGCATGTAAACTGTAGAGTCAGATTTACATCTTATGACAGAGCAGACCCTGATTAGACAGCTTCTGTAGGCGCCGTCTGATCTGGATCTGTTATGTTCGCGGAGGCGTTAAAATGAGTATTTGTGGGGTAAAGGGATAAGCGATCATAAAAGGTATAATTCTAGTTTTAGAGGCATCCGGTATCTAATTCAGATCAAAAGTAATGCAGAAATCTCCTATACATATATTTCGTTTTGCATTACTTTTGTCCTGTATTACATGTAAACAATCATCTGCTTTTTAAAATTCAATCAACAAAGGACCGTCTAAGAATAATTCCCATAATCATGCAATCAAATGGCTAAGCAGGTTAGATCTTATTGAGTCGCCGAGTAACTCGGGACGTTTCATCTGTATCTAAACTGCCTACGAAGGCGATCACCCATTCGACCGAAACATGCTAAAGGTTTAAACCTTGATTTTTCCAGTAACGCTTTTGCTTTTTTAGTATGGCCACTGAAGGATCACCTGGAGATATCTCAAACGGCCATGTTGTTCATGATAATATTATGAATGGCAATATGATTGAAAATCAAACAGTTTTTCTTGCCACTGTCCACAATGAAAGTTATGACAGCGAGTTCCCTCCACCAAATAAGCGTGACCTTTATGGACCGCACTCAAGAGAAATCACACTAAAAATGGAGGATGAAAATGACAATGTTCACGTTGATGTTGCAAACCCGCCACATGATCTTGAGAACACCCATGAACCAGACGTTGATAACAATGAAGTTGATAACGCAACGGCAGCTCCCGAAAGTGTCGAACCGCCGGATTTCAAAGACGAAGAAGGTCATTTGTCAAACGAAACTGAAAATGGTGAAGGTAGTGATTCTGTTAGACCTGAAGATGGAACAGTTGCTGAAAATGGTGAAAATAACGATTCTGTTACACCCGAAGATGATACTGTTGCTGAAAACGGTGAAATTAATGATTATGTTACACCTGAAGATGGAGCAGTTGCTGATACCACTGTAATCAACGTAGGCAGCGCTAACAGTCTGGACCAAGAGAACACAGAACTTCAAAATAACGAGGTCGAAGAAGACGAAAGTCAAGAGGACGGTAAACATGTTGACGATGAAGAAAACAAACTATTTCGTGAACATACAAGTGCTGACATCTTAGTTAAAGTTGACAATTAGCTATGGAAATAGAATACACAGTAGTTACTTTAACCCATTTGCGCAAAGTGGATTCTTCCATGTTTAAATATTGGATTAGTCCATTTTTTATCTAAGGGGTGCCTGGTCTAAAATTTCAATTTCGTTTTGTTTTATATTGAAAATCCTATCAGCAAACAGTGTAGACCCTGATCGGACGCCGCATAATGCGGCGTCTGATCAGAGTCTACACTGTTTGCCTATGTCCCATATATGGGATTGTGGGAACAAATGGGTTAATAACTTTCGGGTAAATTTGAGCGGTATCATGAGAAAAGATATGTGAACAATATAGACACAGACCATTCAGAGACATCGGGTGTAATAACTGTAGAATATACTGAAACGCAATACGTTTTTTTTTCTGTAGTGACCACTACATGAATAACAGTATTGTATTTAACCCTGTATCTTATAAATATGCCTTCCTACATATTTGCAAACAAAGTAGACCCAGATCAGACGGCTCCTCCAGGAGCCGTCTGATCTGGGCCTGCTCTGTTTGCTTATTATACATGTATAACATATAACATATATATAATTCTACAGCTTCTGTCATGGCGAAAATCCCGTGTCAATGAGTTTTTATAACGACATATACATGATATTTTTGAATTGGCAGGATGTGTATAGTCAGATCTATTGTAATTTCATATACAAACAGAGCAGATCCTGATCAGACAGCTCCTACAGGAGACGTCTTATCTTGGTCTACTCAGTTTGCAAAGGAGTAAAAATGGCATTTATATTAGGGAAAGCGTAAATGCTTTGAATGCTGGTTGGTCTGTTATCGTTTAACCAACGGGTTTTATGAAAGGATTTACTTTGCAAGGGGAGTTTGAATGCTAGACAGTCTTATGACTCCTCTAGGAGCCCTCTAATATGGGTCCATGCTTAAAAACTTTTTAGTTGAGTCTGAGTTCGTTCTCAAGCTCTTGATTGGTAAGATTTGAGTTCTCAAGCTTTTGATTGGTCAGATTTGAGCCTTTGGCTCAAATCTGACCACTCAAAAACTTATGAACGAACTCAGACTCAACTAAAAGTTTTATAAGCATGGATAATGGGCATCCGTTGTTTGCAAATTCAGGTGCACTTGTTTTCCGCATTCAAAGTGGTTGAAACTCCATTCAGTATTTTGTGTGTTTAGTGTAAGCATTGTTTCTGTGTGTTGTATATATTTGTACTATCGTTGCTTCATAGTTAAATTCAAATTTAACGTTTAACGATGTTAAATACAGTTAAACTTCGATTTCTCGAACTTCAAGGGACCATACAATTTAGTTCGAGATAACAGAGGTTCGAGTCATTCGACTCAACTTCACAGCTTAATGCAGGTCTGAAGTAATGCTGAAAGCTCATGTAGGAGCTTTCAGTATTACTTTACACCTGCATTAAGCTGTCACGTGTTTCTAGATATGTGCAGTGATACATTTTTGAACAATTCTGTATAAATTTTGGAAGGACCGAACTTTTAGTTCGAGTTATCCAGAAGTTCGAGTTATCCGAGTACGAGATATCGAAGTTCAATTGTAGTTTAACTTTAGAGTCCATTCAATATGAACTGTTATCATTTGCGAGGGGATCGTGAATGACAAACTTCAGGGCCTGATCAGTGTGCTCCTCTAGGAAACCCTCTGATATGGGGCTACACTGTTTGCAAATTCCAGCGCACGTATTTTCCGCACGCAAAGGGGTACACTATCCCTCTCAGTATTGTTTTGTGCTATATTGTATATAACTGTGATATATTTGGTTCATATATTAATTCAAATAAGGTGTTATTGCATAATCAGTCATTGCTCATATGTACATAATCTTTTGTTTTCAAAATACAGATATTTTTAAAGCTGTATTTTAATGACATCGTTATATGTTTGAAAATAATAGTTCCATTAATATTAATTGATGCTAACTGTTATATGGACAAATATTTCAACCAGAATAGCAGTGCGTTATTTTTATCTGTCTGCACTCTAGTGCAGAATTCATGACGATGAATTCAAACAGTGTAGATCGTGATATGACGCCGAACTACTAGTACTCGTCTACTCGACGTCTCCTCAATACACTTTTCTTGACTTATAGCGAACTTTAAACACTTTTAGAATACAGTAAAATCCCTCTAAACTCTAAATCGGACGTTCAATATAGTATATATATATATATTTATGTCGGTCTTAGAAACAGATGGAAGCTTAATGCATGATGAAAGTCATGCAGAAAGCTCCTTTAGGAGCCCTGCATTAAGCAACCACCTGCTTAAAATTATCTAAATTCTTCTCTATTAGAATTCCGGTTTAGAAGGATTTTATTGTACAAATGTAGACGATAGAGTTTCCAGATAACTTAAAAAAAACATTCTAATGTATATTTTATTAGCCTTTTACTCCATGAATATTCATGTAAGAAATAACGACGTAATGCATTTGATTTCATTCATTTTATACTGGCATATGTAGTAACACATGTGTGACAGCTTAATGCTAGTCTAAAGGAACTTTCAGTAGGAGCTTTCAGCATTACTTTAGACTTGCATTATGCTGTGAACTTAAGAAATTGTCTAGATCAGAAATAGGATAACTCGAATTTCTTTTATCTCGAACTAATTTGTATGGTCCCTTGAAGTTCGATATATCGAAGTTCAACTGTAATTTGATATTTCTATCACGGCATACGAACACATGAAGGATAATGATGAGCAGTAACTGATATTATTCCATAAGTTAACAGAGCATACCCTGATTAGATGGCTCCTACAGGAACCTTCTGATCCGAGTCATCACTGTTTTCAAAGGCTGTAAATAGCATATTTGTGAAGTAAAGGGATTAATAAATAAACATAGGTGTTATGAAAAATAGTTGACTGTTTGATAGTTGGAGAATGAACGTACAGAAACTTACTCGGCGTCTGATCTAGGTCCAAACTGTTTGCACAAGAAACTAAATTCATGTGTAAAGTCGTCAGAAAACAGTGTAGACACGGTGTCTGATCACGACAGATGGTGGGACCATGTGTACATAGGACCAAGGAAATACATACATATCACTGAACAAGACTTACGTTGTATTCTTACCATTTCAGTTTAACCCTTTAGTGCCCATGCAGTGACCCTTTAAAGGACACTGGCAAGCAGTGTAGACCCGCATCATGGTCTATACTGTTTGTTGAGTCCACCGATGTCAATGGCTTATGGCAAATATATTTTTGCGGTGCCCCGCAGCGTGGAAAATGAGAGGGTTTATTTAGATAATATGGGAATAGATGAGTTATTATGTGTGTTTCTTTTTTGTAATATTACATAATGTATTTTTGTGATTTAGATGTGTCCATGTGATATACAGTTGAAATTCGATATCTCGAACTTAAGGAACAATACACATTACTTCGAGAAAACAGAGGATTGAGTCATCCGATTTCTATTCTGAACAAATTCTCAAGATCGAGGCTTAATGCAGGTATATAACGTAATGCTCAGAGTTTCAGCATTACTTTCCTCCTGCATTAAGCTGTTACATGTATTTCTAGATATGTGTGATTATACATTTTAGAACAATTCTGTATTGTAAAAATGTGAAGGAGAAAACTTTTTCTTCGAGCGAAGTTGAGTTATCGAAGTTCAAAATATCGAAGTTCAACTATGATACAGTATAGCCTCTCTAAAGCGACCACATAATAAAAACAGGTGGCACAAATATGCATTTTTATGCAGTTTCACATCGGGTAGACCGTGATCATGCAGATGGTATACTGCATTGCTTTTGACATGTGTAAAGGTGCCACCTGACTATATCACCCATTATTAGATATCTTTGTGGGTCATTTGTGGGTTTAGCCCATTCCCTCATATTGACGCCTTTTGGCACCTCACTTTCTGAAACCATTTGGGATAAATAGAGCATTTCAAAAGTACTCAATTCTAAACGTTTCCTTTTCTCTAGTAAATGCTCCTTTTTAGTAGATTTATTTAAAGAGATGGTGTCTAAAAATAGCCTATGAGGGAATGGGTAAAGGTTATTGTATCTTTCTTTTTTGTCGTTATCTATCGCAGGACGATGGACTTAACATTGACATAATATGTGCATGTACTATTTGTAAATAGATGATTACGATTGCCAATCGCTGAGTTCTAACAGAAGAAATCCTATGCTATTTGAAACTCAGACGCAAATCTGCAAATTTAAATTCTGTTGTCAAATGACCAGTTTTCAAAATATTTAAAACCCCTCTAATGCGAAAACCAGAAAGAGGTATAGTTCTGTGTTGTAGAGGGCAGGTGGTAGGTTAATGCAGGACGAAAATGATGCAATTCTAAAGCTCTCTGTATTGTTTCGTCCTGTATTAAGCAACCTTCTGCTTTTAAAGATATCCATATTTATTTAATGTGGGTGCTTAGGGAGCTTTTTGCACTATTTTTTATCCTGCACTAAGCTACTTCCTGCATTAAATACCAAAACATGAACTGTTCTTTAAAAATCACTTTAAACGGGGTTTACTGTATTTGATGACAGCGGTCTGAGTCTACACTATTTCTAAATGCTCTAGTATTTTGTTTGTTTCTGGCGCTGATCAACAATTGGTTTTCATCGCTGTTTGAGGTTCTTGTTGCAAAGAGTATGTTTGATAGCCCTCTACTTCATAGATACGCCTTTTAACGTACAGTAAAACCCCTTTAAACTGGACTTCTAGTAGAATAGAATTTAGATACTTTTAGGCAGGTGGCTGCTTAATGCGGGGTGAAAATCATGCAGAAAGCTGCTAGAGGAGCTTTCTGCATGACTTTCACCCCGCATTAAGAAGCCACCTGTCTCCAAGACCAATATTTATACTAAATTTAACGTCCGGTTAAGAGGGATTTTACTGTATATGCAAACAATGTAGACCTAGAACAAACGGCTCATGTAGGAACCATCTGATCAGGGTCTGCTCTGTTTGCCTTGATAGAAACTGTAGAAGCAGATACATGTATGATATTTCTGATTCTACAGTTTTTACTATGACCGAGAATGTATTTATTTTCGTATGCCATTTATATATTCACTAAATACAGTAATTATTCCTGATATGAATATTCATGAAGTAAAGGGCTAATATCGTATTAACTCAGTAAAATGAAAATACAAGACATGTTGTTTGTTGTTTCTTCTTTTCTGCTGTGTTTGTACTATAACTAAGAATCATTTTGAAAGCAAATCTAATAAAACCATGGATCCTATAGAACATTGAGCAAAGTCTCTACCTACATTTTAAAACCACTCGGATCCAAATAAGACAAACTGCCCGTATGTACATGCCAATATAATATTAATCTATTTAATATTCAACACAATTTAGCAATAAAATTATTAGGTAAAGGGTTGAGCCTTTCCCTGTTAAATATTCGTGTAAGAAATAATGACATCATGAATATTTATTAGCTGCAGTTTTCTAATGGCATGTATACCCGTTTTAGGTATTGGCAGAAACTGTAGAGTCATGAGCCGTCTGATCTGGATATACACTGTTTGCAAATATGTGAAAAAGCGTTAACATGATGGGAAGGGTCAATTTTTATTGCTGAATTACTTTGAAGATATAAATGTGTTGGACTGACATTAACCACCTCATTATTATACTCATGCTAAATGGGTCACCTTCTAGTACAATGTACAATGGAGCCTCGATATATCCAACTTTAAAGGACCATACAAATTACTTCGAGATAACGGGAGTTCGAGTCAGCCTATTTCTAACTTGGAAACTTTTTCGATGTGACAGCTTAATGCATGTAGGAGCTTTTCAGTAGGAGCTTTCATGTAGGAGCTTTTCAGTAGGAGCTTTCATGTAGGAGCTTTTCAGCATTACCTGCGATCTGCATCAACCAGTTGTATGTCTTTTATATATAATATACATGTATGTGCAGTTATCAGTTTTAGAACAATTCTGTATTTCAAATTTTGTACTTGAGTTATCCTAGATCGAGGTTCCACTATATTATATAGAAGGCAGAACTTCTCCCTGAATATACTTGGGTCTTAGACCTAATGAAATAGTGTAATACCTAATAATAAAACAAGTATTATTATCGGCCTTCATATAAACGTGTTTTCACGCATTTGCAAACAGAGTAGACCCAGATCAGACGGCTCCTACAGGAGCCGTCTGATCAGGGTCTACTCTGTTTGCCAAATAGAATTTGATAGATCTGTTTCTTTACTTTCTGAAATGGCTACAATGTTCCACTTTCCATATTTCATTATAACTATGTTGTCCATGAATATTCAGTAGGTATTGCATTTTGGACTAAATATAGAACAGGGAAAGGGTTAATACATGCTGGAAGTTATGCCTTAAACTTCTCTAGGAGCTTTTTGCATATGATGCTAACCCCGTATTAAGTAGTCACCTGCTTAAAACGTTATTCGAGTTCGATATATCGAGGTTTCATTGTTTATAGAATGGTAGACACGGGCAACCATGTGAACTTGTCCCTGATTATATACTTGGGTCTCAAAACTAAACGAAATACAGTAAAAACCCGATAATTCGAACAGTAAAACGAGTACATGTATCAACCTTATAGACAGGTGGCTGCTTAATAAGGTTTCTATAGGAGCTTTCTACACGACGTTCAAAATGTATTAAGCAGTCATCTGCCTAAAATGTTCTCATTTTTGTATTACTTCAACTTCAAACTATCGAATTTGTATTGCGTAATACATGACATGTTATATAGTTTATCCATATACATGTACAATGACTCCTCTTTGTATCAGCAGCGATTTTAAATACAGGTGACAGCTTAACCAATTACCTCATAGGCTATGTTTAGAAACAACCTCTTTGAATAAATCTACCGAAAAGGAGCATTAACTACAGAAAAGGAAAACTTTGAATTTTGTAATTTGAAACCATTGTGATAAATAGAGCATTTGCTCATGTAGGAGTAAATGCTCTATGTATCACAATGGTTTCACAAAGTGATATTTACAGAGTCGTCAAAAGTCGCCAAAATCAGGGAATGGGTTATTGCATGAAGTGAAAGTCAAGCAGACTACTCCCCTGCATGACGTTTACATGGCATTAAACAGTTAAATGACTAAAACCCTTCTTAACTAAACGTTGGGATTAGCGAGGTTTTACAGTATTCCAGATGTCTTGTATATATCCACATATTTAACCTTTTGGCTGACAAACTCTGTCGTCTGCTAACTTTGTCGTCTGCTATAAAATTTCATTCTTTTGATTTTCTTCATTTTTGTTTCAAAAACATAGTAACAGTAACAAACAGTTTGGACCCTGATGAGACGCTGATCCAAACTGTTTGCATAGGTAATCACAGATCCGGCATTGGCAGCGAAAGGGTTAAATATCATACTTTATCACCTTTTTCACTTGCAACGCGATTGTTCTGATCACGTGATTTCCAACCTTGAATATTTCATTCATGCATACCTTGTTTACCTCTCTGATGAAGAATTCCATCAGATAAATATATCCTTAACCCTTCCCCTCAAATAAACGCCTTTCATTTGCCTTTAGCAAACAAAGAAGACCCAGATCAGACAGCACCTTCAGATCTGTCTGATCAGGGTATTCTCCGTTTCCTTATGGAATTTTATAGATCTGATTTTACAGTTTCCATCGTGGTTAAACCTTTCATAAATGCACCACGACAAATAGTGCAGTCCCAGGTCAGGGACTTCATTCTTTGTCTCAGTCTGTAGTTCTATATATTATGTGCTTTATTCCTTTGAAACTTGCATTTATTTATCTCATTTCCTTATTGTACCGAATGACTTAAAAATTGGATTGCAAACGACAATTAGAAATTTGGCGCCAAAAGGGTTAAAAAACCTTGTCCTCGTTCCATTTTATCAATTCTGTTCATGGTTACTAATGAGAGATAAAATCTTGAATATATGTTAATCAGGGAAAGTGTTAATTTTCTATCAAAATATTGATTTGATTCTCATCACGCCCAGCATAATAACAAAGCCCTATGATAACACATGTGTTATCATAGGTCTTTGATAATAACGATCACCTTGATATCACACATATTGTAGACGCATGCCGGTCAGTTATCGATTGCCAATATCAGATAAGGAAGACGATGTCATAAAGCAGTCATGTTTATATAATCTGTTATGTCTACGGCACCTGAGATAAACCAGAAACGCACTCAGACATTGCCAGGAATTTATCTTGGCAGCTGATAAGCCCAGCCTTGCTACTTTATAAACCTTTTTAATGCTGCATTATTACCTGCTTCAGAATATCATTTACAGCAAGTTAAATAATTGCGAGTGTTAAACGCCTCACCTCATGAATATTCATGAAATAATGACGTCACGAATCGGCCGATTTTATATGAAACGTTTTTCGCTTTGACAGAAATTGTTATCATCAGGTGTTTTTTTTCATATACAGTAGAACCCCTTTAATACGACCACTTAATAAATAAACATGGGTGTCTTTATAAGCAGATGGTTGCTTAATGCAGGACAAAAGTAATGCAGAAAGCTCATCTAGGGGCTTTCTGCATTACTTTTGCCCTGTATTAAGCTACATGTACTACATGTACATGCATCTAACATCCAGAATTATACCTCTTTTAGATGATCGCATTAGCAGTGTTTTACTGTAATTCCATAAGCAAACAGCAAATCTTGATCAGACGGCTCATACAGAAGCCATCTGATCTGGGTCAACTGTGCTTGCGTCTCTTTAATTGGGCGAGGATTAGACAGATAAAACGCCAACCCAGCGCTCGAATAAACTTCGACTTATTGAACTTATAGTCTTGGATCAAACTATTTCGGACTCGCTAGAAAATGTTTACTTTACAGCCTTTAGTACGCTGCAGGCGAACTGGAATCCGTGGATCCAGAATTTCGATCACTGATCAGGATCGAAATCACTTAGATACAAACGTACAGAGAGTCTGATTAGTATAGAGTAAATGTTGAAATGCCACTTTCTGTCGTAGGGAATTGTAGCGTAAGGCTGTTCAAAAGTGAAGCAGACTTCTCCAGGAGACCCTGCCTTACTTTAGCCCTGCATTAACCTACAACCTGTTTTGTAAGACCCGTATATCTAATAAATAAAACTAGTCACTTATGGCAGGTGCTACTATTACGGTGTTTTATTGTACAGTAAAACCTCTCTATAACGGCCACTAAATTGTCTTAATTAGTTGGTTTTTAGGGCAGGTGGCTGCTTAAATCTAGGTGAAAGTAAAACAGAACACTCCTATATAGGAGCGTTCTGTTTTACTTTCACCTTGATTTAAGCAGCCACCTGCCTTTAACAGAAAATACTTGATGTAATTTAGTAGCCGTTATAGAGAGGTTTTATTGTATTTACATTACAGTAGAACCTGTCTTAAGCGACAAACCAAAACTGGGTCCATGCTTATAAAACTTTTAGTTGAGTCTGAGTACGTTCTCAAGCTTTTGATTGGTCAGATTTGAGCCTCTGGCTCAAATCTGACCAATCAATAGCTTGAGAACTCAAATCTGACCAATCAAAAGCTTGAGAACGAAACTCAGACTCAACTAAAAGCTTTATAAACATGGACCAAGGTCTAATTATGAGTCTGTAAGCCAGGTGGTAGCTTAACGCATGACAAAAGTAATGCAAAAAGCTTATATATTACTTTTGCACTGCATTAAGCAACCACCTACTTTTTAACACTCCTATGTTCAATAAATGAATGGCCGCTAAGGAAGGTTCTACTGCACATAGACACATAGAGGGAGCGTGGAACGACATATATTTGGTGCTCCGCACATGCATGCCTGGTGGTTAGCCACATTTCGCATGTGATTCACATTTATCTAGACTTATACTTACCTAGGCAATAAAATAGGTGAGTCCGGGCGGTATGAAGACATGTCTGTGTAGAATTTATCAAACATTACCCCCCACTTGTGTACTCCAGTATTGTTTTTATGATGAGAAACACAGATGTTAGTTATCCCTTTACCTCATAAGCTATTTTTAGATCCAACCTCCCTGAACAAATCTACCGAAAAGGGGCATTTACTAGAGAAAAGGGAAAGGCTTAGAATTGTGTAGTTATGAAACCATTGTGATAAATAGAGCATTTGCTCCTATGGAGCAAATGCTCTATTTTTCACAATGGTTTCAAAAAGTGAATTTTATATAGGCGTCAAAATGAGGGAATGGGATAAACATGCACTGCGATATCTGGTGTTTCTTTAGCAATGCTACAGGTGTAACACGTTACTGCATAGATACACCTTTTAATGCCTTTTAACACCTTTGAAAACTGAATAGACCAAGATCAGACTGCTCCTGTAGGCAACCGTCTGTTCAGGGTCTGCTCTGTTTGCTATAACAATAATCTCTGAATGTTTGTAATAGCATATATACATAGAGTATTTGGTCACGGTAGGACCTGTAGAAATCAGATATACGTTATTTCAAAAGCAAACAAAGTATAGTGATTAGATGGACGACTGCTATGAGAGACGTCTGATCTGGGTCTACCGCGTTTGCAAAGACGTGTAAAAGAGTGTATTATCAGGTAAAGAGTTACCGCTTACATCGCTGTGACGAAAAATATAACGCCAGCTCAATATTGGATCTGGCACAATTTTGACTACTTCCGATTCGATCAAGCTTTTGAGAAACTATTGACCGAGTGTCAAACAGCTTGCTTCCTGGTGAGACGCCGAGCTACTCGGCGTCTCATCTGAATCCAAGCTGTTTGCAAATACGTTTCAGGTCGTGCATAGTGGTAGAGGTGTTATATTCACCCATTCCCTCCTACTGACACGTTTTAACGCCTCTGTAAGTTATTTGTTTGGAAACCATTGTGATAAATAGAGCATTTGCTCCGTAGGAGCAAATGCTCTATTTATCACAATGGTTTCAAAACTATATAATTCTTTAAAACAAATCTCCCTTGTTTAGTAAATGCTCCTTTTCAGTAGATTTATTGAAAGAGGTTGGGTCTAAAGGTAGTCTAGAAGAGGGGGTGCGGGTTTGTCCAGTTCCCCCAGCCAGTTTTGAGTGAAACTATTCGTCGCAGGTTCCTGACATAAAGCAAACTAGAGAAAAAACTACACGTGTTATGAAAAGAAATAAATATTTATTTGAAAACCAGAGAGATAAGTCAAACAGACATGACAACAATATATATAAAAATACAGTTATCTTAAACACAGGGTGTAAAGTAATAGCATAATGCAAAAAGCGGGGAAATGTAAACAAAGGTGAAACAAAACAGTAGTTTTTAATTCTGCTTACAGAACTCGGTGTCTATTCAATCTTTGGTCTGGACATACAGTGCTCCCTCCCTACAACGGTCCTCTTAATAACGATTCCCTCCTTACAACAACGTATGCCACTGTTTCCGAAACAACATGGCTCCAGAAACAACTTTTTTCCATCGTATTTCTTTATGCCTCCATCAAATCCTATGTTGTGACCACTCTTTAGAATCGTCACTTTGTGACGATTCTAAAGAGTGGTCACAACATAGGGTTTGATTGAGGCATAGCGGTTTTAGTTCTCGAAATACACCTTATCTGGGGATCTGTAAACAAGCTAATTATGTTTGATTTTCCCTCCCTATAACAACTCCCTCTGAACAACACATACAATCTTCGTATCCCAAAGGGTGTCGTTGTAGAGAGGGAGCACTGTATTTGAAAGCATGCCACAGAGTTTGGACCCAGATGTGATCAAAACTTTCTTTCGCGAACTCCAGTCTTGTCACATTTGGCAGTATATTAAATAATAAAATTGGTGTGCAGTACAACTTGTCCTAAGCGGCCATTCATGTATTGAACATAGGAGTCCTATTGGAGCTTTCTGCATTACTTTTGACATGTGTTAAGCAACAACCTGCCTTAGAAACCCAAAACTTAGACCTCTTTTTTGATGACCGCTTAAGACAGGTTCATCTGTATGCTTAAAATTTTAAACATCGAAAGCCTGAAGGAGTTTTTTTTATTCCACCGCCATGTATGACCGTTACATTTTAACCCTTTCCCTCATCAGAGCTACAGATAACTGTGCGTACTCAAATACTTAAATCGTCATTTCTCCAGCAAACCCTATGTTGTAACTACTCTTTAGAATCGTCTCTTCGAGACGATTCTAAAGAGTGGTCACAACATAGGGTTTGCTGGAGAAATATAGAAGTTATACTTGAAAAAGTGTTAGTTTACGCATGCTATCTGGAGCTCTGTCTCATATAAACACGTCATATAGGAGCCGTCTGATCAGGATGTGATATGTTTGCTAATGTTTCTATACTTTCTAGAATGGCTACTATGTTCCACCTTCTATATTTCACTATAACGTTTTTGTTTATGAATGTTTTTTATTGAAATTTGAAATAAACATAATGTGAACAGGGAAATGGTTAAAATGTATTAATCAACTAGTTATAAAACATTTACGTCATGAATATTCATATAAGAAATAAAAATAACATAATGGCATATGAACACAGGAATTATAGCCAAAGCAGAAACAGCAGCATAAGATCTGTATCATCCCCTAACCAAACAGAGCAGACACTGATCAGACGGCTCCTATAGATAATATGTTTACAAATGCGTTAAAACGCTTTAATAACCCTTTCGGTGCCAAATTTCTAATTGTCGTCTGCAATGCAAATTTTGTTAAGTCATTCAGTAAAATAAAGAAATGAGATAAATAAATGCACATTTTAAAGGAATAAAGCACATATATAGAAATAGAGATTGAAGCAAAAAGTGAAGTCCCTGGTCAGACATCGCCTTGAAAAAGCGGCGTCTGATCTGGGACTGCACTATTTGTCGTGGTGCATTAATGCGATATCGGCGGTGAAAGGGTTAAAGGGGTTCACTAGACAGTGCAATTGAGAAACGAAATAACAGTTGAGGATTAACATATTGTGAGTGTGTATGTAATTTAATCGTGTGTCAAACAGACAGGATTCAAACCATTTGCAAATGATAACCAAAACGCGCTTGGCAGGATATGTGTTAATTATTGTTGCCGTAATGTCTCACTTACAGACTGAATTATGTGTTTCCATGGTGTCATTTACACAATATTTTACAATAAAAACTTGCTAATACGACCACTGAAAAGAAGTCTAATTCCAGAATTTTTAAAACATGCGATACCTTAATGCAAGACAAAATTGATACAAAAAGCTCATATAGGAGCTTTTTGTATCACGTTTGTCCCGCATTAAGTTACCACTTTTTTACAGGCTTCCATGTTAACAAATTGTTGTCGCTTTAGTGAGACTCCATTGTAAAATGAAGCGAAACATTGTTATGAAATTGTTAAATTAATTGTCTTTTTTTTTACCGTAGAAAGTGTAACATAACAATATTGTTTATACATGTATGTTTATGACGATATACTGAACACTGTTCTCTTAAACCAAACATTGCAATGCTTTACTCACTTAAGAACTCACGCCATCTGGTGGAGATGATTTTAGTTCTCAGATTGTATACTCCAGTAAGATATCATACTTATTACTTCGTCCAAACTTCACATTTAGCTTCACTTTTGTACCGGATGGATACCCGGAAGAAAAGTCCACGAGTCCTTCATATGTGTCTTGCTCTACCCTTTCTAGCTTGTTCCAGTCTTCCCCGGCCTTAACTTGCACATCGACGGCCTTTGGCACATAGAAGCGGAACAGTACCGGGTAATTGACGCCTTTCTGAAGCATCTCCGGCTCATGGAGATAGCAACCCTCCTGTTTCCATACTGGATACTGCTTTGGGAATGGTTCCACGTACTTGTCAACCACTCTGACGTGAACAAGGTAGTTGATGACATTGATGAAATTGGGACCAGCTTGTCCACAAGGCAGAGCGTAAATTTCAAATTTGTAGAAACCCGGCTGTGCGACGGCGATGCTGTAAACCATTTCCGAGCCCATGTTCTGTGTGAGAACACAGTTGTTCATCTCCTGAATGGGCTCCATTCGCTTGAATTTCGTTGTGAACCTCGTCTTTTCTTGCATGCCAATAACAACCTTCACCTTGTTTGTGTTCAGATGAATGATTGGGTCTGGGTGAGAAACGGTTGACAGTCCGTAAGGCTCGAACTTGGCTTGTGGGCCGAGATAACCTTCTGTAAGGTATGGGATTGCGTCTTCGGCCATTTTGGTTCAGATGTTTACACTATATAATTCCTATGAAACAACTGGAGAGTTAATTTGTCCAAAGAAAATGAGCTTCGGGCGTTGTCCGTTAAATTCTAAGTATTTAACAATTGTCAGGATGTCCGAATCTTGGTAGTTCAGACAAGTATTGTCCAGTTTCTATTTACTGTTATACACGCTATTCCAACACTGTCTTTCTCGAGGAAACTCTTGAGAATAAAACGTGGTTTCTTCCAATTATACACACAAAGCACATGTACATGTATGCACCAGGTTTTACCTGGCTGTCTTCAAGCTTACTTTCCTCGCTGTGGGACTGCCGTAAAAACGCACCTACACTAAAAGCACTTGCAGTCTAGTTGTATGTATTCTCTTGCTCACTCGCATATGTGATGTCTTCACCAACACGCCTACAGTGAAGTCAACTGTAAGGAATTTGCCTGCGTCCCTACTCTTACCCCGCTGTAAAAAATTATGTCTGCTCAAATTTTAATTCGGTACAATTTTTACCTAACTCAAAGTCGATCAAGCTTTTGATAAACTATTGACCGATTCTCAAACAGCTCGGATCCAGATGGGACGCCGAGTTACTCGGCGTCTCATCTGGATCCGGACTGTTTACAAAGTGCGATTTCAATCGCAATTACCGGGTTAAGTGTTAAGCATAAGTAATTCTGTTCCAGGTGATTAAACAAAATATTCTCCGTAACATAAACCACCATCTGACGGGCGGTGGATGTGTATTTTGATTGCGTTATCGCCCGTTTAGCAGTAGGGTAATATTTGATAAGCAATTTTACAGATATAAATCGGATATTTCTAAAGCAAGCATCTACATGACCTTGATTTTACCTGTGTGCAAGGTAACAAGGTCTCTGGCAGACTTCGCCAGATGAATGATGAAGCGATAGTCCAAATCTGCAGTATCTGGATTGTGTGGATCTACAATTGCATTTAAAATAAATAGTTAACACTGCGTAACACTATGATTCTGAATTAACTTGTACCAATTGTGCGATAAAATGGCAACAACAGAAAGAAAGCCATCTTCATTCGTTCATATTAGAATAGTTGGCCAGGTTGAAACAGTTGGCAGTCATATAAAGGATTATTTTGGCACGGTGCCTTCAACACTTATCCTACAGTGAAAAAATAAGGTCTACTCAAATTTGGACTTGCTGCAATTTTGACTTCTCTCGATTCGATTAAGCTTTTGAAAAAATATTGACCGAGTGTCAAACAGCTTGGTTCCTGGTGAGACGCCGAGCTACTCGGCGTCTCATCTGGATCCAAGCTGTTTGCAAATACGAGCCAGGTCGTGGTTCGCAAGATAAGGGCTAATTTACCTGATAATTTCTGGTACCGGGATAAACTTCCAGAGATATACCTCTCAGCATTATCAGCTAATTTACTTCACTATTTCATGCTGATAGGACAATACAATAATACGTTAATAGCGAACATACTTCCGGGTGATGGCAGTAATTGCTTATATAGACAATAAATTCTCTATAAAAAGAAACAAACAAAATACAATACGTTTCACCTTTTGAATGCGGGAAACGAGTTAACTGAATGTTCTAACAGTGTAGACCCAGATCAGAGTACATTTAGAGGAACCCCCTTATCAGTGTATGTCCCTTTTCGTCCAAAATCCTCTCGAATAATATACACGTTTGTTCTAAATGCACTCAATCGTTAAACAACGATGGACTTTAGTACAGTAAAACCTCTCTATAACGGCCAATAAACTGTTAATCAGTTGGTATTTAGGGCAGGTAGCTGCTTAAAACAAGGTGAAAGTAAAACAGAACGCTCCTATAGGAGCGTGCTGTTTTACTTTCACCTTACTTTCACCTGCCTTTAACACAAAATATTTAATTTAATTTAATGGGCATTATAACCTACCATAAGCGACCATTCATTGATTGAAAATAGGAGTCTTCAAATTCTGGTAGTTGCTTAATGCAGGGCTTTCTGCATTACTTTTGACCTGCACTAAGCTTAACACCTTTACATACCCATAGTTAAACCTATTTTAGTTTGCCGCTTAAGACAAGCTCTAATGCATTCCACGTTGAAAATGCAGCATTCAAAGGTTTATTGTCATTGTAAGCAATTCATGCATTCTACCCTATCTCTGTGGAAATGTATATAGCATTGAGTGAATAATTTAACTGAAGAGATAAACGCAACTCCATGTTTAACAATTTTCTTCATATAGATGTATTTCATGCCTTTGCAAACAGAGTAGACCCAAATCAGAATCTACTCTGTTTGTTTATGAAATTATTATAGATCGGACTCTATACAGTTTCTACCAATATCAGCAAATTCTATATACATGTACATATGTCATTATAAAAAATCAGCTGATAAATATTCATGGTGTCATTATTTATTTCATGTATATTTAACAGGGAAATGGTTAGTTGCTACCAGCATTGCTCCTGCCGTGTGCTTAAGGTCCCACAGGCAGTGCCGCCCTAGTACATTCCCACCTGTGATTAATTGCTTCACTGTGGGATTTTGTTCCGTTTCTGTGTAACTTAATACTTAAATATCTACATTGTGTTTACTTCTCTGCCTTCACCATTAGAGTGCTGTATAATTGTACTAGCCACTAGGCTTATACCACACAAACTTCTTGATAATGCGACTACTTTTATTGTAATTGGCCAAATGTTTTAGATAAGATGAATATCGCAGTTTGTCCATTTGGTTTTCATGGCAACCAGATTTCTACATGCTACAAACCTTTTAAGCTCCAGGTTTTAACTCCGGGTTTATTGTGATTAATATCAAATCTAATTTATTAGTTCAGCTTAATTTCCCGTGAGATATCGTTAGTAGGAGAGGGTGTGCGTTAAAATGTGCGCGAGAGAGAGAGGATGCGAAAGAGAGAGATTGAGAGACAGAGACTGAGAGAGACAAACAGACAGACAGGCAGACACACAATCAAACAGAGACAGGCAGAAACAGACAGAGACCGACATATATAGAGACAAACAGATACAGAGACAGAAACCAGAGACAGACAGACAGACAGCGAGAGACAGAGAGTCACACAGTCTTCCTATAAATACACACATGGAAATATCTGTCATCCATGCCTCATTTAAATTGACGACAAATGAAAGTTTGATTAGTTAATGATTAGTTGCCGTACTTGAGCAGACTTGTTAACACATTCCCTCATATTGACGCCTTTTGACGCATCTGCAACAGTCACCTGTTGTTAATTTCATAAACAAACAGAGTAGACTCTGATGTGGGTCTACTCTGTTTGCAAAGGCATGAAATGCATCTATATGAAGAAAAGTGTTAAACATGGAGTTGCGTTTATCACTTCAGTTAAATGATTCACTCAAGGCTATATACATTTCCACAGAGATAGGGTAGAATGCATGAATTGCTTAAAATGACAATAAACCTTTGAATGCTGCATTTTCAACGTGGAATGCATTAGAGCTTGTCTTAAGCGGCCAACTAAAAGAGGTTTAACTACGGGTATGTAAAGGTGTTAAGCTTAATGCAGGTCAAAAGTAATGCAGAAAGCCCTGCATTTGCTCCTATAGGAGACACAAGGCATTAATGTATCCTCTATCTTATTTTCAATTCATTTAAATGACTTACAATAACACTTAATTAAGCAATGTCAAAGGCATAGAGCTAACAGACATTCATATCCACATTATTTTATGTTTCATCATACAAACAAATGGGTTAACTTATAAATGAGCTTGTCTAATTATACACTGATAGAATAGATGATCTGGATCCCTGCTTATAAAGCTTTTAGTTGAGTCTGAGTTTCGTTCTCAAGCTTTTGATTGGTCAGATTTGAGTTCTCAAACTTTTGATTGGTCAGATTTGAGCCAAAGGCTCAAATCTGACCAATCAAAAACTTGAGAACGAACTCAGACTCAACTAAAAGTTTTATAAGCATGGACCCAGAACTCTGTGAAGTTCTGCATTCATGTACAGCAGCAACACACTATTTACACCTGAGAAACTAAACTATTATCATGCAGATATAGTATGAATGGTACATGTTTAGGGGATAACCGTTGCGTATTTGAAGATTTGCAGCAGTATATCGGTGGTTTATATGTCGCAAATTTAGTTTTACATGCGACGCGTCAGCGGAGCATGTAAAACGATTATTTGCGACATATAAACCACCGATATACTGCTGCAAATCTTCAAATACGCAACGGTTATCCCTATTCTAATGAAACGATAGATCCAGATGGTTAAAAACAAACAATACTTTAAGTCCTTTGATATTTTCTCTCTGTCGTCATAACATGACGTCATGAAACACCGCATATCTCCGCATTACGCATATAGAAAATAGTTCTCCCGGAACCAAGCAATTGTGCTTATATTTAATATACCAAGAACTGGTGTTTTCACTTGATGCTTTGATTTTCACAAATGAAAACCGTTAAGTCATGGTCCTTCTGACGGTAGGTCCCTTTCAAAACTACGAAAGATGAATCAAATTTGACCTCGACATTGCTCGAAATTCCACAATAATTGTGCACATGGACAACGGAATTATTTATTTTTAAATTGTTTGCAATGTGGAACTGGTTGCATATTCAAGATACTTTGGCTGATTGGTGTATTTGATGAGAATGATGATAGGCATAGTAGACGTGCAAATGGAAATTATCAGGAGCGACAATCTACAGGCATGTTTGGAATTTGCAACGAGCCCTCGAGTGGTCTAGAGTGGGTGGGGCGAATTCTCATTATGGGACTGTCCTTGAAGAATTGAAGAATACTGCCGCTTCTGATTGTCGGACGAGTCGGGATTGTAGCTTCGGACACTGGCTTCATTCTGATGACCGACCGGACTTTTTCATTATTTCCCTGGTTTTGACACCAGCATAGGCCAACAGCTAGTGCATGATTGCGGTCTCTCGGACACAGTGCTTTTGGCGAAACAAGCCTCAGCAGAAATTGTTTTCATCATTTCGTTCAGCACACGCTCACCAACAGGCCTGGATGTGTATATGATTCTTCATTATCGACTGAACGTTTGGGTTACTGAATGAAATGGTTCGATCACGGGTGCAGTTTTATCAGGTATGTTTTCAGAGATTTACAGGACATGTTTCCTCAAGCCTGCATGAATCATAAATTGTACTTTTGTCAGAGATCTTAGGTTTTCTATGTATACCAAGAAGAGCGAAATTCAAGGTTATGTCAAACCACTTTTCTTTGGAAAGATTTGAGAATTATGGCAGAGAGGACACCTGAGTTATTTAGTGTTTTCAGATCATTGTCTATAATCGGTTGGTAATGTTGAAGTGTTGTCAGGTCCTTCTTAAATAGTTTCAGTATGGATATAAATCCCACAGCTACATGGTTATATACCTTAAATCTTATATTTACAGGGTACAGGTGCCACATACACATCAAAACAGAATAGAGGAAGAGAAACGTTTGTTCAAGGACAGTGAATTAGATCAACATGTGAAATAAATGGACTCAGGATCAGCTTGTGGGACTTTGCCATAGCTATTTGAGTAGAATCGCCAGACTCACATTGACTACAATCATAAAGTGTGTTGAAAAAACAAGCAAATTAAAAACATTTGACATTTCATTCAGCCAGTGTCTTCGTTCATTCAGACCCATTCATTCAATTTTACTATGAATGCGCGTATGAATATTTCGTAGTAAATTTTCTAGTGATTCGGTTTCCGACAGTATATTCATTTTTCCGACAGTATATCGGTGGTTTATATGCTTCAAATTTTGTCACGTGGACCAATCAGAATGCGTGTTACAAAAATGTTGCATTAGAATAATGCTTTACTCCACATACGTGTCTATTAGAAATATTATAGACCCTTTTCTTATCATTAGTCAAAACTTTCACTCTATAATATAAGATTTGTTTATATATATGTATCTTTAAAGATGCATGTAGGTTGTTTTTAATGTGTTTGTATATATGTTACCGTTGAGGGCCTCATGGAAGATTGATTTTATCAAATGAGTTCTCTCGTTAAATAGTCTTTATTATTATTATTATTAGCACCTTTGCAAATAGAGTAGACCCAGGTGATACCGATCTTGCAGAAGCTGTCTCATCATGACCTGTCCTGACTGCATAAAAATCTTTATAGGTCTCTACACTTTCTTTCATGGCATTAATAAATATGTCATCATAATTTCTCACACGAATATTCACGGAGTAAAGGTTTAAAATACAGTCACTCCGTGTAAGACAAGTATCCAATAGACAGAACCAGTGTAATACTGACACGAGTCATTATCAGACTGACAGTCGGATATGCACCCAAAATGAATGCAGTTTATAATTCACTGCTGATTTCCATCACAGGGATAGTTTGTGTTAGTTATTCATAGCGAGTTGGAATTCTTGAGACAAATCAAAGTGTGATAAGTTTTATACAAGCTAGTGTATGTACATTTTGTATGAGTGATTACTTATGTGATTTTAGCCGTAATAAACTGGCAATCGATGTCATAATATGTATTGTTTTAGGTATTTTATTCCATATTGAAGGTCCCGAGTAAGACATGTTTTCCTTAAAGTGTACTCCCCTTGGTCTAGGGGTATCATACTATTATAGTTGATTATATCTTAACATCGTAAGTTATTGTACGTTTTATGCTATGTGAAGCATAGTACAAAGGTATACAGGCACCTGGTCAGTTGAAACTTTATACATACATTTTATTTTCTGCACAATTATTCGATCTTAAATGTTTGTATAAGCATTTCTTCTATTGCATTGGATATAGATGTATAACATTTTCCAAATTTAGATTTTAATTTGTAAAGTTTGGTGGAGTTGGTGCCATTCAAGATAAAGGTTAGAGAATGTCTTACATGTATTTCTTTTAATGGCATGGTAGTCCCATTTCATATTTTCAATGACATATACAGATTTTCATTGACGTGTACACCAAGTAATTGTTCATTTTTTGATGAATTTAAGGAACTGTTTTTTAAATGTGAAGCTGAAAGAGCTATCTAAAAGTTTAGCTCTTTTATCGGCACTTGTAAGTATTGGTACCTTTGGCTTGTTCGTGTTAAGAATCATAGCATTAGTTCTACACACTAAATGAAGTAAATTTAAAAATATTTGTAAATTAGCTTCTTCAATATGCTTAGATCGGGGAATAACATATGCAATTGTATCATCGGCATATGTGTCCGTGCCGTTGATTCCATTGGAAATTTAGAACGGAAGATCATTCATAAATACCGTATCAAGAATAAAAGAGGACCTGGAATGGAACTTTTAGGCATACCACAAGTAACAGTTTATTCCGAAGGCATAGCACCATTCAAACTTACCTTTTGCTCTCTGCCATATGACTAGCACCATCCAATAGTATTTAATGAACAATTATATAAGACTAATTGCTTTAAAAATATACCGTCTGATCAGGGTCTGTTCTGTTTGATAATGAAGTATGACATATCTGTTTCTTTAGTTTCTATAATTGCTACAATGTTCCACCTTCCATGTTTCATTATGACTATTTTGCCCATGCATATTAAATAGGTATTGAAACGTGTAATTAACATAGAACAGGGAAAGGGTTAACAATTTGTCAAGTATGTGCATTTGTGTAGTTTCACAGCTGTGGTTTTTGCCAAAGCATCTCTCGAGTCTGCACGATTGAACTGGCGTGATTTAAATATTTAACAAGATGTGTTTGTGAAAAACACTATGCCCCCTCGATATGATAGTTGACCCTGAAGGATGATCCTGATCTTGACATGTCACCCCTCAAACTGTGCAGCTTCATCGGGTACACATGCATACCAAATATCAAGTCTGTATCTCTACTGGTTCAAATGTTATGGCCAATGTTAAAGTCGGTGACCTTTGAACCTGAAAGATGACCTTGACCTTGACATGTCACCCCAAACTGAGCAGCATTATGAGATACACATGTATACCAAATGTCAAGTCTGTATCTCTACAGGTTCAAAAGTTATGGCCAATGTTAAAGTCGGTGACCTTTGACCATAAAAGATGAACTTTACCTTGGCATGTTGCCCCTCAAAATGTGCTTCATGAGATACACATGCATACCAAACATCAAGACTCTATATCTATTGGTTCAAAAGTTATGGCCAATTTGAAGTTGGTGACCTTTGACCCTGAAGAATGACCTTGACATGTCACCCCTCAAAATATGCAGCTTCATGTGATACACAAGCATACCAACTATCAAGTCTCTATCTCTACTGGTCCAAAAGTTATGGCCAATGTTAAAGTCAGTGATTTGACCCATATATTTGACCTCTGACCTTGAAGGATGACCCTGACTTTGACATGTCACCCCTCAAAATGTGCGGCTTTATGAGATACATGTGCATGCCTAATATCAAGTATCTATCTGTACTGGCTCAAAAGTTATCACCAATGTTAAAGTTACAGACAAACAAAGACAATATGACATTTGACCCTGAAGAATGACCTTGGCCTTGACATGTGACCCCTCAAAATGTGCAGCTTCATGAGATAAACAAGCATGCCAAATATCAAGTATCTATCTCTGCTGGTCCAAAAGTTATGGCCACTGTTAAAGTCAGTGATTTGACCCATATATGTTACCTCTGACCTTGAAGGATTACGTTGACCTTGACATGTTACCCCTCAAAATGTGCGGCTTTATGAGATACATATACCTGTCAAATATCAAGTCACTAGCTGTACTGGCTCAAAAGTTATGACCAATGTTAAAGTTACAGACAAAGAAACAGACAATTTGACCTTTGACACTGAATCATGACCTTGACCTTGACATTTTACCCCTCAAAATGTGCAGTTTCATGAGATAAACAAGCATGCCAAATATCAAGTCTCTATCTCTACTGGTCCAAAAGTTATGGCCAATGTTAAAGTCGGTAATTTGACCCATATATTTGACCTCTGACCTTGAAGGATGACCCTGACTTTGGACATGTCACCCCTCAAAATGTGCGGCTTTATGAGATACATATGCATGCCAAATATCAATTCTCTATCTGTAGTGGTTCAAAAGTTATGACCAATGTTAAAGTTGCTGACAAACAAACAAACAGACAGGGCAAAAACAATATGCCTCCCAGATCTGATCTGATAAAAAAGTAATTATGACTACGTGTTTTTCTAGGATTTGTACAATGTGGGAAGGACAGATTTAGCCCTGTAATTATCAACGTCATATTTTGTATTTTGAGCCAGCATTAAGAAAGGGTTTAACTTTGCATGTATCTGGAAATATATTGTGCGATACACTTAGGTTTCTAATGTAATGAATGATTGGGTATACATGTATTAAAATACATACCGGTAATGTTTTTAAAATTAAATTGGACTTGAAAACTACTTAAAACGTCAACAAAAATGATTTCACCCACTCTTGAAATTCAGAAAAGCAAATCGTTTACGGATAAAAACGGTTAACCGGCAAACATGATGGTACATGTACTACAATAGAAAATAGAAAAGACGCACTATGTAATCTGAATGAAATCGGACCAGAACAATATTATTTACTCGGGTGTCCTCACTTTAGCCAACAAAATCAAAACTTGCTTAGTCTGATTACTATACCAAATTTAGCATTTCATTTCAAAAGAATCGGCAGAAATTCAACCAATGTGATTCAAGTTTGTCCATAAAACATCATTAGTACCCTTTGAAGCCTCCAAATGTTTTTTTTTACATATTTAAATGCATCGGTTAACATTTTGCATATTTATTCTCTGTTTAAAGAGATTGGATCAAGATCATTGTCCATTCCATACTTCATCACTCTGGATCAAATATGTTTGACATATTAAACCACCAAAAACCACATCAGTCAAAATGTCAAAGAAAAGCGTTTAAATGTCAGATTCTGTAAAATGACTGGCCCTACTTTAGGATCTACAGTAAAACCTCTCTGTAAGACTATAACAGCCACTTAATTGTGTTAGTTGGTATGTTGGGCAGGTGGCTGTTTAAAGCAAGGTGAAAGTAAAACAGAACGCTCCTATAAGAGCGTTCTGTTTTACTTTCACCTTGCTTTAAGCAGCCTCCTGCATTTCACACAAAATACTTGATGTAATTTAGTGGCCGTTATAGAGTGGTTTTACTGTATTTTGTTAGCCGTCAATTGGTTGCAAACGTTTGAGCGAACGGAAATGCCTACAAACCGTGTAGTCGTCCAGTCCAGCAACTCTAATTGTGCTAACCAGACCACGGCTTAATTCTCAAAGTTGGACCCGAGCCTGAAGTAAAATAAAAAAAGTAACAATATGTGTTTGTGAAACACTTTGCCCCCTCGATATGATATTTGAACCTGAAGGATGACCTTGACCTTGACATGTCATCCCCAAACCTGATACACATGTATACTAAATGTCAAGTCTCTATCTCTACTGGATCAAAAGTTATGGCCAATGTTAAAGTCGGTGACCTTTGACCCTAAAAGATGACCTTTACCTTGACATGTTGCCCCTCAGCTTCATCAGATACACAAGCATGCCATATATCAAGTCTCTATCTCTACTGGTTCAAAAGTTATGGCCAATGTTAAAGTCGTTGATTTGACCCATATGTTTGACCTCTGTCCTTTAAGGATGACCTTGACCTGGACATGTCACCACTCAAAATATGCGGCTTTATGAGATACATATGCATGCCAAATATCAATTCTCTATCTGTAGTGGTTCAAAAGTTATGACCAATGTTAAAGTTGCTGACAAACAAACAAACAGACAGGGCAAAAACAATATGCCTCCCAGATCTGATCTGATAAAAAAGTAATTATGACTACGTGTTTTTCTAGGATTTGTACAATGTGGGAAGGACAGATTTAGCCCTGTAATTATCAACGTCATATTTTGTATTTTGAGCCAGCATTAAGAAAGGGTTTAACTTTGCATGTATCAGGAAATATATTGTGCGATACACTTAGGTTTCTAATGTAATGAATGATTGGGTATATTAAAATACATACCGGTAATGTTTTTAAAATTAAATTGGACTTGAAAACTACTTAAAACGTCAACAAAAATGATTTCACCCACTCTTGAAATTCAGAAAAGCAAATCGTTTACGGATAAAAACGGTTAACCGGCAAACATGATGGTACATGTACTACAATAGAAAATAGAAAAGACGCACTATGTAATCTGAATGAAATCGGACCAGAACAATATTATTTACTCGGGTGTCCTCACTTTAGCCAACAAAATCAAAACTTGCTTAGTCTGATTACTATACCAAATTTAGCATTTCATTTCAAAAGAATCGGCAGAAATTCAACCAATGTGATTCAAGTTTGTCCATAAAACATCATTAGTGCCCTTTGAAACCTCCAAATGTTTTTTTACATATTTAAATGCATCGGTTAACATTTTGCATATTTATTCTCTGTTTAAAGAGATTGGATCAAGATCATTGTCCATTCCATACTTCATCACTCTGGATCAAATATGTTTGACATATTAAACCACCAAAAAGCACATCAGTCAAAATGTCAGAGAAAAGCGTTTAAATGTCAGATTCTGTAAAATGACTGGCCCTACTTTAGGATCTACAGTAAAACCTCTCTGTAAGACTATAACAGCCACTTAATTGTGTTAGTTGGTATGTTGGGCAGGTGGCTGTTTAAAGCAAGGTGAAAGTAAAACAGAACGCTCCTATAAGAGCGTTCTGTTTTACTTTCACCTTGCTTTAAGCAGCCTCCTGCATTTCACACAAAATACTTGATGTAATTTAGTGGCCGTTATAGAGTGGTTTTACTGTATTTTGTTAGCCGTCAATTGGTTGCAAACGTTTGAGCGAACGGAAATGCCTACAAACCGTGTAGTCGTCCAGTCCAGCAACTCTAATTGTGCTAACCAGACCACGGCTTAATTCTCAAAGTTGGACCCGAGCCTGAAGTAAAATAAAAAAAGTAACAATATGTGTTTGTGAAACACTATGCCCCCTCGATATGATATTTGAACCTGAAGGATGACCTTGACCTTGACATGTCATCCCCAAACCTGATACACATGTATACTAAATGTCAAGTCTCTATCTCTACTGGATCAAAAGTTATGGCCAATGTTAAAGTCGGTGACCTTTGACCCTAAAAGATGACCTTTACCTTGACATGTTGCCCCTCAGCTTCATCAGATACACAAGCATGCCATATATCAAGTCTCTATCTCTACTGGTTCAAAAGTTATGGCCAATGTTAAAGTCGTTGATTTGACCCATATGTTTGACCTCTGTCCTTTAAGGATGACCTTGACCTGGACATGTCACCACTCAAAATATGCGGCTTTATGAGATACATATGCATGCCAAATATCAAGTCTCTATCTGTACTGGCTCAAAAGTTATGACCAATGTTAAAGTTACAGCCAAAAAACAGACAATTTGACCTTTGACCCTGAAGAATGACCTTGACCTTGACATGTCACCCCTCAAAATGTGCAGCTTTATGAGATACACAAGCATGCCAAATATACAGTCTCTATCTCTACTGGTCCAAAAGTTATGGCCAATGTTAAAGTCGGTGATTTGACCCATATATTTGTCCTCTGACCTTGAAGGATGACCTTGACCTTGACCTGTCACCCCTCAAAATGTGCGGCTTTACGAGATACATATGCATGCCAAATATCAAGTCTCTGTACTGGCTCAAAAGTTATGACCAATGTTAAAGTTGCTGACAAACAAACAGACAAACAGACAAACAGACAGGGCAAAAACGATATGCCCCCCAGATTTGATCTGGGGGGCATAAAAAGTAAAGTACCTAGTTATAGTCTACTTCAGTCCGAATGACCGCTCAGCCGACCGTGCATTTACTCCCCTGGTCATTGAGTCGTTGGCCTACAATATTGAGCACTGCTAACATATGGCGCAATCATGCAGCCGCAGTACCGGCGAGTGACCCTCACAGGTACCCATTTTAACCCCTGGGTGGAGAGGATGTGCGGGTGGGAGACACGGAAAAGCGTCTCTGAAATTTCCGGGTGGGACCGGGATTTGAACCCCGGACCTCCGGACTGATAGTCAAGCGCGTTACCACTAGACCACCGCCACAAACTATCATTCACCTGTTGTCTGTTCTTGCAAATAGCTTGGATCCAGATGTCACGCCGAGTTACTCGGCGTCTCATCAGAACTCGAGCTGTTTGATACTCGATCAGTAATTTCTCAAATGCTTTAACGAATCCAAAGGAAATCTGTAATAGAGCAGACTTCCAGCAGACATCGTTTTTTAAGCAGACTATTGATTAATGGTGTGTTATGTTTTATAACTTTGAAGCAAACAGTACGGATCGATCTGACTAATGCCATGCCTAATTAGGATCGAAACTGTTACTCTGTTTGCTTTTTACTTACTAAAATGAATGATTTAAAGGGTTAATTAACACTGTCCCTCAAATGAACGTGTGTTTTTTTCGCATAAAATTACAAAAGGAGTAGACCCATATCAGACGACTCCTATAGGAGCCGTCTGATCAGGGCCTGCTCTGTTTGCTAGTGGATTTTGAAAGACCTTTACTTTCTAATATGGCTACAATGTCTCACCTTCAATTTCTTATTATAACTATTATGCCCATGAATATTCAGTAGGTATTGAACTTTAGAATACAGACCAGGGAAAGGGTTAATTAACGATAAACCTTTCAATATGTAGGCCTATATCTATTTTTATTAACCCCTGTTGCTTGAAAATGTAAATGAATCTGCACTTCGCACGCAACATCAGTGATGTAGGCCTACAACATGAATAAACATTCATATCATCTGTAAACAATGACGACCTTGACAAGAGGTCTACACACAGAAGGTATCACAAAGTATGAACCAAGCCACATAGAGTCCACACATATGCATTGGAAATAACAATGAAATGTTTCTCGTATGTTAAAAACTCCTAAAACTGCATGTAAAGCAAGCGTAAACGTAGACACACTGCGGACATCATGATATAGAATCTAGCCTAATGTTGATGCTGTGAACTTTATGCTGACATTACTTTTGTCTAGTCTATTGCATTTGCTAACCCTTTCAGTGTGGGAAGCGAGTCACTGGTGCCAGGTGCACAGTGTCACACCCGGGTCTGCACTGTAGGCTATCTTCAAAAATTGCCAGGATATTCTCGGTGTTGAAAGGGCTAATCTAGTTTTAATTTGAAAGTTTAAACTTTCAGTCTCGCTTTTAACAATTGAAGCTACATCAGTGTTGCGGGCCTACGGCATTAAACCATTATAAAAGACTCGGCTTATTATTTTCTTACAGTAAACAGTAAGGCCTAAATATTTATCGATTGGTAAATTGAAAATATTCCCTTTTTCACATAAAGTCAGGTTTTCGTGTATTTCATTTTTATGCAGAGTGTTATCTCCGCACCTAAAAAATGAATTTAATCACAAATTCACCATAATATTGTCGTCTGCAAAGTCTTGAGCATTCCGAAAAGCGATACATATTTAAGACATTTTACAATATACAAGCTTCTTTATTCTGCATAAACATATATTCACTTTCTTTCATGAAAAAAATATACATATAACTGAATTTTAGGTTTAATAAAATAGCATTTAAATATTTTATTTCGTTCAAAGATAAAGAATATTATTTTCAGGTCTTCTTTAAATAAAGGGAGGTAATCCAAACGTCACGACTGATGCTGGGTTCCTTTTTCTTTCATTGATTTTTGATTGAGAATGTTAAAATTAAGCTAGATTATATCTAATTCAGTCTGTAGATCTAGATCCGGTTCGGATGCAGCTATTGTTGTTGATGAATTATGTAGGACTAGCATATAATACTTCGGGTTCAGTGTTTTTATAGCAGATGCGCATTTATAAACAACTTGAATTATTTACAGTTTACTTCCTGATAGTGCGTGTACACGTAAGAATTAACGTCGTACTTAATATTAACCTTTAGCCTGCTATGTGCGGATGGGTGAATACCTTAATATGCAAACAGTTTGTATCCAGATGAGACGCCGAGTAACTCGGCGTCTCATCAAGATCCAAACTGTTTGACATCCTGATTGTATTTTGGTACACAAATTGATTATAGCTTGATTTTTGAAAATGTAGAAGATCTAGATCTAGGTGAAAATTTCTGTAAAAATAATTTGCTCAGCAGGCTAAAGGTTAATCAAATTTAGTTTTGAATTGGCATATGAATACATGACATTTTTCCCACGGAAGAAACTATAGTGTCATATCTAATTATGTTTCATAAGCAAACATATTATTTCATAAGCAAAGAGAGAATTAATTGATAGATCTGTTTCTTTGGGAATTTATTTCCAAAGACAATATTAAACATGCTAAACATTCAAATTAGTTTTCCCTTTTCCCGCTCTCCGCGACCTGACTCGCATTTGCATACATCTTGGACCCGGGTGAGACGCCGAGTTACTTATCAGGATCCAAGCTGCTCGACACTCGGTCGGTATATTCTTAACCCTTTCCCTGTTCAGTATTTAGGCAAAATTTCAATACCTGCTGAATATTTGTTAACAAAATAGTTATAAAGAAATATGGAAGGTAGAACATTGTAGACATTTTAGAAACTAAAGAAACAGATCTATCAAATTCTATTAGCAATCAGAGTAGACCCTGATCAGACGGTTCCTCTAGGAGCCGTATGATATGGGTCTACTCTGTTTGCAAATGCGTGAAAACACGTTTATATGAGGGAAAGGGTTAACTATTTCCCTGTTCTGTATAAATCAATGAATGAATGAATGAATGAATGAAATACTTTATTTAACGAGGGTAGCTCAATTAGTCATAATGACTATAATCTACCTTGAAGCCCTCAAACAAGCATTTCATATGTAAAATACAAAACGGCAAAACATTGATCTAGATATGCACTAACAACATATCAATTTTCAGAAATTAACTCTTTGCACGCTAAGTAATGTTGCGTCTGAAAAATTAATAACTGTTGTCTGCATCAATTTGCAGATTCTTCAAGGTATTTAGGCCGAATTCTAATACCATTACCAAAATAGTTATAAAGAAATATGGAAGGTGGAGCATTGTGGACATTTTAGAAAGCAAAGAAACAGATCTATATCAAATTATATTAGCAAACAGAGAAAACCCTGACCAGACGTCTCCTCTAGGAGTCGTCTGATTTTGGTCTACTCTGTTTACAGATGCGTGAAAACACGTTTATATGAGGGGAAGAGCTTTATCGAATTGTATGTAGTTAACCATGTACAATATCAAAATTTGAGGAGATACTAATTTGCCATAATAGGGGTAAGAGTTGTTGCGCGAATGGATTCAAGGTAGACCACTCTGTCATGACTGACTGGATTTATGTTTGCTTCTTATTGTTCTTTGCTTTATTATCACGGGTCTGGTATACACTTCGACGTAACTAATTAGCACCTGGTTTGTGTTTCAACTAATTTAACCGATTACCTCATAGGCTATATTTAGACCCAACGTATGTAATCTACTGAAAAGGAGTATTTACTAGAGAAAAGAAACGGTTAAAAAGTGTGTAGTGTTGAAACTATTGTGATGAATACAGCATTTGCTATGCTCTATTCGTTACAATGGTTTCTGAAAGTGATCTTTACAGAGGCGGCAAAAGGCGTAAAATGCACTTGCCCAATATATTATGAACCAATCTAAGGGGCGTTGTTGTCGATGTGACCTTTGGAGAATAGCGAAGCAAACACGGTTGACCCTGACCCGATGTCTCATTCTAGAGCGCCCCATCCCACTGTCCCGGTCTGGATCTAAACTGTTTAACTATATTAGGGATAGTAGGCTAAAAGTGTATACAAATATGAGTCATGCAGGTAACACCACATACTGAACAAACAGCCGACCAAACAGCAACACAAGAAAACACAGTGCTCAAATGTACATAACTACAAAAAAACATAAAGAGACACACACAAAGACAAAACACACATACAATAGGGGAAAGACGGAAGATGGAAGTACCGCCTTTGAACGGTCAGTGACAAGAGTCACTGGGGGGGGGGGGGGGGGGGTTAAGCCGGTTTGGGTGCGTCCAACCTCACAGTCTTTCCACCCACCCTAAAAGACAAACAGTGTAAATAAACGTATCCCCTCTCCGACTAACTACAACAACCGCGATGGCAAATACAGTGGTAAAGTGCATGTAAAACTAACTGTTTCGACATATCGCTAGTGTACTCAATGATTGAGCTGCAAACAGAGTAACTGTAGAAAAGTAATAAAGGGTACAGATATCCAACGTCCTCCTTCCGTTTCCTGATTTAAGAGGTCGCTTTCATAGAGTACTGAACCTTTCTTGTCGGCGTACATGCAAAGAAACCAGGGTGATTGTCAACAGTAATAGGGTTGACAACCAAACATGCAGTACGTTGTAGTACTATAGGATCATACCCCTTTTTAATGAATATTTTAACATATTTGATGAACAAAGTGAGAAAATGGGTATGTCCAATAATCTTACGAAGTTTGTAAATCACCTCACCGTACAATTCAGTATGTGAGATACCGTGTCCCAGGAGCGCCTAGAGATGACATCGGTACTTGCCAATAAGTGAGATATTTCGATAATAAAATTTAGAGTTTATGGTATCTATATCCTTGCTTAAGCAGCTTTTCCGTTAAAATGAGAGTTTGACTGTTGAAATCGTCAACAGATGAACAAGCTCTAGCAAACCGAATAAGTTGAGATATATAAACCCCGTCAGATGGGACACGGGGAATATCTCCGTCAAGATGAGGGAAATTTACAATATTAAAATCAAAATCATCTCTTTTGTCATATATTTAAGAAGAAATAATTCCATTGTCAATTTTAAGGTCTAGATCAAGAAAAGCTGCATAAGTGTGGGAAGGGTTAGCTTTATTCAATTTGAGTTCTTTTGGATAAATTGTAGGAATCGGGGCATCAAAGAAAGGGTTATCTAAGTTAAAAATATCATCCAAATATCGAGAAGTTTCATTGAAGGCTTTTATAACATCTTCTTGTGATTGTGTATTCAAACGTTACATGAAATCTCTCTCATAGCAGTACAAAAACAAATATGCGACAAGTGGTGCACAACAATTCGTACCCATAGGAGTGCCAATCACCTGACGGTATATAGCATTCCATGCATAACGTACAAATATGTTATCCAGAAGAAAGGTTAGTGATTCGCAAACTTCTTCGCAAGTCCAATTGGTGTAATATTTCATTTGCTCGTCAGTAAAGAAAGATTTTTCAGCATTACATGCCAGAAATGGATATAAATTCTGCTCTATGAAACCTTACATGACGCGCACAGTGTTAATAAAGATGTCGGCTTACATTAAAGTTTAGTGTCATAATTGTTGAATATTACATACAGCAGATTTTCTTCAGAGACTGCACAATTATTTTAACCCTTATATTATGTCCAACTGGCATTTACAAACAGCTTGTTTCCAAACGAGACACTGATTAACACGATGTCACGCATGATAATCCAAGTTGTTTGACACTCTTTGAATACAGTTGAACTTCGATATCTCGAACTTCAAGGGACTATATAAATTAGTCGAGATAACGAAAGTTCGAGTTATTCTATTTCTAATCTGGACAATTTCTCAAGTTCACAGCTTAACGCAGGTCTACAATAATGCTGAAAGCTCCTGTAGTGAGCTTTCAGCATTACTGTAGACCTGCATTAAGCTGTGAAATGCGTTTCTAGTTATGCGTAGTGATACATTTTAGAGCAATTTTGTATTAGATCTATACGATTTTGGAAGGACCGAACTTTAAGTTCGAGTTATCCCGAAGTTCGAGTTATTTGAGTTCGAGATATCGAAGTTCAAATGTAGAGTCTTGAAAATTTGGACGAATAACAAGTAAATAAAAACAACTTGAATAAAACACATAATTCAAGACTGTATGCAGCTTTGTAAAGGGCGTGCTCAGCTTGACTATTATTTCTGGATATTAGTATGGAGAGCTCCATTAAGATTTATCATGCTGAAAATTATGTCTGCATAATCGTCTGATCAGTCGAACTTTTTAATGACTTTCGATATGTTCCAAGTTTTTAAGAAACTATTGACAGATTGTCAAATAGCTTGGATCCTGATGAGACGCCGAGTTACTCGGCGTCTCATCAGGATCCAAACTGTTTGCAAAATGACAGTGCAGTCGTGCATAGTGTGGTACAGGTTATTTCTATTTAAAGATTTTTTATGATCAATGTGCATTTGTGTATAATTGCAGCGGTATAAAGTATTTACAGATGGCACTCATCGGCATTTAAATGCAAGTTTTTACGATTTGGAAAAATAAATATGACTGCTTAATGTTCTAGCATAGATATTTTCTTTTTCTGCTGGAGTGCAACGTTAGCACCACATGTGCGAATTTGTGATATTAATTGCCAACATGCTGGGTCCAAATGAAACACCATTTAGGATCCATACTGTTTGATATATAAAACATGATTTGAAAATGAGATGAAATACAGTGAAACTTCTCTAAAGCGACCTTTTAACGAGGCATCACTCTGTAAAAGAGCCAGCTGATAGCTTAAGACAGGACGAAATGTATACAGAAAGCTCCTGCATTAAGCTATCACCTTCTGCTAGACATCTACATCAATATATTCATTAAGCGGTCGATATAGAGGTATTCTACTTTAAATGTAAATAATCAAGAAGGAGACAGTAATTGCAAATTATTCCTTGCCCAACTTGCTAAAGGTATAATACGCCGGGTACCAATCTCTTCCTGAAGAATACTCATGTATAAAATAAATCACATCATGAGTATTTATTAGCTGATTTGTATGCTGGTATCATGAATAAGCAGATTTTGAATATGACCGAAATTAAAGAATGATATCTATACTTTCTTATAAACAAGAGCTGTCCGCAGACAGCGCGCTCCACTTTCTTTAGTGCTGGATAGTGTAGTGGAAGTCTAAGTCAGAAAGGGGGGATAACTATAGCAAAATTAATTTGAGGGTTACCTGCCCTTGTGAAACTGGTCCCCCTTGTAATAGTTAACATGTATACCAAAGTTGAACCAAATATCTTGGACAGTTTCTGAGACATAGACCTGAACATAAAACTTAACCAACAATGAAAAATCTAAGTCGAAAAAGGGGCATAACTATGGCAAAATTAATTTTAGGGTTACCTACCCTTGTGAAATGGGTTCCCCTTGTGATAGTAAACATACATACCAAATATGAACCAAATATCTTTGATGGTTTGTGAGAAAAGGGACCTTAACAAAAAGGTTAACCAACGCCGACGCCGACGCCGACGCCGACGAGAGGGTCATGACAATAGCTCCACTTTTTGAAAAAGTGGAGCTAAACAAGAGATGTCACAGTCACGTGACAAATGCCCCCAAAATTATACCCTGTGACCTTGACCTTTGACCCATGGACCAGGGAGTTGACACATCGTCTTTGTGTGGTGAACATTTGTGCCAGGTTCCTTTGAAATCCATTCACAGATAAACAAGTAATTGTACCCTGTGATCTTGACCTTTGACATATGGACCAGCGAGTTGAAAGCGACACATCATCTTTTGTGTGGTGAACATTTGTGCCAAATTATATTGAAATCCATTGATACATAAAGAAGTTACAGACCGGACACAAAATTTGTGACAAAGTAATTGTACCCTGTGACCTTGACCTTTGACCTATGGACCTGGGAGTTGAAAGCGACACATCGTCTTAGTGTGGTGAACATTTGTGGCAAGTTATATTGAAATCCATTGATAGATGAAGAAGTTACAGACCGGACACGAAATTTGTGACAAAGTAATTGTACCCTGTGACCTTGACCTTTGACCCATGGACCAGGGAGTTGAACGCGACACATCGTCTTTGTGTGGTGAACATTTGTGCCAAGTTATATTGAAATCCATTGATAGATGAAGAAGTTACAGACCGGACACGAAATTTGTGACAAAGTAATTGTACCCTGTGACCTTGACCTTTGACCCATGGACCTGGGAGTTGACCCCGACACATCGTCTTTGTGTGGTGAAGATTTGTGGCAAGTTATATTGAAATCCATTGATAGATGAAGAAGTTACAGACCGGACACGAACTTTGTGACAAAGTAATTGTACCCTGTGACCTTGACCTTTGACCCATGGACCTGGAAGTTGAACGCGACACATCGTCTCTGTCTGGTGAACATTTGTGGCAAGTTATATTGAAATCCATTGATAGATGAAGAAGTTACAGGCCGGACACGAAATTTGTAACAAAGTAATTGTACCCTGTGACCTTGACCTTTGACCCATGGACCTGGGAGTTGAACGCGACACATCGTCTTTGTGTGGTGAACATTTGTGCCAAGTTATATTGAAATCCATTGACAGATGAAGAAGTTACAGACCGGACACGAAATTTGTGACAAAGTAATTGTACCCTGTGACCTTGACCTTTGACCCATTGACCTGGGAGTTGAACGCGACACATCGTCTCTGTCTGGTGAACATTTGTGGTAAGTTATATTGAAATCCATTGATAGATGAAGAAGTTACAGACCGGACACGAATTCCGGACGGAAGGACAGACGGACGGACGGACGGACGGACAGACGGACGGACGGACAGACGGACGGACGGACAGACGGACAGACGGAAGGACGGACAATGCGATTACTATATGCCCGCCTTTGGGGGCATAAAAACAGAGAAGACCACGGGTCTACGTTTTTTTGCGAATGCGTTAAAAGTCGTTTCTCTCATATTAAGCATTTATTTGAGTGTATATATGAGAGCAACATCGAGAGAAATATAATTTCAAGGCTTTGCAAATAATATAGACCAGAGTCAAATGCCGTGTTTTACCATTTACTCCATAAACACGCCTTTCTATATACGCCTTTGCCAAACAGAGTATAGACCCAGATCAGACGGCTCCTGTAGGAGCCGTCTGATCAGGGTCTGCTCTGTTTGCTTACGAACTTATATAGATCTGATTCTAGTTTCTGCTATGACCAAAAATACATGAGTCCATGTGGAATTATAACAATTAATCTAATTGATAAAATATAATAAATATAAAAGCGTCGTCCAACCAACATCTACGCTTTTTGATAATCAGCAATTTGTGCGTTAATTTATAATACTAACAACGAACAGTAATCCAGTTATCAGTCTCGCTTTTGCAGACAGCATGTAGCCAGACGAGATGCCGCGTAATCAGGGCCCAAGGTTATAAATCTTATGCGTCTGAGATCATTCTCAAGTATCTGATTGGTCAGATTCTGAGCAAGCTCAGAATCTGACCAATAAGATGCTTGAGAATGATCTCAGACCAGAGTCCAAGCTGTTTGATACTCAATTATTAGTTTCCCAACAGCAGTACACTGTAAATGCAGGTGTTTTGAATCCAAACACTTCTGAAAACACGTAGCTGTAACAGTTTGAAAACACGTGTTACGTGTTTTCAACAAAAACACGTAAATAGCAAAACACTAGTGTTTCGGGGGAAAACACGTTAAGTGTTTTGTTTGAAAACGGGTTACACGTGTTTTGGCCCTGTAACACTTTGAAAACACAAATACGCGTTTTAAGTAATCATAGTGTTTTATTTCAAAACAGTACAGTTTTATTTTAAAATACATTATCCGTGACAGTTTGGAAGATCTGCATTAATAATGACCTTACTGCACTGCAAAAAGTGTAGACCCAGACTAATCGTCCAATCTCAAGACATGGAATCTCAGCAGGTTTGAGATGTTAGCAGCTATACAAAGCACAAACTAGTGTTGAATAGACTAAACGCAAAAAATAGGAATGATATGGATCCACACTTTTACAAAGCATGAAGATAACGTTTCAGAGAATTACATCAAGTTTTATTCAGAAACTAGAAGGTCTTTTACTAGAACGGACCATTAATCCATTACCTCATAGGCTATTTTTAGATACAACCTCTTTGAATAAATCTACCGAAAAGGAGCATTAACTAGAGAAAAGGAAAATTTTTAGAATTTTGTAGTTTGAAACCTTTATGATAAATAGAGCATTTGCTCATATAGGAGCAAATGCTCTATTTATCACAATGGTTTCACAAAGTGACTTCTACAGAGTCGTCAATATGAGGGAATGGGTTAATAGAAAGTTAAATATACTGCCAAGTGCCAATATTAGCAGTAATACTTAAAATGGTATACACGTGACATCTGGTTAGACATATCAAATCATCACATGATCACTTATAACTTACTACAGAAAACCCCATTAGGAACTTTTTGCATTGCCTCCATTATTCCTGGCCAGAAACCAATTCATTTGGAGTCTTATCTGAATCCAAATTGTATGAAGTATATCCAATATTTCAAAGATAATTAATTGTTCTCCCACATTAGTCAACCTTGTTTCGAAATGAAAATACAAGAGTGACAAATAGTTGAATGCAGTTATTCAATTTACTATTAATTTCATCTACACATCATCATGACCATGAGAAAGTTAAACAGACTGCAAACAGTTGCAGTGATACTTTGTCTTATATACATTGTACTCAAATCCGGTTAGGCATATTAAGATTCACCATTTGACCTCAAATACATTCAAGTTAACATGTCGTGATCTTACATCATTAAACAGATCAATTTATTATTGGATGAAAGCAAGACAGAAAGCTCTTTAAGGAGCTTTCCACATTGCTTCCATTCTGCAGTAAGCTACAAATTGCTTTTGACTACATGTATTCATCCAAATTAATACACTTAACAATACTTTCCAATTTCAAAACCTACCGAATATCCATGCAGAAAATTATTTCATTTTAACATGGAAGATGGAAGATTTATGCAAACAATTAACTATTAACTATAGTCAGTTGCAAAATAAAGTGTGTTCTTTTTAATTTAGAATATTTTACTATTTAGAAGACGTATCGTACCCTCTCCTTTCTCACTTAAAACCATCCACTTAGACTGATCGTAACTCAAAATGTGATGTGTGCACACTTTATTTTGCAACTGAGTATATTTGCTCTGACAGCTATATCTATCTGATTTTAACCATTCAAATACCAAGTAAATCTTGCAGGCTTATAGGTAATATGGAGGTAATTTCATTTCATCATCACTTGCTCAGATTCCAGAGCTTCTCTACTTTGTTCATGAACTGAACAAATAAGGCTGTCTTCTGGCACTGAAACAGGTGTTTGATGATAGTTTGCTGGCAAAAATCAAGGAGCTGAGAGTAACATCTAGGATAATTCAAATCTATGATGCAATGCCATCAAATCAGAAGAAAGAGCCCCTCCATGACTGATTTTGTGTCCGCCGGTATCATTGTTTATCACCTATTAGGAATATGCTGTCAATCTCGTTTTCCTCAGTTAGTATGAAAACTAGACTTGGTTGATCTAATGGCCTGGATGCCAATAATCCTCGACAAATGCGACTCCTGAACCACCTGAAACAAAAACGTAACCATTTATTTTGTTTCAATAGACACAAATGCCAAACTATATCAATAAAAATATAAATCTAAGCATTAACCAATTTTAGATGAATGTAGACCCCAATATCCATCTGAGTATCATAATTTGCTAGTTTTCAACTACACATTGGATCAAAAGAGAATACTTTATTTTATAGAGTGAATAGCAAAGGAAACTAGAATTTGTTTTAAAAAAAACAATGTGTCTCCCCAAATCCCCACCATCTTCACTTCATGGCTGTTCACTTGTGAATTTGGGAAATAATTCCTCAACATAGAATATAAGCAGTTAGACACATAAGAAGTTTTCACTATGTCTTATACACTACAGGGTTACCACAAACCTGAGAAACAAATTCCCTGACATTTCTCAGATAATTTCAAATTTCCCTGACACATTACATTGAAACATTTGTTTTTTCTCTCATAATTTATGTAACATTTTTAGGAAGTCTAAAATATATTGCCGTAAACTATTTTTTTTTCAAAATTCCCTGACATTTGCCTATATTTTCAAATTTTCCTGACAGTTCTCAAAATTCCCTGACTGTAGTCAAGTCCCTGACCTTAAAAAATCAATTTCCCTGATATGTGGCAACCATGTAATATATAATGAAGAAAATTTCAGTTCCTAATTAAGGTAATAATGGCTGAAATTGTATTCATACATTCATGGGATGTACATATGGATGGACTGACAAGAGCATGATTATATGCCTCCCGCCTTGCTGCCAAGTTGCTGGGGGCATAAAAAGAAATGTACTATTTGTTTATTGGTGTTTAACATGACTTTTCAATGTTATGACAATGTTTTGTTAATTTCAAGTCCAGGTCTAGATAGATTTCTCTCATGCCCCTAATGGGACATTAACTAATACACAGCAAAGAGAGGCCTTGCTAATGTTCATGTATTTTGACGGCACCTTTTAAACCCTCTTTGTCATGGAGGTCCCTTCCCCTAAAGTGTTTTTCAAGTTTCAAGTTTGTCTTGAAATATATAATATTATATTAGTAAAATTATGATGTGTTTGACTGTTTGCTGCATACATACTGTGATCAGGTATTATAGAGCTTGTAGCGGGCAAAGCCCTAGGGGAGGCTTTACCCGTTACCAACCCCGTGATCTTTGTTTGAGAAAAGGGAACTATTATCTTAATAAAACAGGACAGGCACAGTACTTGGCATTCACAGATCTCTTTAATAAACCCAATTATAAACTCAAATAATCTACATGACTGGCATAACAATTAGCTATATCTTAAACAGGTACTACGTACCTTCCAGAGAAAACAAAGTTCGTGACCTTTCCTTAGCTAAAAGATTTCAATATGCCAGCCCCATTGGAAAGTGTGCAACAACTCTCTTGTATAGAGGATGTTGTACATTGAAATGGGTTAACAGATATGAATAGTTACAAGTAAAACATATATTACTGTTATGATGTCACCTGCTGTATGCACGAAAACCGATTGTGTCAGCAAGTCAATTTCATACATTTTTACCTCGTATTTCTTTAATCCCGCATGACAATGTCTACGGCCTATATGATCCTTTCACATACAAGTTGTACAATCGATCCATACTTCTTATTCGTCATGATTGTCTTTGAATTTGTAAATATTCATGAATTTGTATCTCTCAACAAACACAACTTTCAATCGACGGATTGAAGCGGAAGTGGAATTATTTGTTATCTCGTCTCTGATTGGCTAATGAATACTTTCACTTTGAAGCCTCTGAGATGCTTAGCAACCGGAGATTTCAATCTATTCTTCGGTCCGCGCTTTCCAAATAAATCGGCCGAATTTCGAACGGTCCGTTAGAATGAGATTGTTTTTGAAAAGGTTCACAAACTTTGGAAAGGTTCACAAACTTTGGAAAGGTTCACAAACTTTGAAAACTGTTAAAAGATGAATTCTGGTGGAAAGGTATTGATTTTTATAAATGTATAGATCTATATTTATTTTAATATAAATATAGAGCTATATTGAAATGTTCTTAATATTTAATGTGGAATGATGATAATAGAAGAAAATAAAAGTTAAATAAAATATTTGTCTTTTTTGTCCACACTCTGGCCCGTCCTGACAAATGGTGTCAGAAGTGGAAGAAAAGAATCTGTTTTGAAATATAAATGTTTCAAATGAGAATTTTGGTATAGCCAGAATGTTGAAACATTTAGAATCTATAGAAGAAAAAGATAAAATTCAAAATTTGATAAATTTTATTTCAAATAAAAATGGAACATTTCAATAGAAATCAGTTGGTGGAATTGATGGTTGGTGTAGAAGCTGGAAATGGGTTCTGGATCTGTAAATAAAAAGAATATATAGATAAATATTAGAAAATAGATCTATAGATCTACTGATAACTACTGTTGCTACATGTATATTGATAATGATGGATACAGATAGGGATGAAATGGAGATGGTTGGAATGAGCAGAAATGATATGAATGGAGTAAACAGTGGTTCTCAGATAGAAAATCAAATTTCAGAAATGTCAAAGAATATAAATTCTTTAAGTTCAACAATTTTAGGTATGAATTCACAGCTTCAACAGAAAATTGGCACTTTGGAAAATCAAATGTTGACAATGCAAACTAATATATCAGAGATGCAAAACCCAGATCCAGAAATTCAATTTAATTTAGCTCCACATAGGAATAGGTCTCATTATGAGCAAAACATAAATACAAATCAAAATACTTCAGATAATAATAGAGGACTAAAAGTTAAACCTCAGCAGTACGAGGGTTCTACAGATATAGAGGATTATTTAACACAATTCAATATAATTGCAGAAATTAATGGCTGGTCATATATGAATAAAGCTTTATATTTGGCTAGTAGTCTTAGTGGAAATGCTAGATCTTTGCTCAGTGAATTGAGTGAAAGAGAGAAAAGAGATTTTGATAGTTTGACAGAAATTCTAAGATCAAGATTTGGAACAAGAAATAAAGCAGAAATTTTTAGAACACAGTTAAAATCACTTAGCAAAGATCCAGGCCAGTCAATTTCTGATCTTGCACAAAAGGTTAAAAAGCTCACTCGACAAGCTTATCCAGATGCAAATACAGAATTAGTAGAAATTTTAGCTTTAGATTATTTCATCGATAGTCTTGATGACTCTGACATAAGGTTAAGGTTGAGAGAGTGTTGTCCGAAATCTGTAACAGAAGCCGAGACGATAGCTGTTAGATTGGAGACACACAAGCTGGCTGATAAGCAAAGAATGAAACCAGTTAATGCATATCAGCAAGCCTCTTTTTCCTCTTTAAATACATCAAAGTCTAGAGAAGAAAGTGCTACACCAAATATGGCAGATCTGGTGGATCAAATAAAATCTCTCACACAGCAAGTAGAGAAGATAAATTATACATCTGGACAAACTAGTCGAAATTTTGGGTCTCAAAATGGTTACCAGAATGTGCAAAATAATAGATATCATTCAAATGGTCAAAATAGACAGGGGAACAGGTACAATTCAAATTTCCAAGGTAGATCTGATAATTATAAATCCTCAAATAATTACAATAGGTTGGATAGGTTTAATTCTGATAATACAAGGAGAAATGATCAGAATGTACAAGATAGAAGGTGGCAGGGAAACGGACAGAGGTCGAGTTGGGGAACCGCAGCCAGACCGCAAACAAATTAGGTTCAAACATTCAATATGAAAATATAGGTAGTTTTGGCAGTAGAAAAGGTTATTACTGTGATGGCATGATAAATGATAGTGTTACATCTTTTCTGTGTGACACTGGTGCAAATGTTTCGGTTTTGAGTAGTAAATTGTTTGAGTCTTTGCCAGACAGTGTAAAACCTCAAATTACATCAGTTAAATCTAGATTGTTAATTGTGACCGGAGAGAATATTGCTTTTAAAGGGAAAGCTTCATTTAAAATAACTTTAGGTAGCCAAACATTTAATCAGGAAATGCTTATTTCTGACATAGTTGAAAATGTTATATTAGGCATGGATTTTATGAAAACTCACAAATGTGATTTGATGATTAGTAAGGGTTATTTGAAAATCAATGGAGAAAATATACCTTGTTATATGAAACATAATATACATCAATCTACTTGTTGTAGAATAGCTCTGGTGGAGAATGTTGAGATACCTCCTAGTAGTGAAGTGGTAGTAGGTGGAAAAACATTAGATTATATTGATAAAGATTATTCTTGCATCATTGAGGGTTCAGAAAAATTTGTGCAGAAAACTGGTTTACTAGTTGCAAAATCAGTAGTAGATCCAAATATGGGTAGAGTTCCAATTAGATTAGCTAATTTGACAGACAAGCCTATTAAGGTATTTAAAGACACAGTTACTGCTACCATGGAAACAGTTGAGGTTGTTGAGGATGAATTTGTTGGCTCAGCTTGTACTTCAGATATTGCTAAAGATTCAGATACGTTGGTTGATCACCTAGTAGCATTATATGAAAAGTCATGTGCAAATTTAGACATCAGTCAAACAGAAGTGCTGAAGAAATTTTTGATTAAGCATCAATATGCATTTAGTAAAGATTCAAATGACATTGGTCACACTACATTGATAAAGCATGAAATTGACACAGGAGATTCAAAACCTGTGAAGAAATATCCATATAGAGTTCCATTAGCAAAACGCAAGGCTGCTGAAGAAGAAATTAGGAAAATGGAAAATGATGGTATCATAGAAAAATGTTCACATTCACCATATAATGCTCCAGTTGTGATGGTAACCAAGTCAGATGGTAGCATTAGGTTTTGTTGTGATTTCAGAGGTCTTAATTCTTGTACTATTAAGGACTCACAACCTTTGCCAAGAATTGATGATAGCATAGAGGCATTGGCAGGATCAAAATGGTGGTCTTGTTTAGATATGAAATCAGGTTATTGGCAGGTAGACATTGATGAGAAAGATAGATATAAAACTGCATTCTCTATACCTGGTGGAGAACAGTGGCAATGGCGGCGTCTAGCTTTTGGTCTGTGCAACAGTCCAGCCACTTTCACTAGGTTAATGCAAATGGTTTTTTCAGGATTGCTCTGGAAAATAGTAATAATATATTTAGATGACATTATCTGTCATTCAAAAACGTTTGAGGGTCAGTTACAAAATTTGGAGATAGTGTTCAGCAGGTTGAAAAATGCTAACTTAAAGCTGAATGCAAAGAAATGTATATTGTTTCAGAAACAGGTCACATTTTTAGGTCATACAATAAGTGAAAATGGTGTTGGGACTTCTCCTGAGAAAATCAAAGATATCAAGAATTGGCCTACACCTAAAAATGCAAAAGAGGCCAGGAGTTTTATTTCATTGGCGAGTTATTATAGATCTTATGTTTTTCAATTTGCAAAATTGGCAAAGCCAATTCATGAACTTGCAGAGAATGGTAGAAAATTTGTTTGGACACAAGACTGTGAGAATTCCTTTAAGAAAATAAAGGAGGATCTCACAACAGCTCCAATTTTGACATTTCCAACAGAAACTGATCACTTTATATTAGATTGTGATGCAAGTCTCTCAGCACAGGGAGCAGTTCTTTCTCAAGTGCAAAATGGAAAAGAAAAGGTGATTGGTTACTATAGCAAATGTTTCACGAGAACTGAGAGAAAGTATTGTGTAACACGGAGAGAGCTATTGGCTATTGTTAATGCAATGAAACATTTTCATCATTATGTCTATGGTAGGAAAATAACAGTTCGTAGTGATCATTCAAGTTTGACATGGTTACTAAACTTCAAAAATGTAGAGGGTCAATTAGCAAGATGGTTAACATTTCTAAATGAATATGATTTTACAATACAACATAGAGCAGGTTTACTTCATTCTAATGCTGATGCACTTTCAAGGCGTCCATGTATAGAAATAAATTGTAAGTACTGTGACAGAGTTGAATCAAAGGAGAAAGATGAGTTGGTTGTAGCTAGTATACATAATTCAGTGGTGGAACAAGTGCATGTAAATGAAAGCAATAAGGTCGATGAGTGTAATTGGGGTATAGACACAATTACCTCCCTTGTTCTAATAGTTTTATTGTTCTTGATGTCTGAAAATGTAGCAATATTAGTTGTACTCATATTTGTGAGCTTAGGTGGTCTGAAGAAAGTTACCTGTTTGACAGAAATGGTTCTAAAGGATAAAGATGTTGATATTACAGCTCATGTTATTACGGGGGTCAATTCAGAATGTAAATCTGATGGCCGTAACATGATAATAAAAGGTGATTCAAATTCTTGTCCCATTAATAGTAACAGTCAAAAATAAGGGTGAAACGATTAATCGCGATGTGAATTGAACCGCGATCTTTTGCCCTCGATTCGGTTCGGTTCAATTCGGTTCAACAGGTCTCATTTTCGATTCGATTTTTATTATAAAAGGCTTGTTTCTTAATGATTGGTAGCGAAATGAAACTAACCTATGAAAAGTCGCCGTGAAAAGTCGAAATACTTGTTTTCCCGGCATTAGAGCTGTCAAAACAAACATACTCGTCGAATTCTGATAGACCCAAATCGATTGGATGAAGGCCAACTGTTTTAGCCAATCAAATTACACGTTGCAATCGTTGCACTTAGTCTGATCATCTGGGCGCTTTATTCAAGCGTCTTTGTGTTCTCTCAAAATGTCGGATGCTGAAGCTGTCAATCTACGTGCTACCCCGAAAAACTATCGCTCCAAAATGTGGAGATTTCAGATTTCGCGAGAGCAACAACACAAATAAACCAACATGTAAGATTATTTTACAAATATTCTCTGCAACACAGGAAATACGACAAATCTGTCAAATTGTATGGAACGGAAACACGGTATTGCAATTTACACTTCGTCTTCTTCCAGTAAACTTGGTTGCAAATTTGTGTATGCTTAAAATTTATGAAGCCGTGTATTGATAACTGGCTAAAATATACTCGCAGCAATGTCTAGAGCTTTTTGCTCAGAGACAGGGAGATGTCATATCTCTCTTCATCTGATAGCTATCTGTATCAGATGAAGAGAGAGATAACTCCTCCAAGTGCTCAAATTCTTTTTTCGGAAAAACTTACATGTTCTACAGAGTTAGGCAGTTTAGTCAATTAGACAATTAGCCAATACTAATTATGTTAGAGTTACCATTTTGCTTGGTTTAAGTGACCATGCAGTTATAAAAAAGAACTTCCAAAAACAAACTGCAGAAAGGTTTGGCTGTTAAAGTCAGATCTATCTGTGACTAGGCTTTTATGATATTTTTCTACCTGTATATGTCTAAGCAGTCTGTTTTCAGAGTTGTTATACACAGTATTTATTCTAGATAGTGCATTCTTTTTATTACAATCTTAAATCGAATCGAATCGAAAATAATCGAATCGTGTTGTAAAAAATCGAAATCGAATCGAATCGAAATTTTTTGAATCGTTTCACCCCTAGTCAAAAATCAGATCAGTTCATACATATATGTGCATTAGATACACCAAGTACTAGTAGAGGTGATGATGTTTCTTCTCAGACTGATAGTCATAGTGTTAGTTTGGATGACCTAGATGTTTCAGAAATTCAGAATAGAGATAATGATCTTAAAGTCATAAAGGATATGATTTCTGAAGGTGAAAAGTTGAGTTGGCAAGATGTGTCGAAATATGGTCCAGAAGTAAAGTATTACTGGGCGAGAATTGATTCAATGGTTTTGAAAAATGATAAGCTTTACAGAAAATGGGAATCTGAAGATGGTAGTTCATACAAGTTGTTGTTAGTAATTCCAAAATCTCACAGAGAGTTAGTGTTGAAACAATTACATGATGGTAAATCAGGAGCTCATTTAGGTGTTAAGAAAACTCTTCAGAAGGTACGAGATAGATATTTTTGGTTTCAATTACGTAAAGATGTTGAGCTCTGGGTAAAGAGATGTGATATGTGCAATAGTCGTAAAGGTACGCTTAGGAAGTCAAAGGCTCCTTTGCAAACATATAAGGTTGGCGCTCCGAATGAACGGATAGCAATTGATTTTATGGGTCCATTCGTGAAAACGAATAAAGGAAATAAGTATATGATGGTAGTTGGAGATTTGTTCACCAAATGGACTGAATGTTATAGTATAGAAAATTTAGAAGCTTCTACAGTTGCTAAAGTTTTGGTAGATAGATATATTAGTCACTGGGGTTGTCCATTGATTTGTCACACAGATCAAGGAAAGACGTTTGAATCACAATTATTTCAAGAGTTATGTAAATTGTTAGGTATTGAAAAGACAAGATCGTCAAGTTTTCGTCCTCAAAGCAATGGATTCATAGAGAAACATAATCATACAATTATAAAAATGCTTACTCCATATGTGTCTGATAATCAAAAGGACTGGGATGAACATGTTGACCTGATCATGATGGCATACAGATCTTCTGTCCAGGCATCAACAGGGTTTACACCATCCAGATTACACATTGGCCGGGAAATTAGGTTACCGGTTGAAATGATTTTTGGTTGTCCTGAAAACCAAGTAAATGAAAATTGTTCTAAGTATGTAGCAGAGTTAGAGAGAAAGTTAAACAAAGTGTATGACTTAGCTAGACAAAATATGGATATTGCTGTAGATAATATGAAAACAACTTACAATACAAAATCAACTCTAAATTCTTTTAAAGAGGGTGATGCTGTGTGGTATTATTATCCACAAAGGAAGAGAGGGTTAAACCCTAAATTTCAAAGACCTTGGAAAGGTCCATGCAAAATTATAAAGAAAATTAATGATGTATTGTATCGTATAAAGATTACGGCTCAGTCAAAACCCAAAATAGTTCACCATGATAAACTAAAAAAATATACTGGTGGTGAAAAACCATCATGGTTTTAGTTATCATTATGTACTAGGGCAGTTTACATTCATAATTGTTGAAAAACAGATATTCAAGAAAATGTATATTATAATTATATGTGTATAATACTATTTATTACTTACCACAATGTTTAGGAAATTTTTCTGATAAATATGAAATTGTTCCGATATAGATTAGTAAGACAAATTTATTTGTCTCGCTTCAGCGGTTCCAATGTGGTCTCTGTGAGGATTTATCCTTTGAGTGGAAAAGAGCCTGTATTGCGCACCTCAAGGAGCAACACTCAGGTGTCTCGTTTAAGTGCATGATCTGTAAGAAAATCTTTAGAAGGAATGACAATCCACACCACTGTAGAGCCATGAGGAAGGATTTTTATTTTTTTAACCACAATACGGGAGCGAAGGGAGAGAAAGCGGAGAAGGATTTGGAAAATTTTATGAGGAGAGCAGAGAGAGAGTTATGTGTGGATAGAAGTGTTAAAGTAGTGAGGAAAGATTTAGAGTTGAGTGAGAGTGAGAGTGATAGTGCGAGCGAGAGTGATAGTGATAGTGAGAGCGAGGGAGAGAATAGTTTTGAAAAGTTTCAAGAGGAAAATTATTTAAGAGAAATTAACTTGTATGCTATAGATCAAGTAGAGGAAGAAGAAAGAAAGAAGAAGATGGATGAGAGAAAGAAGAAGGAGGAAGAGAGAAAGAAGTTGGAAGAAAAAAAGAAAGATGGTGGAAGAGAAGAAGAAAGAGGATGAGAGAAAGAAGTTGGAAGAAGAAAGAAAGATGGTGGAAGAGAAGAAGAGAGAGGATGAGAGAAAGCAGTTGGAAGAAGAAAGAAAGATGGTGGAAGAGAAGAAGAGAGAGGATGAGAGAAAGAAATTGGAGGAAAGGAAGAAAGAGGAGGAAAGAAAGAAGTTAGAAGAAGAGAGAAAGAAAATGGAAGAGAAGAAAGAGGAAGAGAAAAGGAAGTTGGAAGAGAGAAAGAAGATGGAAGAGAAAAAGAGAGATGAGGAGAAGAAAAATTTGGAAGAGAAAAAGATAGCTGAGGAGAAGAAGAAAGAGGAAGAGAGAAAGAAGATGGAAGAGAAAAAGAGAGATGAGGAGAAGAAAAAGTTGGAAGAGAGAAAGAAAAGGGAGGAGAAGAAAAGAAACGAGGATAGAAAGAAATTAGAAGAGAGAAAGAAGATGGAAGAGAAAAAGAGAGATGAGGAGAGAAAGAAGGTAGTAGAAAGAAAAAAAGGTGAGGTGGAGAAAAAGACAGAGGAGAAGAAAAGAAGAGAGGAGAAGAAGGGTGAAGAAACTATGAGTGTGCAAGAGGAGGAGGGAAAAGAGAAGGAGAGAAAGATGAGAGAGCAGAAGAGGAAAGAGCTAGAGTTATTGAATGTGGAAGAAGGGAGTATAGAGGAAGAAGACAGGGAATGGGAGAATGTGTTGGAGGAAGTTGAGAAAAGGAAGAGTAGGAAGAGAGTACTGATAAGAGAGAAGGAAGAAAGGAGGTGTGTTAGTTTTGAGGGCGGAGAATATGAAGTAGTTACAATAATTAAAAAGTTTAAGTATGAAAGTTAGTGTAGAAAGTTAGAAATATCATTATGAATTTTTGTGTGTGTGTGTGTATAAAGTAGGAATAAATATAAATATGAAAATTACATTCTTGATGCAGATATATAGAAAACTGATATATGGAAGTTTCACTATCCAGTGAATCTGAAAACTGTTATATGAAAACTGCTATATGAAAACTGTTTATATATGAAAACTGTTACTCCATTCCTGATGGCGGAACCATAACCCGAAGGACAGTGAACTAACTGTTAAGTATTATTATATAACTAACAAACTCTCAATGAACAGTAATTCATTTGTACAGATTATCACCATGTGGTTTTATGAACAATTAATTGACATTACAAAGTTACTTGAATATAAACTGAATAGGACTATAATGTATTTATGGACAGAATGTGTATTCTGCATCTTCAGTATGAACTCATAAATAACTTTGTGTACATTGGATAAAATCCTGTGATAAAAATTGTATAACATTTTATTATGTACATATTATCATTATGTATACAAGTATTACATAGCAAGTGCTATCAGTAATTATTTCATGTAAAGAAATGCTGTTGCTTCTAATGTCATTATTAAACAATGTTTAATGATGTTACATTAGGACAATTGTATATTCACAATATTTGTAAGTATCTATATAAAACTTAATTCAATTCACTTTGTTTAAAAGGTGGATTTATGGAAGTATTGAACATTTTCATTACTAACTCATTCAATTGAGTAGCCATTTCAAATAGGTTATGTAATACAAATGTAGGTGTAAAAGTATTAATTTGTCTTTGTTATACAGCCATGTAGTCAGAAAACTGCAATATATAATGGATTCTTTATAATACCTGGATTTGAGACTTTATTATAAGTCCTTTTGTAAAGTTTTGAATTATCAGACAGGATCAGATTTGAATTTGTCACAGGTGTGATCAATTCAGAGCTGAGAATTATTTGGCAAATTGTTACATGCATATAAATATCTGTACTACATTGATCTTGTATATTTTATCTTAAAGTAAATTAAATTTCACTTTGAGATGTCACTGGGTTGCACCCCAGAATTTATTGTGTGTCATAAATAATTTCTGAAATAGATTTAGATCTATTTGCATGAAAAAGACACTTGCAAACTTACTGTATTTATTCATGTGATAACGGAATCAGGTAATCTAGTCATGTATTGTGATTTTTGCAAAGATATGACTTAAGACTATACTCAAATTATAGTCTGAAGGTATAATTATGCAAAATAATGTCTGGTATTAACTACTGATACAAATTTTATATTGGTCTAGTCAAATATTTGTAATGAATTTTGTAATGTATACAAATGTTATAAGTAAAGAATGAGATGTTGATTTCTTCAACATGCGATTATTTCAAAAATAATTGCTCATAGATCTAGAGGAAAAATAATTTTACTGTAGATCTATCTACAACTGTTGAAACCAGTTGCTCAACTGATTAAACTAAATTTTTAAATAGGTTCTTTAGGATCATTATGTTTAACTTGTACATGTGAAAGGCATTAACTTATTCTTATATTCATAGTTCTTGTCCGAGATGTTATAGTTTGGAATTGGGGACCAATTCTTTCAGGTTCGGGGGTAGTGTTATGATGTCACCTGCTGTATGCACGAAAACCGATTGTGTCAGCAAGTCAATTTCATACATTTTTACCTCGTATTTCTTTAATCCCGCATGACAATGTCTACGGCCTATATGATCCTTTCACATACAAGTTGTACAATCGATCCATACTTCTTATTCGTCATGATTGTCTTTGAATTTGTAAATATTCATGAATTTGTATCTCTCAACAAACACAACTTTCAATCGACGGATTGAAGCGGAAGTGGAATTATTTGTTATCTCGTCTCTGATTGGCTAATGAATACTTTCACTTTGAAGCCTCTGAGATGCTTAGCAACCGGAGATTTCAATCTATTCTTCGGTCCGCGCTTTCCAAATAAATCGGCCGAATTTCGAACGGTCCGTTAGAATGAGATTGTTTTTGAAAAGGTTCACAAACTTTGGAAAGGTTCACAAACTTTGAAAACTGTTAAAAGATGAATTCTGGTGGAAAGGTATTGATTTTTATAAATGTATAGATCTATATTTATTTTAATATAAATATAGAGCTATATTGAAATGTTCTTAATATTTAATGTGGAATGATGATAATAGAAGAAAATAAAAGTTAAATAAAATATTTGTCTTTTTTGTCCACACTCTGGCCCGTCCTGACATTACTAATTAATATGCATTGATGAATAATGAAAAATTACATATTAAAAATACCTAAGCTATGTTTGGAACATTTTACAATATTTAGTATTCAAACAGCACTGAAATCAAACATCTGAAATTACCTCCCTTTCCCCATTACAGAGCTTAACCATATTAACTGCTATGTACAGTAAATAAATACAGGAGCCATCATACCTGGGTCTACTTTGTAAGCAAACGTATATCTACAGACTTGAGGGATAAAGAATGACTCATGTATGATAATGAATATTCTTACCTCCACAGTAGACAGCTTAGTGTTCCTCAAGGGTTTCCATTGCTGCTAGGTTCAAACCTGTTAGACAGTTGTTCCCCTTGACAAATGACCCAAGCAAGACTTCACTTGAAGACAGTTGACGCCATAGCATAATGTGTATGGTGGCACCATCTTGCGAAATGGTCATTGTTCTGATGTCTGCAGGTGCAGCAACTGCACCAATAATCACCATGTGTTTTGCCTCCATCTGAAAATGTATGAACAGGACAACTAAAGATACAGATTGCTACCATACTACAGACAGTTAATTGAAGAAAACCCTAAAGTTACATGATGAATATTCAATGAAAAATAATCAAATCATGATTATTTATTAGTTGATTTTTTCCACCAGAGGCAGAAACTACAATCATGTCTGAATAATTCCTTTGGCAAACTGAGCAAACCCTGATCAGATGGCATCTTCAGGAGCCATCTGATCTGGGTCTACTCTGTTTGCAAAGGTGTTGGTTTAGATCAAAGAATCCATCAGTAAATCAAGTCTTTATTAACCCTTTACTCCATATACACATTTTTACACATTTGCAAAAAGAATAGACCCAGATCTGATGGTTGCTATACCTGTAGGATCCACCTGCATGAGGCTGATCAGAGTTTGCTCTGTGTGCTTATGGTATACATTGCCATGGTCAAACATACCTGTGTCAGAGTGCTATTACAACAAGCAATCTAATAACTATTCATGATTTCATTATTTCCTACATGGAGTAAAGAATTAAGTAGACTTTAACATCCATATTACGTCATAACATCCATATTACGTCTTAACAGCAGTCAACATAAATTATCCCTAGGAGCCTATAAACTCATTACTTAGGCTTATACTTAGACAAAGGCTTATTCACATATTTTGCAACCAGTGCTGTTCCCGATCAGACAGTCTCTGAGCCAGTGTCATGAATTAGCGAATAGAACTGGGTCGAACACTGATATTAACCATTTCCCTCATGTTGACGACTTTTGACGACTCTGTAAAAGTCACTTTGTGAAACCATTGTGATAAATAGAGCATTTGCTCCTATAGGATTGTGTGATCCCTATAGGATCTTGAATTTAAATCCAATATAACAAATGAGACGATAATTATTCAAAGGGGGTAATTATAAAGGTATAGCACAACTTGTAATTAAGTCTGATAAGGTTGGTACTGAATAGGAAGGTGACAGGCCAAAACGGCCTAGTAAGGTTTTTGTGTTACCTGCCGAGAGACAGTGTGTCACATATGGATCACTTTTCCGTCGTCTGTCTGACTTTTTTATTCTAACACTTCTCCCTGCAGGTGACACATGTAATCCTTTGAACAATCTTGTTACGATATATTAATATGTGTTACTTCCATGTATGAATTATTCAATATGTAAAAATATATGTATGTGTTATATGGTGAAAAAGTTGTGACTCGACTGGGGCTCGAACCCAGGACCTCTGGCTTACCATGCCATCACTCTACCGACTGAACTACCAAGCCACAATATCAACGGTTTCACCACAATTTCTATCTGACTACATACGAATTATTGAATGAATGTATTATAAGAATATATCACATATGATATAACATGTGAAGTTATTATGTATAATTTATAAACATTATTTTATCTTTATATCTGAGCCTTGATCTGATAAATTAAGCCTTAGTGACATTCAAATAGCTGCATTGCCCCTGATGGGGCTGTTGATCAGGGTCTGCACTATTTGCCAGTATTTGGCACACACCAGTATATATATATATATATATATATATATATATATATATATTTTTTTTTTAAAAATGCAGCACCTTATATTTAAACAGCACATGTCATATATCTATTGTTTAAAGTTAATATGTTAAATTCATACCAATTAATTATCACTTTTTTGACTTATTGAGGTTTTTCCTTTCCGGACTTATAATCGTTGTGGATAATTATTGGATGCCGTTTGAATTATTCAAAGAATGCCGCACCTTAAATGATCTAATCAAGATTTATGAAAAAACCAAATGACTGTCTTTAAATGCAAACAACATGGGTTCTTCTTGGAAGGTGTCATAATACGTACATTATAGAGTTAAATATATATTACAAAGATTAATTTAATGATGATTTTCTATCAAATCGATTATAAAACTTTATATTAGGTGTAATACTTTTAACCCTTTACTCCATGAATATTTTTAAGTAAGAAATAATGATGTCATGAATATTAATTACCAGTAGATTAATTTTCAAAATGGCATATTAACACATGAAACTTTGCCAAAGAGAAAGTAGCTATAGCATCACATCTATATTATTCTGAATTTATTCCATAAGCCAACATAGCAGACTCTGGTCAGATGCTCCTATAGGAGCCATCTGACCTGGGTCTATACTGTTTGCAAAGGCATAGAAAGGCATAATGGCTCCTATATAAGCCATCTGATCTGGGTCTAGTACTCTGAACAATACTCTGTTTGCAAAGGCGTAGAGAGGCGTATTTATGGAGTAAAAGGTCAAGTCTTTTCCCTGAAAATATATTATTCTATCATCAATACACAACATTTACAAGAAAGAAATTGTAATAAATAAGATCTCATTAACCCTTTCCTTCATATAAATGTGTTTTTGCATATTTCAAACAGATTAGACCCAGATCATACGGTTTCTATAGGGATCGTCTGATCTGCCAGACTGGGTCTGCACTGTTTGCTAATAGAATTTGAAAGATGTTACTTTATATAAAATGGCTATAATTTTCCACCTTCCATATTTTGTTATTACTATTTTGTCCATGAATGTATTCAGTAGATCTAGGTATTGATATTTGGAATAAACACAGAACAGGGAAAGGGTTAACTGAACACTATTACATCTCGATCATAGTCTCATCAATGAGCTGTTAAACATAGCATGCTAATTTTCTGATGGTTGCCTTCTGCCGGAATATCGTTAAAACCGAAAGTAACTCAATATCACCATTTAGACTACGCACATGTGAAATATCATATAAGCAAAATTTAAATTATAATATACTTCCAAAATATGGGTCGTTTTGACATTGGCAATCTGGTCTGAGATATAAAGTGGGCCGTTTTGACCCACATTCAAATTCAATAGAAATCTTAAATCAGATGGTAGCTAGTACGAATTGTTATGGGACGAAATGATATCTGTAATTTAGCATATTAAAAAAACTAGTCTACTTATTAATGCAGATCTAGATACATTATTCACAATTTATTTGTAGTTCTACAATTCGATAGGCTTCTTTGATAGGAGAAATAAAATCTACTTACCAAATAAGTTGAAATAACACGGTCTCGTAAATCGTTTGAAAACTGTTTCTGGCCACTTCGAGCAGTTCTGTCTGTTCGGGTGCTAATGTGTAGAGATCAACGACGTTCTGACCATCAATCATTTGCCTGTCTGCGTTACATTGTCTGTAACGTTACTGATACGACAAATTCAAGAAATGCCTGTAGAGTTGAAACGGGGCTGTTTACCCCCACCCACTTATTTACACACGCGAAGTCACAAGGTCACTGTACAGACGCGGATTATTACTACCTTAAATAGATCTATATCAATACAAATGATTTACTGAATGCAGCTTACGATCGAAGCACAGATTGCTTTGTGACAGACTTACACGCAACCCGAATATAGGAAATAACTAATCTTATACATGAAACTGGCGTGTACGCGGTTCTGAACTCAAAGCTGCAGACGCTCTCATCAGACGCTTGACGCCTACGTCATCAAGACTTTACCTGATGACGTAGGTGTTTTGTTGAGAAACGTGTTTTCTGGCGGACCGTTTTTAACTTAAACGCTTTGAAAATGGCAGTGTTTTAAAGCACTGTCTGTCTCTGAAAATATTTTCAATATATCACTTATAGGACTTACTTCAACAGAATTCAGTCTTTTTTAGATAAAACACACACAACATGGCTTATTACTCTGAGGAGGGGATACAAATAGTAATGTAACATTACATTGTTACTAAGTGAAAACGTCGGCGTTTTAGTGACACGCTTTAGTAAAACACGCGTGTTTAATTCCAAAACGCATCAAAAACGCCACTGTTTTGGTGCAAAACATTAGCGTTATTGAATCAAACACCTTCAAAACACGTTAGATGACGGTAAAATTTACAGTGTAGTACGTAGTCAAAATTGCACTAGCTCAAATTTAATATTTTTTTCACATCGGGGAAATGATTAATCATACGCAAACTCAGATTTAAAAATGGCAGCTGGTCTGGGTCTCATCTGTTTGTTAACGCTTTCCCCTTTGAATATTCTTGTAAGAAATAATAACACCATGAATATGTATTAGCCACTGGCACTTGATCGAAAAAGAATATAGTTTTTTTATAGCAACTAGTACATTAACGCATTACCCCCTGGTGACGCATTTGTAGCTTCTATAAAATTCACATTGTGAAACCATTGTGATAAATAGAGCATTTGCTCCTATAGGAGCAAATGCTCTATTCATCACAATGGTTTCAAACTACAAAATTCTAAATTTTTCCTTTTCTCTAGGTAATGCTCCTTTTTGTTAGATTGATTCAAAAAGGTTGAATCTAAAAATAGCCTATAGGAGAGAATGAGTTAATACACTAGATATTACTATTATATTACACAACTATAGTCTGTTTTGATCAAGTGCCAGTGGTATTAGCTGATTTTATAATGACATATTTTACACATAATGTTTTGGTTTTGGCTGGAACTATACAGTCAGATCTGTTTTAATTTCATAAGCAAACAGAGCTGACCCTCATCAGACGGCTCCTATAGGATCAATCTGAACTTGCTCTACTCTGTTTGCAAAGGGGGATGTTTATCCATTTACATTATGAATAAACGCATATTCACACACTGGCAGAAAGAGAAGACTTGAGTCAGTGGGTCTTATTTTTTACGATTCAATATAGATCAGATTCTGCAATTTCTGTTATTGTCAGAATATGCCAGTATGCAGTTAATTGATATTAACCCTTCTCTTGCTGAATTTTAAAACACATTACTCCTTCTTTACCCATGCCCTGTTGTATAATTACATATATATTCACTGTGTACAAGTATTTCGCTGTGCAATCACTGCTGTGGAGTGCACTGGTTGCACAATCAACTTGTAAATAGTGCAGACTCAGATGAGACAGCTCCTGCAGGAGCTGTCTCATCTGGGTCTTCACTATTTACAGGTAGGTATATTGACGTGAACAGTAAGCGAAGGGTTAATATAGTAATATATCTTACAGGAATATTCATTAAGTAAATGGTTAAGTCTAGATTGTAGCACAGCTCAATGACTACCTGAACTTTTCGTACGAAGAGCAAGCAGTCGGAACACCTCAAGATTGCAAGAAGCCACTGACGGGGTCATGATATAACAGGATTTACTTAGATACAATACTTATCTTGCTATAAAAAATTTAGATCTGCTACAAGTCTTATTTATTTCCTTTTCATTCAAACGTTTGATAAACTAGTGCTGAGTGCCAAACGGCTTGGATTCTTATGAGACCCCGAGCTACTGTTCGACTCATCTAAATGTCAGTTATGTCGATACCGACAGGATTAGGGTGAAGATGCTATCAGGTTTTTTTTATTTTCCCAAAGCTACAATCTATTTATATCAAATGGTTTGAAACCTGATGAGAAGCGCGGAGTCCATAGTGTAAGTAATCACAAAATCGGAACAGAGCCGAGCCGTCTGAACAGGGTCTGCTCTGTTCGCTTATGGTATAATATAGATTTAATTCTACGGTGTCTGCATGACTGAGCATAAAGAGCATTCAATTGCCATTATGAAAGATAATTTAATTACCATTCATTAATCATTATATCATTTTTTCTTACATGGATATTCATGGAGTAGATGGTTAAACACTGATACTGATGTTTATTTGAGTACAGTAAAACCCCTCTAATGCGACCAGCAAAATGGGGCATACTTCACAGTGGCAGAGGCAGGTGGTAGCTTAATTTCACAGTGGCAGAGGCAGGTGGTAGCTTAATGCAGGGCGAAAGTGATGCAAAAAGCTCCTATTCGAGATTTCTGCATTACTTTCGTCCTGCATTAAGCAACGGCCTACTTGTAAAGACGTATGTTTATTCATTAAGTGGTCGCATTAGAGGGGTTCTACTGTATTCGGTTTAGAGAGGCTATGCTGCATGTTTTCCGATCACGGACAAGAATCACGGAACATGACATGAAACAGGCGCTAGGATCAGACGGTTCAAAGATTGAAACTTTCCACTCCTTCCTCTCAATTACTAGACACCAATCAGCAACTGTAAATCATCTGCGTGCTGTCAAAGCAGACACTGATGTATTTGTTTTCTTTTCAAGGCGCACTTTATCATCTGAACATTGAAATCCGTCATCTATGCTTTATTAACGTTTAACCCTTCTCTTGCTTTTTTAAAAATACATTTCTCCTTCTTTACCCATGCCCTGTTGTATAATTACATATGTCTTCACTGTGTACAAGTATTTCGCTATGCAATCATTGCTGTGGAGTGCACTGATTGCACAATCAACTTGTAAATAGTGCAGACCCAGATGGGTCTCATCTGTGTCTTAACTATTTACAGGTAGGTATATTGACGTGAATAGCAAGCGAAGGATTAATCAATTGTCTTTGCATCGAATATATCTATACAGTAAAACCTCTCTATAACAGTCACCAAATTGTGTTAATTGATTTGTATTTAGGGCAGGTGGTTGCTTAAAGCAAGGTGAAAGTAAAACAGAACGCTCCTATAGGAGCGTTCTGTTTTAATTTAACATTGCATTAAGCAGCCACCTGCCTTTAACACATAATACTTGATGTGATTTAGTGGCCGTTATAGAGAGGGTTAACTGTAATATAGCCTTTCCCCTTCTTTACCCATGTCCTGTTGTATAATTACATATATATTCACTGTGTACAAGTATTTCGCTGTGCAGTCACTGCTGTGGAGTGCACTGGTTGCACAATCAACTTGTAAATAGTGCAGACCCTGATGAGACAGCTCATCTAGGTCTACGCTATTTACAGGTACATGTAGGTATATTGACGTGAATAGCAAGTGAAGGGTTAAACATTTACCTGCTAGAGACTCAGACGCCTTTACCAGTAGAAGCCATCTGATCAGAGTCTGCTCTGTTTGCATATGGACTGACATAAATATGTTTCTTTATTGTTCTGCAATGGCAAACACATCGCTGTGTTATATGCCATAAAGATCTAAGTAGAATCAAACTTACTGATATTTCACACAATCCAATGGTTAGACAACTGATTCAAACCCATATTTTTCTAGTCTTTGTTTATGTGATATCGTTATACATAGTGTATGACTGTCACAAAGGGATATCCAGCTATTACTTAGTTAACCCTTCTGTTGCTGAATTTTAAAATACATTTCTCCTTCTTTACCCATGCCCTGTTGTATATTTACATATATCTTCACTATGTACAATTATTTCGCTGTGCAATCACTGCTGTGGAGTGCACTGGTTGCACAATCAACTTGTAAATAGCGCAGACCCTGATGAGACAGCTCCTGCAGGAGCTGTCTCATCTGGGTCTTCACTATTTACAGTTAGGTATATTGACGCGAATAGCAAGCGAAGGGTTAACATTTGCGTACTCTAAATGGTGAAATCGAGGTACTTTCGAGTTTTAACGATATCCGGGTAAGACGGCAACTGCCTCAAAGTTAGCATGCTGTCTTACAGATCATTAATGAGATAGCTATCACTATCTTATTTCATACAGTATGAAGATTCTTGCGAATTAACTTTTTGCATGTAAGCGACTGCTTCCTCTGCCATTTATGACATTTTTAAAACAGTCTGGATCAAGATCAGGCCACGGAAATCACGGGGCCTGATTTGAGATCATAAATGACTTGTGTATTAACCAGGCACAACTTCTGCAAACAAACACATGAAAAGAAATTCATAGTTTTGAAAACATGTTGCAGACGACATTCGAGCAGCAGACGACAAATGAGCAGACGACACAATTATTTATCAAGCAAGTGCCACGTATTGCATACTCTTAACTGGAGGTACCTAGGATAAAACAAACACTGAATAATAATACAGTAAAACTCCTCTAATGCGACCACCAAAAAGGGGCATAATTCACAGTGGCAAAGGCAGGTAGTAGCTTAATGCAGCACGAAAGTTATGCAGAAATAGGAGCTTTCTGCATAACTTTCGTCCTGCATTAAGCAACCACCTGCTTATGAAGACAGTCATGTTTGTTCACTAAGTGGTCGCATTAGAGGGGTTTTACTGTACAAAATACATTTGTAAATAACACAGGTTCCATTTGCCATAACAGTTGCATAAAGCACATGATGAATTATGTAACCAATACCATTTCACAGGATTGTGAATTACGCAAAACACTGCATTTTACAGAAGTAAGTGTTGGAGCATCGTAGTAATCACATTTATATCGGAACATTTTCGTTTAGTGGTCGGCATAAGACTCGATGGCATGATCATTTCAAATTTATTACGTGTTGGCCGATGATAACAGTATGCTTCCAGATACATATTTATATTTGTTCTTTGTTCAGTCTTTTGGCGTCAAATAAGTTTCCTCTTCAAACAATGCGTTTAGTTTCGGAGGGAATTGGCTTTCCTTCTGTCTCTCCTCTGAAATATAAGTTTTATCACCACAGTTACAAACAGTTTGAATCCTGACGAAACGCAGAATTACTCGGTATCTTATCTAGATCCAAACTGCTTGCAAAGGTAAACACAGATTAGCCCATGGCAGCAACTCTGGGAATCGGCTTTGAAGAATTTAACCCTTCCCTTGCTGAATTTTAAAATACATTTCTCCTTCTTTACCCATGCCCTGTTGTATAATTACATATATCTTCACTGTGTACAAGTATTTCGCGGTGCAATCACTGCTGTGGAATGCACTGGTTGCACAATCAACTTGTAAATAGTGCAGACCCTGATGAGACAGCTCCTGTAGGAGCTGTCTCATCTGGGTCTTCGCTATTTATAGGTAGGTATATTGACGTGAATAGCAAGCGAAGGGTTAACACTTTCTCAGTTCAATATTCATGAAAAAAATGATGACATCATGAATATTAATTAATTAGATTGCTTTTATAATGTCATATTAACACATGACCTTTTAACTCAGGCAGAAACTGTAGAACCAGATGTATTACATTTGTATACATTCATAAGCAAACAGTGCAGACCCTGATCAGAAGGCCCCTATTAGAGGAAAGGGTTAACCCTTTCCCTCATATAAAACGTGTTTTCACGCATTTGCAAACAGAGTAGACCCAGATCAGACGGCTCCTAGAGGAGCCGTCTGATCAAGGTCTGCTCTGTTTGCTAATAAAATTTGATATATCTGTTTCTTTACTTTCTAAAATGTCTACAATGTTCCACCTTCCATATATCATTATAACTATTTTGTTAATGAATATTCAGTAGGTATTGGAATTTGGCCTAAATACAGAACAGGAAAGGGTTAAACGATATCCACAGTGAATGAACGTGTCAAATACTCAAGTATCCTCTTACTTGTTTTATTTTACCACTCAAAGATGCGAAATAGGTACTCAGTTCTAGTCATATTCGAGTTGAATGACACCAAAATAAACGATACGTATGTGCAAAAACAAGAAACAGTTTGACAAGAACCATAGCAAAAGGCAAAACCATTGCACCTCAGTGTGTATTTAATCATTTAACTGACATTTAAGAGTTTAAGCCATTTTACTGTATTACCATGTATTCAGTTTATTGCATGTTTACAACACCATTTGGCATTGAAAAACATTTAAACCTTCGCTTGCTGAATTTTAAACTACATTTCTCCTTCTTTACCCATGCCCTGTTGTATAATTACATATATCTTCACTGTGTACAAGTACACTGCTGTGGAGTACACTGGTTGCACAATCAACTTGTAAATAGTGCAGACCCTGATGAGACAGCTCCTGCAGGAGCTGTCTCATCTGGGTCTTCACTATTTACAGGTAGGTATATTGACGTGTATAGCAAGCGAAGGGTTACCCTTTTTTTAATTCCAAATACTTGACAGTCAAGATATGATTATAGAACATCCCACGCAACAGACTGTGGAAAACGATGATTCAGAGTATTGCAGATTGTATGGATATTCCTGCTGAGAAAGGGAAATATGTTCGACGCTTTCATTACAGCATAGAGAGCACTTTTGAGTGTGTTTGATATTGGATAATTGACAAATAATTGCTTTGTGGTGAAACAAACTTGATGGAGAGTATATCGCACATTTGCTTGTAACTTGTTCTTGGTACACACGTCCAAAATGTGAACCCTTTATTCCATTCCATAGAAGTGCCCTTTAACGACTTTGCAAACAATGTAGACCTAGATCAGACGACTCCATATGCTCTATTTACTTATGGAAATATATAGACTATATTCTGCAGTTTCTACAATGTCCAAACATGTCCTTGTTGTTCTTATGCCATCATAGAAATAAAGCTAAATAACGTCCACACATGTATTGTTTCATACATGAATATTCATGGAGTAAACGGAAAAAAGGATTTCATGGCAACTACTTTAGTAGCCTTACACTTCCCCGTCGTCTGTGCGTCTATGTGTATGTCACTTGTCTGCCTGTTCTGTCTAATACTCTTATATTTTCAGGATGTTTTGCTGGGATGGGGGTGGGGAATGGGGGTTGGGTGGGGGAGGATGTGACTTTTTTGGAAATAATTTGTGAAATTAATTGCAGATTGAAACAAGAGCTGTCCGCAGACAGCGCGCTCCACTTTCTTTAGTGCTGGATAGTGTAGTGGAAGTCTAAGTCAGAAAGGGGAGATAACAACAGCAAAATTAATTTGAGGGTTACCTACCCTTATGAAATGGGTCCCCCTTGTAATAGTTAATATGTATACCAAAGATGAACCAAATATCTTGGACAGTTTCTGAGACATGGACCTGAACATAAAACTTAACCAACAATGAAAATTGTAAGTCGAAAAAGGGGCATAACTATGGCAAATTAATTTTAGGGTTACCTACCCTTGTGAAATGGGTCCCCCTTGTGATAGTTAATATATATACCAAAGATGAACCAAATATCTTTGACAGTTTCTGAGACATGGACCTGAACATAAAACTTAACCAACAATGAAAATTCTAAGTCGAAAAAGGGGCATAACTATGGCAAAATTAATTTTAGAGTTACCTACCCTTGTGAAATGGGTTCCCCTTGTGATAGTAAACATACATACCACATATGAACCAAATATATTTGATGGTTTCTGAGAAAAGGACCTTAACAAAAAGGTTAACCAACGCCGACGCCGACGCCGACGCCGACGAGAGGGTCATGACAATAGCTCCACTTTTTGAAAAAGTGTCGCTAAAAATGGCATATCGTGTATTAATGGGTAAAATAGTTTGCTCAGGGCATAAACGATATAATCAGATATTAATAGTTCCATTAGCAAACAGAGCTAATCATGATCAGACGGCTCTCACAGGAGCCGTCTGATCTGGGTAAACTCTGCAAATACGTCTTAAGGTGTATATTGTATCTATGGGTTTATGGGCAAACCCCTCAAACAAGCTGGCCAATGGTTAGAAGATCCACATGTTACATGTCCGCTGGTCTTGGTCTACTATATTTGCAAGGGCTTTAAAGATGGGTCTATGGAGTAAAAGATTTACCCTTTGCTTCATGTAAGAAATAATGACATCATTAATATTAATTAAGTTATATTTTATAATAGCACATTGCCATGGCAGAAACTGTAGAATCATATCTACATGTATATTATATGTTAGAGCAGACCCTGATCAGACGACTCTCACAGGAGCCGTCTGATCTGGGTCTACTATGTTTGTAAAAACGCAGAAATGCGTATTTATGGCGCATATATTTAAACTTGTAGCTATCATTATCTCATCAAATTCACCCCGACTCGATACCTACATCGAGTTCATCTATTCTTATCTCTAAATTGTTCCAGATCATACTGCGAACACTCAAGATAGTGCTTTCCCAGACTTATCTATATGTGGTTCTTACTGAGCTCGAAAAAGACTGACAGACTGATGTTCTGAAGACATGGAAAGGAAAAAAAGACGAATCTAATGTTCAAGCGTGGATAGACTATTTAAGAAGGTCTTGATCTTTTATAAGATTAGGACTACAGGGGTCCGTCTTGCGAAAGCCTACAACTGAAATTATCAGTTTTAACTGGCGATCATCAAATGTCAGAACTTAACGAACATTTCTGTGGATTGAAGTCATCTTTTTTCATTCATAGAAGCATGTATATGGTCGCAATTAAGACCTTACGATAATTTAGTCTAACAATATATGACAGGGCGGGTCCCTACTTTATTATACTATCATCATCTGTCTTTCTGTGCGCCTGTCTGTCTGTGTACCTGTCTGGCTGACTCTGGGTCTCTCTGCCTCTATCCACCTCTCTATATGTCTCTCTATGTCTTTCTCCTCTCTGTATCTCTCTGTCTCCCTCTGTCTGTCTCTGTCTCTCTGCCTCTGTCTCTGTCTGTCTATCATTCTCTCTCTCTCTCTCTCTCTCTCTCTCTCTCTCTCTCTCTCTCTCTCTCTCTCTCTCTCCACCTCTGTAATTAACACGATCGCCACTATATCTGTGAGACGTATAACAACAGCATGGATCCAGACGAGACGTTGAATATTTACTATTAAGTTTCTTAAACACTTCCAACAAAACCTATGACAGACTATAGCAGACGAACTTTGCTTGGCGGCGATAATGTTAAATGCGTTTAACGTAAAACATTACGAACAGGTTTACTGCATAGTTCCTCTGAAATAAATATGTCTTGGTCCCGATTAAAAGATAGTTTCTGTAACCAGATATCAGTTTTGGCATCTCGTCAGTTTTAGATAATTTAATAAATTGAGTTATAAAGGTCACTTGAAAAAAATGCCTTGTTGCTATTTATGTACACCCATCAGTTAAATTTTTAATGTCTTATCAGTTTATTATCGTTGAGCATTTCTATCTTTATTGCCGAAATGAACAAATGTAGTAACTTAAATAAGCAATGTTTTATAACAATAATAGCCTATTTTTCATAGATTCAACCTTTTTGAATCAATCTACCAAAAAGAAGAATTAACTATAGAAAAGGAATATTGTAGAATTTTGTAGTTTGAAACCATTGTGATAAATAGAGCATTTGCTCCTATAGGAGCAAATGCTCTATTTATTACAATGGTTTCACAATGTGAATTTTATAGAGGCTCAAAATGCGTCACTAGGGGGTAATGTGTTAATGTACTAGTTACTTATATCAGAAGTACGATATAACCAGAGTTGTTCTTCAGGATAATGTAAATATTAGACAGTACAGTAGAAGCGACTAATGATTGATTGAATCAAGTGTTGTTTCAAAGATTAATTTTGTAAAGGTTAAGGTCACACTTCTCGTAAATGAACTGTAGCTGCTGAACTTCTGTGTTCACATATAATAAAGTTGTACAAGTTGAGTCAAGACTCCAATCTGTGTAATGTTTAATTATGTAGGAAACTTTGTATCACAGATCAGAAGTACAATATAATGCTAATTCTCTGATGCAGACTGCTCAGTGAAATCCAAATCTCACGAATTGAGCTTCTAAATAATATAACAACACTTCGAACTTTCTGACTTCTCCCTATTTTGAGCTTCACGAGAAGTTAAATATATACATATACAGTAAAACCTCTCTTAACCGGACGTTAAATTTAGTATAAATATCGGTCTTGGAGACAGGCGACAGCTTAATGCAGGGTGGAAGTCATGCAGAAAGCTGCTAGAGGAGCTTTCTGCATGACTTTTACCCTGCATTAAGCAGTCACCTGCCTAAAATATCTAAATTCTTCTCTTCTAGAATTCCGGTTAAGAGAGATTTTACTGTATATAACATATCCAGGGCTAAAACGTCACCCTCGAAATATCTGAACTAAACTTGATAATGGAGCGAATGTGTGCTTCATATATTGCCCGTCAATTTTTTTTTAAATCTTTCAGCTTTTGAGGGGTTATTGGGTTCCGTGCATCTATACATTACGAAGAACAAAAACTCTGTTTGACTAGGGGGTATAAATAAAGACTTTCTCATATCAAAGAATGTTTCCATTTATATATGTAATGCACTTAACTGTGAGCAACTTGTAGATACTGTGAGAACAGATCAATGGATCATGCTTAGATCCTATCTACATGTATATTAATTTTACTCAACACTTGTAACACTCTTATACATATGGTACACTTTAATCATATTTTTCAGATCACAAACCAGTTTTATTGCTTTGGACATATAAAATTTAATTTTAGACCAATGTATGAACTATCCAAAAGCATCCAAGTAGATTAATTCTAAAAGAAAATGACTTTTGTATACATATTATTTGAATAATAAAGTTACTTAACCATTTCCTTCGTACAAACACCTTTTCACGCTTTTTGCAAACAGAGTAGACCCAGACCAGACGTCGACTATAGCAGCCCTCTGATCAGGATCTGCCCTTGTTGCTGATTAACTTATAATATATCTGACTCTACAGAGTCTACCAATGCCAAACATCCATGTGTACATATGAAGTTATAAACAAGAGTTGTCACAGGACAGCGCGCTCGACTATTCTCAGAATTGTTAGTGTAAAAATGCTTGATAGCAGACTGAAATAGTGTCCAATGATACTAGAAGCAAGTAATCAGTCTCAGTAAAATATCTTTAATAGTATTCTGGATGTAGGATCTCTTTGAACTCTTTAATGAAAGAGAAAAACTTAAGTAAAAAAGGGCAATAATTTCTGTTAAAATGCTTGTTAAAGTAATGTACTCTTGCATGCCTATGAAGCTTGAGGTGGTGAACAAGTGTTCCAAGTTTTAAAGCTTTATCTCAAAGGGTTATGTAAATAAGCGGACTTCAACAAAAACCTTAACCAAAAGTTCTAAGTTAAAAATGGCCATAATTCTATTAAAATACTTGACAGAGTTATGTACTCTTGCCTACAGATAAAAATTTTGATGGTGCACAAGTGTTCCAAGTTTTAAAGCCTTATCTCAAAGGGTTGTGTAAATAAGTGGACTTTAACAAAAACCTTAACCAAAAGTTCTAAGCTAAAAATGGCCATAATTATGTCAAAATGCTTGATAGAGTTATGAGCTCTTGTCTACAGATAAAGTTTGTGATGGTGGACAAGTGTTCGAAGATTTAAAGCTTTATCTCCAAGGGTTATGTAAATAAGTGGACTTTAACAAAAACCTTAACCAAAAATTTCTAAGTTAAAAAGGGCAATAATTCTGTCAAAATGCTTGACAGAGTTATGTACTCTTACCTACAGATGACGTTTGTGATGGTGAACAAGTGTTCCAAGTTTTAAAGCTTTATCTCAAAGGGTCATGTAAATAAGTGGACTTTAACAAAAACCTTAACCAAAAGTTCTAAGTCAAAAGGGCCATAATTCTGTCAAAATGCTTGACAGAGTTATGTACTATTGCCTACAGATGAAGAGTGTGGTGGTGAATACGTGTCGCAAGTTTCAAAGCTTTATTCCAAATGTAAGAGGCAAAAAGTGGACTTTAACCAAAACCTTAACCAAAAGTTCTAAGTCAAAAAGGGCCATAATTCTGTCAAAATGCTTGATAGAGTTATGTACCCTTCTCTACAGATGAAGCTTGTGGTGGTGAACAAGTGTTCCAAGTTTCAAAGCTTTATTCCAAAGGTTAGAGGCAAAAAGTGGACTTTAACAAAAACCTTAACCAAAGTGTGACGCGGACGCCGACGCGGACGCCGACGCGGACGCCGGGGCGAGTAGGATAGCTCCACTATTCTTCGAATAGTCGAGCTAAAAAATCAGCAAATAAATATTAATGATGTCGTTTTTTCTTACATGAATATTTAACAGGAAAATGGTTAGCTTTTATACCATAAATTTCATGTAAGAAGTAATGGCGTCATCAATATTGATCAGCTGATGTTTATAATGATATGAGTACAGGAACAGAGTGACTGCTAAATAGAAATTTTATATTGTATGGAGTATCCAGAAGCAATTGACATATGGAAGACAAAACTATTACGTCAGTCCATACCTTCTGCAAATCTTGTATGTCCAACTCCTCATACACCAATAAGAGGATTTCCTCTAAACTTTCACAGGTGAACAATGATGATGTAAAATAAAACGTGATGTAAAAATGTACATAAAGAATGGACGTTTTGCTTCAACAGTTTTTATTGGATTTATGAGACTTTGAACTTTTCTTCATTCTATATTGTGAAAAGTGCTTGATTAAGAGACAATATCGCTGGGGCACATCTGTGTCCTATGGACACAATGTTTTAGTTGTCTTCTGCTTTCCACTGTCTTTGCCTTTTACTTATGAAATGCACACATACTTGATCCGCTGGTTGTCACGACTTTCAGTGCTTTGATTATTGATTTGTTAAATGTCATGTGCGAATTGCACACTCAGCATTTTAAATTGACTTTGAATAAATCATTTGTTTTTAACCCTTTTTAGATCCTTAACATCTTTAAAGTGCGACTTCTAATTTAGAAAAGATTAATAGATTATAAGTGTTTTGAATATATATATTCGGATAGTGTTATCTTCCAGACGCGTCCCTCGAGATAATTTGACAACAATCTCACTTATCTTAATAACATATTATTTCTCCCCCAGTAAACGTGTTTCATCGCAGTTGAACCCTTCATCTGCTGAATAATTCAAACTGACTTCTTCTTTTCTGAATATCAATTAATCCATTGCCTCATAGACTATTTTTAGATACGACCTCTTTGAATAAATCTACCGAAAAGGAGAATTAACTAGAGAAAAGGAAAATTTTAGAATTGTATAGTTTTGAAACCATTGTGATAAACAAAGCATTTGCTCCTATGGAGCAAATGCTCTGTTTATCACAATGGTTTCAAAGGGTGACTTTTACAGAGGCGTCAAAATGCGTCAATATGAGGGAATGGGTTGAACAAAACGTTGTATCACTGAAGAAAATAATAGGTATAACAAATAGTGCAGACCCTGGTTGAAGGGTTCCCTCGGTAACCCTTGATCTGGGTCTACACTGTTTGCATAGGTCTTATATATTCGGTCCCCGTACCATTAGAGTCAACATCGGGATATAAATCATAGTGAGTACATTGCATTTCTGTTTGGAAATACAGTAGAACCCCTCTAATGCGACTACTTAAAGAATAACCATAGCTGCCTTTATAAGCAGGTGGTTGCTTAATGCAGGACAAAGTAATGCAGAAAGCTCCTCTAGGAGCTTTCTGCATTACTTTTGGCGTGCATTAAGCTACCACCTGCATCTAGCACCCAGAATTATACCTCCTTTATGTGGTCGCATTAGCGGGGTTTTACTGTACCTGATACTTAATCTGTTGTAAAACAAAATTGATGTCTGCTCAAATTTGAATCTGTTAAAAATTGACTACTTGCGATTGGGTCAAGCTATTGAGAAATCGTTGACAGAGTGTCAAACAGCGAGCGTCCTGGCGAAACACCGACTTACATCTGGGATCACAGATGTTTACAAATTGGTGTAAGGTCACGGTTTGCGGGATAAGGGTTAACCCTTTCCCTGATGAATATTCATGTAGGAAATAATGACGTCATGAATATTAAAATGACTATTTTTTATAATGGCATATGAACACATGACATTTCGGCTCATGCAGAAGCAGTAGAATCAATCTATATTACACCATAAGCAAACAGAGCAGACCCTGATCAGACGGCTCCTATAGGAGCCGCCTGATCTGGGTCTACTTTGATTGCAGATGCGTAAAAATGCGTTTATATAAGGGAAATGGCTAAAAATACATGAAGACCTTTATGGTAGCCACAGTTATTCGGTCTGTTAGTCCTTTTGGCGCCAAATTTAAAAGTGTCGTCTGCAATAATAATTCCATACTAAATATAATTCTAAACTAAATAATAAAGGTACATGTATATTAGTAAAACATTTGTTTTTAAAAACCTGTATGCTTGGGCTAAATAAATACAGAAAACAGTGAAGTCCCAGGTCAGACGCCGCCTTGAAAAGGCGGCATCTGACCTGGGACTGCACTGTTTTCAATGGTGCCAACAGGCGACATTGGCGCCGAAAGAGTTAAAATAGTTGTTTATATTATATACCAACTCTATCAACGCATTGGGTATTTCTATTGCTTTATCAATGTCTATGCTACAATTGTAACCAAAGTGTATATGTATTAGAATGTATCTTTATAGGAAAATACTTTAACCCTTACAACGATGATTTTTCAAAATTTAATGGACTTTTGTTAAAATCAAACAGGCCAAGCTTACCGTGAAGATAGAGTGATTCTTAAAAGGAAGAAGTAACGTGACCAACAGTGCAGACCTTGATGAGAAGGTTCCTCTAGGAGCCTTCTGGTCTGGATTTACACTGTTTGTAAATGATATTAGTGAGTCGTTTTCCACAGTGAAAAGGTTAATATTAGCCAGCTAAATGCATTACACTGTATAAATTATCAAATACATTGTAATTTGATATCTCGAACTTCAATGGACCATACAATTTACTTCTAAATAACAGAAGTTCGAGTCATCCGATTCCTATCTGAATGATTTCTCAAGTTTTTAAAGCATTACTTTCGACCTGCATTTAAATGTAACATATGTTTCTAGATGTACGTAGTGATACATTTTCGAACAATTATGTGTTGTAGATTTTGGAATTACCGAACTTTTAGTTTGAGTTATCCCGCAATTCGAGTAATCCGAGTTCGAGATATCGAAGTTCAACTGTATAACACAAGACGTTCATAGTCAACATTGAGGGGGTTGAGTCAACATTGAGGGGGTTGGGTCAACATTGAGGGGGTTGGGTGGAAATACTGCACTGTATTAGAGGTTAACGCTCTAAAGTCGGAACTTGATTCCGTGTTAGCCATTATGGCTTACCATGTCGTCTTTGAAACCCTTTATCAATCTTAAAACAAGGAACAGGTCAGTGAAAATTAAAAAATGTGTCGGTAAGTAAGTAATTGATATACATGTACATCTATTTAGCGGTAACTTTGTTGGGGATTACAAATGATTTGCTTGCTTGTTTGTTTGTATCGGTGTTTAACAATAGTTTAGTCATATCTCGACGTCTGGCTTATTGCAGGTGGAGGAAGACCCCAGAGGTTTTTTCTGTGTATTGAACAATTGCATTGGTTCGTGCAGAGAAGAACACCCGGTTGGAACACCATCGACATATCGCAAACCAGCTGGAAGGCCTTCTCACATGAAAACCCATATGCCTAGATCCGGATTCGATCTGCAGCGGTGAGATGAGAGACATACGTAAATGTCATACATGTATTTACAAATGTTTTTCCTCACAAATATACCACAGTTTGTCATTAAGCATAGAATGCCAGGATTCACTATTATTTCTGCAACAATGCGTACCATTAACTGGGAGAAAAGTGTCCTAAAAGAGGTTGGATCTAAAATAGCCTATGAGGGAATGGTTAACGGGCTATGGAACTGTATTTGGGTTGTACAGCGTTACTTAATTTGTTTCTAATTCAAACATGTTAGCAGGAGCTGTCTAAATTAATACTTTCTGTCATATTTATGAATGGCATTTTCATGGTCAATGTCCTTGTTTTACAAGACGGATACATTTCATATAATTATTGTATACAGTCTAGACATACATGTCAGTTTGATCCTCTGGGGATGTTTTCAAATTGAAAAACGACATTATCCCATAGCCTGCCAGTCACAACTATTGTTGCAATTGCAAACAGTGTAGACCCAGATGAGAGAGCTCATATATGTACAACAAAAAAAACCCAGTTAACAGAAACTTCGATTTAGTATCAATACTGGTGTTTCAGACAGCTGCCATCTTCATGCAGTGTGAATGTCAACCAGAAAATGAAACATAGACGGTAACTACATATTTTCGAACAAAATGAAAATGAAATTTCGACAGGGACTACACATTTTGGATAAACCGAAAGTAAAACGACGGAATGAACTACGCAATTTGGAAACACAATGAAAGTGATCCAACACAATGAAAGTGACCCATCGACAGGGACTGTGTACTTTGGAAACAAAACGACGACGAAACACCTGTACGAACTACAGAGTTTGGAAACAACATGAAAATGAAACATCGACGTGAATTACAAAATGTTGGAAACAAAATGAAAATGCATTATAAACTCTGAAGGGAGGTGATCCCCCGAGAGCAAAAATTGCAACACAAAAAAGAGAAAATTGCAGACTCGGTTTATTGAATCTGTTCATGAACAGTAATTGAAAGTGCAACACTGCTCACGCCCCCAAGCACCGGCTTAAGCGGTATTCAATTTTCAGAACAAGAAGTACTGAAATTCATGACCTCGAAGGATCAGAAGGTTTAACAACACTGAGAATGAAGTACGGGGCGACGTTTTACGACCGCCACACAAGCACTTAACACCTGCTGTTGTGAAGATTATGACATGAGCAAAACATTTTGGAAACAAAGAACATTAAACATCGAGAGAGATTACAGAGTTTGGAAACAAAGTGTAAATGAACTATTGGCATAAATACACATTTTGGAAACAAAGTGAATATGAAGCATTGACGGGGATTGCGTGTTTTGGAAACAAATGAAATATCGACATTAACTACACATTCTGGAAACAAAATGAAAATTAAACATGACATGAACTGCACAATTTGGAAACAAAATGAAAATTTCTTATGATATGCACTAATTAAACACCGACATGAATTGCAGAGAATGCAAACAAAATCAAAAAGAAACAACGGCACGAGCCACATATGTTTGAAACAAAAAGAAAGTGAAGCATGAACTGAACTACACATTGTGGAAATAAAATTAAAATGAAACACGACATAAACTATACATTTTGAAAACAAAACATAATGAAATGAAACATCGACATAAACTATATATTTTGAAAACAAAATGAAAATAAAACATGACATGAAAGAAAAACAATGCGGAAACAAAATACAAATGGATCTGTACACTGTACACTTTGGAAATGAAGGCAATGAAATAGCGATATAAAGTACACATTTTGAAAAGAAAGTGAATGAAATATCGGCAACAGATCGTGGAAACGTTTTGAAGATCTGTGTCTTCTATATGTATGCTAAATATTTGCTTGCATCAAATGAAAGGACATTTGAAGGAACATAATACTTCTTTTAAGCATGTACTTGATGTTGAAGCCCTTCATCGCCTATGCTGTAGGAGGTGTCTGATCAGGGTCTGTCCTGTTTGCATATGGAATTATATAGATCTGATTCTAAATTTCTCCCATGGCCAATTATGTCGTGCTCACGCACCGTTATAAACTTTCAGTTAATGAATATTCATGATGTCACAATTAGTTACATGAATATTCATCGGGTAATAGGTTAATACCTAGCTAAGAACGAACATTTTCTCTAATCCATTTCATAGACAATGAGCATAGAGTAAAACCTCTCTATAACGACCACTAAATTGTGTTAATTAGTTGGTATTTAGGACAGATGACTGCTTAAAGCAATGTGAAAATAAAACAGGAGCGTTCTGTTTAACTTTCACCATGCTTTAAGCAGCCACCTACCTTTAACACAAAATACTTGATGTAATTTAGTGGCCGTTATAGAGAGGTTTTACTGTATTATATAGCTCTGTTTAAATACGTGATGCCGATTCGTGGTAAACATGGGTTTACTCTGTTTGCAGCTCAATCATTGAGTACACTAGCGATAGGTGGATACAGTTTGTTCACTTAAATGTTTTCGTTATACATGCACTTTACCACTGTATTTGCTGTCGCGGTTGTTGTAGATTAGTCGGAGAGGGGATACGTTTATTTACACTGTTTGTCTTTTAGGGTGGGGATGGAATAAGTGTGAGGTTGGGCGCCCATAAACCGGTTTAACCCCCCAGTGACTTTTGTCACTGACCGTTCCAAGGCGGTACTTCCATCTTCCCCCTATTGCATGTTTGTTTTGTCTTTGTGCGTCTCTTGTTGTTTTTATAGTTATGTACATTTGCTGTTTCCTTGTGTTGCTGTTCGGGCGACTGTTTGTTCTGTATGTGGTGTTTCCTGCATGACTCATTTTTGTACTTTTAGAAACGCCTGTCCAAAACTAATATTTCTTCTGCTCAGTCATGTTGGGGTAATCTGAAAATCCTGTTATCAAATAATAAATATATCTTAAGTCGTACGCGCAATATGGCTGGCATTTGCAACCAGCATTGATCCAGATGTGTTATCAAGTAACTCGGCGTCCTATCTGGATCCGAACTGTTTGAAGCTCAATAAGTAATTTCTGAGAAAATAATGCACTATTTGGTAGGAAATAAAAAACTAAAACAGATTTAAACCCAATATATTTGTTCAGTATGATAAGGGTTTAATCTTCTCTGGCTTCCGTCCCTAAAATATGGTAGCAGTGATATCGCAGAGATACACAGCGATAAAGGTTTCAAGTTTTTACCTCAGAAGTAATGACAAGCTGTGAGTCTTATCACTCACTCTACAAGCAATCACTCTTTTCCTTAACAAAATCTTTCAAATCCTTCCATATGGTAACACGATCACACGGATTGATATTTACCCGTGTGTCTGCAGACTTGCTTCATCAGCTTTCTCAAAGTTCGGTTTATCAACATCATCACTTTTAAAGATAGTGTATTTAGCCCTTTACCTGACAGAGACGCCTTTTCACGAGTTTGCAAACAGAGTAGACCAAGATCAGACGACTCCTAGTTAGAATCTGTTTGTTTGCTTATGATATATATTTATCTAACACAACATGCTTAGCAATGGCTAAAAGAAAATATATATATATACCATTACAAACCTCGGTTAATGAATATTCATGGGGTCAATATTTCTTACACGAATATTCATCAGGTAAGGGGTTTAAAGAAAGGCAACTGCTTCAACCCGCGCTCACTCGCACAGAGAAGCTTCGTGCGCTCACATATAGCTTGTATCAACAGTTCGTATTGCTTATTTGTGAAAATATGGCTGGACGTCCAGACTTACAGAAAGGATATCTTGGTCCACAATCTAAATTCTCGGAATTAGGACTTAGCTGTGTGAGCCATCCAAATCCTGACATAAATCTGGATACCAACGAGGTATGTTTCTGTCTTTTATATTGCAGATGGATTATGACAGAATTATTATACGGACAAAGAGTTCTGAAAATGTAACAGCTGTATAATTATCAGAGCTGCAGGAAAAATCTAACCAATTCTTTACTCCATGAATATATATGCAAGTGCTAATGACATCATGAATATGTATTATATTAATTGTTAAAATAGCACAAGAACACAATACGTTTTGGCCATGACTGTAACTGTAGAATAATATATATATTATATCATGGGAAAACAGTGCGGACCCTGATCAGACGGCAAAAGTATAAATATTGTTTTAAATTTTTTCGCCAAATCTTATCGCAGCTCATTAGAGGATGCGAATTTAATGAGTGGCGGCAAGATAGGTCTGGCTTAGAAGGAAGAGGTTAACCCATTCCCTCATATTGACGACTTTTTGACGTAACCGTTGTGATGAATAGAGCATTTGCTCCTATAGGAGCAAATGCTCTATTCATCACAATTGTTTCAAACTACAAAATTCTAATTTTCCCTTTCTCTAGTTAATGCTCCTTTTCGGCAGTTTTATTCAAAGAGGTTGTATCTAGAAATAAGCCTATGAGCTAATGGGTTTAATAGATCGTTTCGCATAATATTATTATCATATCTTTACTAATACTTTAACTTAACTTTAACTAATACTTTATAATAGCGTTGCAATATTGAAGATCCATAAAAGCAGGGTCTCCGTAATATAATTTTAAAATAAACATTACAAAATAGTGTTTTAGGAGAAAAAAAACATCATTTTTGAAATGCGAAGAAATTATGTGTAGATGAAAATATGGGTGTTTTTCAATTTTATGCAGTGTACAATGTTTAGTAATAAATACTATTTTAATAACAAATCACGAAGTGGTTCTTATGGTATCTCTATCAACATCATATCATTTGCATCTGATCTACATCATCAGTTTAACCCATTTGCTCCCAGTGGATTCTTCCATGCTTATATATTGGATTAGTCTATCTTTTATCTAAGGGGGGTCTGGTCTAAATTTTCATTTTTTTGTTTTGTTTTATATTGAATTTCCTATCTACAAACAGTATAGACTCTGAGCAGATGCCGCATTATGCGGCGTCTGATCAGAGTCTACACTGTTTGCATACGTCCCATATATGGGATCGTGGGAGCAAATGGGTTAATAAGCATGCTATGTTTGAAGCATTCACCCTTTGGGAAACGTGTGAACTGGCATTTGCAAACAGCTCCCATAGGAGCCATCTGATCTGGGTCGGTATGGTTTATTTTACAAACTTCTCTAGCAAAGTTAAGCATTTCATATTGAATGGACTATATAGTACACTAGTTGGACATTCCATTCCGAAAATTCAGCATTCAAAGGGTGAAATACTTGTATTAGCAAGAACGAGCTCCAGACATGTTCGTAACACTTTACTAGATATTGACGTATTGCAACGCACTTACAAACATAAACGCACACAGTATGGACATCAGGGTCAATGGCAGTAGTATCAATAAGGAAGAACTTCGGATATGTTCTTAACCCCTCGCTTGCTATTCACGTCAATATCCGTACCTGTAAACAGTGAAGATCCCGATGAGACAGCTCCTGCAGGAGCTGTCTCATCGGGGTATGCACTATTTACAAGTTGATTGTGCAATCAGTGCACTCCACAGCAGTGATTTCACAGCGAAATACGTGTACACAGTGAAGATATATGTAATTATACAACAGGGCATGGGTAAAGAAGGAGAAATGTTTTGGGTTTTTTTAAAAAATCAGCAAGAGAAGGGTTAACTTTACTTGATAGATACGTATTTCAACGCATTAGCAAACAGAAACACGCAGTGACTTTAAGCCGTTAAACAGTAGTGTTAGCAAGGAATAACCTTGAATACAGTGGAACCACGGTGTCTCGAATTTTAAGGGACCATACAAATTACTTCGAGATAACGGGAGTTCGAGCCAGCCTATTACTAACTTGGGAACTTTCTCCGTGTAACAGTTTAATGCGGGTAGAACGTAATACCGAAGGTTCTACAGCATTACTTGCTTCATGCATGAAGCTGTAACATGTCTTTATAGATTTAGAACAATTCTGTAATTTCAAGTTATGGAGGTTTTAACTCGAGTTATATCGAAGTTCGAATATCTATGTTCTTAACCCTTTACTAAATAGAGATAGTTATTTAACACATTCGCAAACAGAAAGACACAGTTGCAGCACACGTGGTAAATATAATTGTTCTATCCCAGCAGACTTCTACCATGCTGGCCTATTTTAAGTATTCCTCTTTGGAATTGTCTAAACACAATTAATACTGAGTATAAACTGTCTGAATGTTTAAACTCTTTACTCAACAGCTGCATCTTTTAACGCCTTGCAAACAGAATTGGCCCATGTCCTACAAGAGCCATCTGACCAGGATTTGCTCTGTTCGCTTATGGAATGCTTATGGAATGATATAAATCTGAACTGTAATAGTCACAAAAACGCATACGTTAACATACAATAATAAGAGTTCAGCTATTTCGTATTCATGATGTCATTGTTTCTTTTCATAGTTCATGTTTTCCCCTTTTCATATAGGATAGACTCTATAGATAAACAATAACAGACCAATCTATTTTGAAAATTGCGAAAAGACCAATGCTATCAGACGGTATTGATTGTCTGTCCTTGTAAACAAGATATATGCAATCATCAGATATCTGGTGCGATAAATCAATACATATACAGTAGGCCTCCTCTAAACCGGCAACTTCATTAATAGAAAGAGGCGTCTTTAAAAGCAAATGGTTCCTCAATGCAAGACGACAGTCCTGCATGAACCATCTGATCTTGTTTGCTCCTTTTGCAATGCTGTTAAAAGATGTTAAAATATCGAGTGAACAATTAAACATAACGTAGGGTTTAGCGGCCACTTTTGAAGTGAAAACAGTCAATCTTATAACACATAAACGAGTAAAACCTCTATATAAGAACCAATAAAAAGGTCTAAAACTTGGTGCAAAAGGCAGGCATAGCTTACTGCAGAACGTAAGGAGCTTTCTGCATAAGTTTCGTCCTGCATTAAGCTACAATCTGTATTATGCCCTCAGAATTAGACTTATATTTAGTAGAGGTTATGGAAATGTTTTACTGCTGGGAGTTTCATAATTCATTCTATATTTAGAAACCTCATTTATTACACTTTACTACCCGAACTACACACTTTAACGCTTTTGCAAACAGAGTAGACCCATATCGTTCTGTAGAAACCGTGTGAGCAGGGTCGCCTCGGTTTGCATATGGAATATTCTAACACGACTCTGAATCTACGGCATATAAATAAAGAATACTGAGAAACGTGCTTTAATCCGTGATAATGAACTGCACGCGCGGCATATCGATCGGCTGTTCCATTTTCCCCACACGCGAAAGTTATGAATAGAATTCAACTACAAACAGTCAAATGTAACTTCACATTTCTAAATCTGTAAAAGACAATGGCTCTGACATAGAGGTGTGCAGACATGATGTACAGCGAAACCTCTCTAGACCGGACGTTTAATTCAGTATAAATATCGGTCGTTGGGACAGGTGGCAAATTAATGCAGGGTGAAAGTCATGCAAAAAGCTCCTCTAGGAGCTACCACCTGCATCTAGCACCCATAATTATACTTATTTTATGTGGTCGCATTAGCGGGGGTTTACTGTACAGTAAAATCTCTCTATAACGACCACTAAATTGTGTTAATTAGTTGGTATTTTGGGCAAGTGGTTGCTTAAAGCAAGGTGAAAGTAAAACAGAACGTTCTGTTTTACTTTCACCTTGCTTTAAGCATCCACCTGTCTTTAACAAAAATACTTGGTATAATTTTGTGGTCGTTATAGAGATGTTTGACTGTATTTAGAATATTTTGGAGATTCATTATCCCCACTTTTAACGTTATTGGACTTCGGCCAGACAGTTCTTGAAAGGGTCATTTAACGTTCAGTACTTCCAACAAAAATAAATAAATACCATCTTGCATTCTGTTCCGGCTTGTTTAATTTTGGTACGAGCAAGTGATTGATATAATTAACTCTTATCCCGCACTGAAAACACTATGTCTGCTCAAGTTCGGATCTGGTGCCAAGTTGACCGATTCGATCAATGATTTGGAAAACTTTTGACCGAGTGTCAAACAGCTTGGTTACTGATGAAACCACAGTTGCCTATTAAGTGAATAGGGTGCAAACAGTTTAATATAGATAGTACGCTAAGCAATGCAATACCATACATTTACAATGAACCACAGACACTAAACATATATAATAACACATAACACTTAAAATACCTGTGTTCTCATGTAAATCTTACATTTATTTAGTTCTAAACTTTTACATTAGAAATAAAAAAAACACATACTTACGTCCGACCCGTGTTTCTATCTCACGACCTCGTATTCACGTTATATACCATGCCACCGACTGGCATGTCGACCTCACATCCCCGTAGGCACGTATCATATAGGCTACAAACTCACCTGTCGTATACGTGTTACTGTATACCCGACTACTAGTACACTATGGTGACCTTTTATAATTATGTCAGTACAGTTGACATATACAGTAAAACCTCTCTATAACGACCACTAAATTGTGTTAATTAGTTGATATTTAGAGCAGGTGGCAGCATAAAGCAAGGTGAAAGTAAAACAGAACGCTCCTATAGGAGCGTTCTGTTTTACTTTCACCTTGCTTTAAGCAGCCACATGCCTTTAACACAAAATACTTGATGTAATTTAGTGGCCGTTATAGAGAGGTTTTACTGTACATGTATGTATAATATAGTATCAGAAATGAGACACTATGTTGATATAGATATAGATAATTCTCTTTTTCCACAAAATATGTATTGTATATGTTTTTGCTTTTACCAAGATTCGAAACAGGGACCTCACGCTTCCTAGTCTTACGTGTTACCACTGAGCTATTGCGCTTCAGATAAACCAATACTCTCCTTATCGTAGTGAATACCAAGGCTGTTTAGTCTGCTAAAATAATTACCGTCTATAAAATTTAAACATTAATAAAGCACGATGTCTGCCCCAAACAGATATTTCACCCAGTCAGCAAATTTAAAAACAAATGCATAAATGCATATGTTGCAAAAGAGAGAAAACTACTACACACACACAAACAACTATAAGAACATGCGACAGCTTCTGAGTACAGATACCTCTGTCTTCAGAAAAATATCACTACAGGCCTATATTTAATAGGCTGAAAGACTTATTTGATCTGTAACAACATAATATTCTGTGCATGGTAATATTTCTGGTTACGCATACAAACAAAGCCTAGACACGGTACCTATCTATTTGTATCTCTTAGACGACAAATACAATGAAATATAAATATACAGTAAAACCTCTCTAAACCGGAATTCCAGTAGAGACAAACTGAGATACTTTTAAGCAGGCGGGTGCTTAATGCAGTGTGACAGTCATGCAGAAAGCTCCTACAGGAGCTTTCTGCATGACTCTCATCCTGCATTAAGCTGCCTCCTGTCTATAAGACCGATATTTAAACTAAATTTAACGTCAGATTTAGAAATGTTTTACTGTACATGTATAAAACAATACAAAATAAGTTACTCACCGCGCCTTAATTTCTACCGGCGGACGTGGTCGTGTGGTTAACGCGCTCGACTTCAATACCAAGTGTCCCGTGTTCGTTCCCCCGACGGACCAAGAAATCAAAAAAATCTTCTGTCGATAATAAGAGTAGGGCATTGCACCCAGGTTTCTCTGTATTCTCTCCCATCTCTATCTCTCTCTTGGGCGTCCAATTAGTGGACGTTAATCAACACAAACAAAACCCTTATTCCTTAATCTAGACGTAAACATCATAAATCCAATATAAATCACTATCACTAAAACCTTGTTTTAAATGCCTTAAACACTATCCACACATAATTAATTTAAGGTATGAATAGATTCAATGTTCATGTAAACGAGTCCACATTATCCATCGTGGGTGTCCAGCGTTGATGTCGTCGAATGTAGACCCGGTGCACCACCGCACTGTCCCAACTTCTCGGGGTTAATCAAGAAGACGTCATCGTATTTAATGAATAAAGTTTAATCACTATCCAATGCTGATCACCATTTTGCACAATTTCTGCAAAATATCTATCCCAAAAAGCACGTTGGGTGCCAATTTCACAAGGTTCGTCATAAAATTCCAGGTCAACGTTGATCTATAGATTTAACTGTGTATGATCTGAAACAATGCGAAATATTATAAGCAAATGACATACATGTACGTATAAGAAATAAAAGATGCAAAGAGTCAAATATACCTGATCGCCAGACATGATATGTAAACAAACTTACATGTACAAAACAGCGGTATGGTAAATGCCTAGTTACCAAACCTGTATTATGTCATTCTACTATAACGTTCAAGAAAACAAACTGTTAAACAAGAATAATCGTAGATGAAATGGAGAAATAGTTACCTCTGGTAAAATGATTTCTTTTATCCAGAAATGAATCAAATCATACCAGATTTTAAAATTGGCTGTCGACTCAATATGCCGAAAATACGAACGACCCGTGATTCTCGTGATTAAAGTTTGGTTATATGTTAGTTGTTGTTTCCCTTTACCAAAACACAATGTTAGTTAAAGGTAGTTACAGAAAGATATTAGGGAAATTGAAAAAGAACACGAGAGACAAGAATAGTTCCAAATTATTTATTCTTTGACTCATATATATCAATTTGTACTCTTTGACAATTAGATCTAGATAAATGATTCTAAATGTGGATAAAATATAGCCCCTGAATTATCGTTGCAAATAGTGCAGACCCATATGAGACAGCTCCTGCAAATGCAGACATGTACTCTCTTCTAGCAACTGAAGGATTTACTTCTATGACAAATCCATGTATTTAAGAAACATACAATACAGAAGTCGGTTAAAAATATGCATGTTATTTCCTTTGAATTTATGTTCCAATATAAATTACACTCATATAGAAAGATTTGACAGACACCTCAAACGCGGTTTGCGATACGGAAACGCCCATGTTGAGCTCCCACGTTCTTTAGCACTGACACACTGTTGCATTTTAACCCTTTACTCCATACATACGCCTTTCTACGCCTTTGCAAACAGAGTAGACACAGTTCAGACGGCTCCTGTAGGAGCCATCTGATCAGGGTCTGCTCTGTTTGCTTATGATATAATATAGATATGATTCTTTAGTTTCAGGCTTGGCCAAATCTTCATGTGTCCGTGTGCTATTATAAGAACTAATCTAATTGATATTCATGATGTCATTATTTCTTAGATGAATATTCATGGAGTAAAGGGTTAAACTATAATATATCCAGTAACCTTTTACTAATATACTAGTCGCTATAACCAGTCTTAACCCTTTCCCTGTTGTATATTCATAAAATAAATAATATCGTCATGAATATTAATAAGACTATTTTTTATAATGGCATCTGAACACAGGCCACTTTGGCTCAGACAGAAGCTGTAGAATCAGATCTATATTACACCGTAAGCAAACAGAGCAGACCCTGATCAGACGGCTCCTATAGGAGCCGTCTGATCTGGGTCTACTCTGTTTGCAGAAGCCTTAAAACACGCTTACATAAGGGAAACGGTTAACCTTTACTCCACTGCAATGTCTGGCCAAATTTGAACCCGGGGCAATTTGACTACTTCCGATTTTTCAAACACGATTTTGAGAAACTATTAACCGAGTGTCGAATAACTTGGTACCTGATGAGACGTTGAATTACTCGGAGTCTGATCTGGATCCAGGCTGTTTGCAAATGAGGGTCAGGTGGCGGTTAACGACATTCCGAAAGTGCGTGTTTTAACTGAATATGCTACGACAGCAGTTCTAAATTCCTTTTTCACATATGATACATCATAGCTACAGGTATAGGCGCGTATCCAAAAACTAAAGTCGTCAGTTCTCAACCAAGCCCTATACTGTGACCACTCATTAGAATCGTCTCGAAGAGACGATTCTAAAGAGTGGCCACAGTATAGAGTTTGCTGGAGAAATAAAAGAGCTATTCTTGAAACTGTTTAATTTTACACATCTTATCTAGACCTCTGGCTCATAATAATTGTGTTATGCTTAAACATCAAGATGGCGAGCAGCTCAAAATACTTACATTTTATGACAAAATAAATCTGCTGTGGATATATTTTTGCCGATTTACTTTTTGATATGAATATCATATCCACATATTTCTCGGAACAGGCGCCGAGTATATATCTCCTGTTAGCAAAAAAGATCCCATGCTGACACAACATATCTACCGGTGGTATAGATAAAAGGCCACGTTACCACGTTGCAGTTAGTATTTTATTTACGATAACTATCATCTTATCAACAACCCCAGCTTGTAAACAGATTAACAGATACTTGAGGACACCATTAATTTCTATTTTCAGCTGAAGGTGGAGATAAGGTTTACCCAGCCAATCAAAGCCACAGCGACCTTGACACAATGTTCCAAGAACGAGGAGATTCCACAACACGTGTTTACTGAAACACGCGGTGACGTCATTTCCTTCCGTACGTCGTTACCGGAAGCAGGTTTTTACAAACTTTCTCTCTTTGCCCTGTCGTTACACGACGACAACAAAACGCTTCCTGGCGTTTTTAATTACCTCATTAATTGCGCAAAAGCAACCGGACCTGCTGAGCTGTACCCAAAACAGTATGCCCAGTGGAAAGAAGGCTGCTACATCAACGAACCCGTCAGTCTTAGCTCGAGATCTAACTTAACCAACGTCAAGTTCGAGGTCTGCATAGCAGGTGTCCAGGCTGTGGCTGTGGTAGCGGAAGGAGAATGGACTCATCTAAAGAAGGCGACAGAGACAGGGAATATCTGGGAAGGTTTCGTTAATCTGGAACAGTACAAAGGAAAGGACTCCAAGGTCACTCTTAACGCAAATTACGGCACGGATAACAAGTTCTCAACGCTTCTTGAGTACAGAGTTTAAGTATTGAACGCTATGTAGATGTCAGCCATAAGCTTTAGCATGTTAAGCAATTTTTACAGACAGAAAATTTTGTCAGTCAGATTTTGAACCAAACGCTTTTCCATTTACTTTTCAAAGGTGTCGAACTTATTACACACCGACTTTTTCGGTGCAATGTCTGGATCCAATCAGTATGCAAAAGTAATACTGGATTTGTCTATGGTATTATCAATAGGTCAATGGACCCTTTTCTTAACCCTTGACCTGCTATGACAAACAATATCTGCTCAAATCTGGATCTGGTGTAATTTTAACTACCGGTACTTCCGATTTAATCAAGCTTTTGAGGAACTATTGACTAGGTGTCAAACAGTTTGGATCCTTATGATACGCCGAGTTACTTGACGTCTTATACGAATCCAAAAGGTTTGCTAGTGCGAGTCAAGAGTGAGAAAACTCCACTTTAAGACACTAAGCAGAGTTTCAGCAGATCAGCGATTAAGTTAAAACAATTCACATGAGAAGAGCATTCTGTATATTTCTATATATTGACTGGTGAGTTGTTCCCTGTTTGATAAATCAAATTAGACCACGTGACTGTTTGTCATGCATTATGTTTCGTGACATGATCCCACTGTAGTGTACAACATGAAATTAAGAATAAGTTTACGGGCTTGATATTGTAAAACGTTTTACTTGAGTCTGAGATCATTCTTAAGCATCTGTTTGGTCCGACTTTGAGCTTGCTCAGAATCTGACCAATCAGATTCTTGTGAATGAACTCATACTCAGAAGTTTTATAACCTCGAATCCAGATAATTATGTACACAATAGAATCAGGTCGAAATATGACGCCACAAGTTGCTAAAAACATATACGCAAGCAATTTATATTTGAGTAATACCTACGTTTATTTATATATTTCTTACTCAGACTGGACATTTATCCAAGACTAGGAATCTAGACCTGAGCCATGCTATCAATACTGTTTGCTTTTACAATAAAACTATGCCACTTTCTCACAGCAAATTCGCCAACAGCTTAGACTTAAAACTATTATTCGTATACCTCGACCGCAGTCAGAACATATTTCAATGAATAGCAATATAGGTCATAGCAATGACAACGAATCCGTGTTTTTTTAGTTAACCAGTGTAAGAGAGCAATAACTGATTACAAAAATGAGTCCTCATATACAGGTTATTGCAAGTTCCCTTTGGAGCTTTCAATATAGCTTTTTTCCTGCAATACCAACTGCTTTTTAATAGTGATTTTCCCCAATTTCGTATATTTGGACTACTGGATTGTGGCTTGATGTTTATGCTGAAACTTGGCGTTAAAATGTATGTGACGTAAACATATCAGTCTTGATGTGAAAACATGATGCCTTATTTCAATATTTTAATTGCCATTCGGCTAATGGAGCTGCATGAATAGAACAATACCGCTACTAATTGTGGCAAATTTCGTGCAAAGACTTCAGAAAATATACATTAATGTGATTTGTGTTCCGTATTGCATTTCTGTAAAAGTAACAAGCAGTGTTTAATCTGAGCATCAAATACATGCATGCATGCGTGGTATTAGAACAAGAATACACTTAGACTTCAATAATTCGGTTACATGTGTATTTGTAAGTGTAGTATTGTAATGTAATGTGTATACGTCAATAAAATGTGTAATCTATGTAGTAAGAGTGGATCATTTCCTGCAGTTCTGGTGGAATAACGTGACCGAACATATAGTAGTACATTGTACTGTAAAAGTCCTTTAAACCGGAATTCCAGTACTGAAGCATTTAGATACTTTAAACAGGTGGCTGTTTAATGCGGGGTTGTGCGGAAAACGCCTAGAGGAGCATGTCACTTTGTATGACATTCGCCCTGCATTAAGCTACCATCTGTCCCTAATACAGATATTTATTCTAAATTCAACACCCTGTTTAGATGGATTTTACTGCATCGCTAATCATAACACTTAAATTGTCATTACATGTATTGCGTTTTAACCCATTACCTTAGGCTATTTTAGACCCAACCTCATTGAATAAATCCATCGAAAAGGAGCATTAACTAAAAAATAGGAAATTTTTAGAATTTTGTAGTCTGAACCATTGTGATGAACAGAGCATTTGCTCCCCTATAGTAGTAAATGCTTTATTTATCACAATGGTTTCAATAGGTGACTTCTGCAGAGGCGTCAAAAGGCATCAATATGAGGGAATGGGTTAAGACAGTTTGCAGCTTAATGCAGGGTGAAGTCATGCAGAAAACTCCTCTTGGAGCGAAACGTTAGATTTTCAACTTGCAATAAGCAGCCGCGTTTCTGAAACATTTTAGTTCTTCTATACTAAATGTTCGGATTAGTGATTTTTTACTATACTCAACAATGATTGAAAGCCTTATCCAATTTCTCATTTATCACTGAAGCTAAGCCAAAGTTGGACACATTTTGACTCAACATAATGATAAATTGACGCATATTTGTTACCGCCGAATATCTATAATTTTTCACACGGTTTTGATGAAATATTATCAACGTAGCAGCAAACAGGTGATAAACAAGATATGAAATGAGACAAAGAGAAACGAGAGGCACGAAAGGACAAAACAGGTTTCGTAGATAGAGCTATATCAGAGATTTTATAAAACAAAAGTCTTCATAGAGGAAACATTTATCGTGTTAAATGCAAGCATTGTCAAGAACGTCCGTCCGTTAGCCACATGTTTGTCCGCTTAATACCTATAAGGTGTACAGTCCTCATACATAAATGGGATGTAGGTCATGGCCAGTAGATGACCATTATTGATTTTGAGGTCAGTCGGCCGAAGGTCAAGGTCACATTGATCTTCAGCTCAAAAATATTGTCCGTTCAATATCTTAATATGTATTAGGTCTGCTGTCTTCATACTTAATTGGAAGATTGGTCATGGCTAGTAGATAATACATATTGATTTTGAGGTCAATCCGTCAAAGGTCAATGCCACAGCGACCTTCAACTCAAAACTCGTGTCCGTTGAATAACTTGGTAAGTATTGGGTGTGCTGTCTTAATACTTAAATAGTTAAGGGGTTGGATATGGCTAGTAGATGACTCCTATTGATTTTGAGGTCAGTTGGTTAAAGGTCAAGGTCACATTGATCTTCACTCAAAACAACATTTCCGCTCAATTACTTGATAACTATTATGTGGACTGTCTTCATACTTTGTAGGAAGATTGGTCATGGCTATTCGATGACCCTATAGATTTTGAGGTCAGTCAGTCAAAAGTCAAGGTCAAAGTGGCCTTCAATAAAAAAAAAGTATAAGGTGTGATGTCTTCATACTTAGAAGGAGGGTTGGTCATGACCAGTAGATGACCCGTATTGATTTTGAGATCAGTTGGTCTAAGGTCAAGGTCACAGTGACTTTCAACTAAAAATCTTCTCCGCTCAATAACTTGGTAACTATTGGGTGTTATGTCTTCATACTTAAGAGGGAGGTTGGTCATGGCAAGTAAATGACCCCTATTGATTTGGACGTTAGTCGATCAAAAGTCAATGTCACAGTGACCTTCACTCAGAAAAAGATGTCTGCTCAAAATCTTGAAAACTATTAGGTGTGCTATCGTCATACTTAGTAGGAATGTTGGTCATGAACAGACTCCTATTGATTTTGAGGTCATTTGTTCAAAGGTCAAGTCATTTTGGGTGAAATAACGTTCCGACACACGGAGCTCTTGTTTATAATTGTAGACCCAAGTCATTGACTGCACTATTTGCTCTAGTATGAATTTCATGGGAAACACACATCGAGACAAAACGCAAGCTGACCCAATATCAAACAATGTGGAAGAATCAATTTCCCCAGTCGTTCACATCACGTTTTCTTGCACTTCTCGTCCTTTGGTAATGTAAATAATCCTATTTTGTCTCTGTTGGATTTGGAGCTACACCCATGGCCAGCAAAAAGTATCATTTTAGCACTCAAAACGAAGCAGAAGTACATTATTGACGATTCTTTTCTATACGATATCGAGTGACGACATCACAAGGGAGGTAAGCGATTGACCAGAATCAGCCGGCGCTTACTTATAGGTGATTTAAGACAGCCGCTATGTGCGATATGACTGTGAATTTCTGTGTTTTCGAAAATACGTCGTACAAGTTACTTATTTGTCAAATATTTACAAAAAAGTGTGCTGCCTGTTCACTTGACCTTTAACGAAATCTTTCAAATAATTCCGGTTAGTCTGCAGACTTGCTTCATCAGGTCCCTCAAAGTTCGGTTTATCAACATCATCACTGTTAAATATAGTTTAACTCTGTACCCGATAGAGACGCATTTTCATGATGTTTTAAACATAGTTTAATCTTTACTTGATATATACGTATTTCAACGCATTTGGAAACAGAAATACATGGTGTGTTTGAACCATTAAACAGGGGTATAAGCAAGTAAGAGATTTGAATACAGTAGAATCTCGATATCTCGAACTATAAGGGATGATGTCCATTACTTTCAAGACAACGGAAGTTCCAGTCAGCATACTACTAACCATGAAACTTTCTCGAAGTGACAGTTTAATGCAGGTCGAAAGTAATACTGAAAGCTCCTGTAGGAGCTTTCATCATTACTCGCGACCTGCATGAAACCATCGCATGTCTTTATAGATTTCAGAACAATTCTGTATTATACATTTTGTAAGGGACCGAATTTTTAACACCTTTGCTTGATAAAACTTATTCAACACATTCGCAAAGGCACAGTTACTGCACATGTGGTAAATAATTGTTCTTTCCTAGCAGACGTCTACCAAGCTGTCTGCTTTAACCCATTCCCTCATATTGACGACTTTTGACGACTCTGTAAAAGTCACTTTATGAAACCATTGTGATAAATAGAGCATTTGCTCCTATAGGAGCAAATGTTCTATTTATCACAATGGTTTCAAACTACAAAATTCTAAAAGTTTCCTTTTCTCTAGTTAATGTTCCTTTTCGGTAGATCAATTCAAAGAGGTTATATCTAAAAATAGCCCATGAGGTAATGGGTTAAACCATTCCACTTTGTAATTGTCTAAACGAAATTAATACTGAGTATAAATTGGTTTCATGTCCAGGAACCGACATCACGAACATTTCTGATAGATTCTGAAATACGCTGCTGTTTCGGGTTGGGATCTTAACATCACTCTATACTTCTTTAGCATGCATACTATTGGTTTTGATTCCATTAAACAGTTTTGACCCATTACCTCATACGCTATTTTTAGATACAACCTCTTTGAATAAATCTACCGAAATGGAGAATTAACTAGAGAAAAGGAAAGTTTAAAATTTTGTAGTTTGAAACCATTGTGATAAATAGAGCATTTGCTCCTATAGGAGCAAATGCTCTATTCATCACAATGGTTTCACAAAGCGACTCTTAAAGAGTCGTCAAAAGCCGTCAATATGAGAGAAAGGGTTAACATGTACTACTTATATTCGGCTAATTTTGGACAAATTAACCCTTTACTCAATAGGTATGCATTTCAATGCATTTGCAAACAAGTTATCCCAGATCAGATGGCCCTTGTAGGCTTCCATCTGGGTCTGTTCTGTTTGCTTATGTAGTTATATTGCTATGATTTTATAGTTTCTGCCATGGTCAAGGCATCCGTTTTTAAGTAATTAATATTCATGATGTTAATATTCATAATGCCATTGTTTCTTATACAATTGTTTCTTATATCTTCGTTTTATGACATTTTACTTCATAAATAACCATATAAGAAACAATTATATTATAATTTCCGGTTACATGAAATGACATATGAATCACAACATGTTTTGTCATAACATAAACTATAGAATAAGATCAATATCATTCTATCAGCGAACAGAGCAGACGATGATCTGGCGGTTCCTGCAGTACTCTATTTTCAAAGCCGTTAAACAGCGAATGTATAGAGTAAATACATTAGCGCTGATACGGTTAATAATATGTAACCGGTTAATCGGGAGTATTAACCGCGATTAACCGGTTAATCGGAGCTGCGTCACACGATCATTCAAACCTGGGTTCACCGTAACTCTTTGTATCAAATGCATCGTTTGCAACTGTATATATCAATGTATATGAAAGAGCAAACAGAAGAAACATTAAATCTACCAGGGTGCTACATGTAATATTGATATGTTTCTGCGCACAAGAAATGTAACAAATTCCTACACATGTCCTTCTGTCATTGTTTACAACTATCAGCTCAGCTAGTAAAATACCGCATCTCGTGAGAATACAGTACAGTTGTCGTGAATGCAGGACCTCAAAATATGGCGGGAAGCGCTCAAGCTTGTGTTACGCATAGACCGTGAACATATACCTTTACAAACTTCAGCTAATGAATATTCATGCTGTCAATAGTTCTTACACGAATAATCATTATGTAAGGGGTTTAACGAAATACAATTTTATTGATACATGTATATACCTCTCTGATTCTATAGGCTTTGTCATGGCTAAAAGAATCCCGTGACATAATATACCATTATACAAACTCAGCTAATAAATATTCATGAGGTCAATAGTTCTTGCACGAATATTGATCAGGTAAGGGGTTTAAAGAGAGGCAACTGCTTCAACCCGAGCTCACTCGAATAAAGATGCTTCGTGTGCTCACATATAGCTTATATCTACAGTTTGTATTGCTTATTTGTGAAAACGTTGCTGGATGTCCAGATTTACCGAAAGGAGATCTTGGTCCACAATCTAAGTTCTCGGAATTAGGACTTAGTTGTGTCAGCCATCCAAAACCTGAAATAAATCTGGATACAAACGAGGTATGTTTCCTTCTTCTTTATTCCAGATGGAATTTGACATAATTATCATACGGACAAATAGTTTATCTGAAAAGGTACTAGCTGCACAGCTGTAGAAAATCTAATTAATTCTTTTCTTCGTGAATATTTATGTAAGAACTAATGACATAATTCATATTGATTATATTAATTGTTAAAACTGCACATTGACACAATAAGTTTTAGCCGTGGCAGTGACTGTAGAATCATATATATATCATATCATAAGCAAACAAAGCGGACCCTGATCAGACGGACCCTACAGGAGCCGTTTGATCTGAGTTTGCTCTGTTTTGCAAATTCATGGTAGGGCGTAATTACGGAATTAAGAGTTAAATATTGTTCTACAATTTCTCCGCCTAACCCCATCTTGTTGCAGTTCATTAGAATCGCATCGAGGGGGTGATTTAATATCTTTACAACTAGTATTTTACAATAGTGTTACGATAGAAGATCTAGGAAAGCAGGAGCTCTATATTATAATTAAAACTTCGTTATAAACTATTGTTTCAGGATACAACACATCATTTCGAATGCAATTGTATGTAGATGAAACTATGGTTTGTGTGGGTTGGTGGGCTTTGTACATTGTACATTACGTCATGAATACTCTTTTAAGAACAAAGCGCGAAGTGATCCTCAGCGTCCTCAGATTATCAGCGTCATATCATTTGCATCTGATCTTAGTTTATTCAAATAATGTGCATGAGTCCTGCTATATACATGCATCATCAGCGACAAAATACATGAAAACCACATAAACAACAGTGATCAATGACTGAAATATTCTTTGGTAAATGGCGTTCCTTACAAGGAAATGTAGCTGGCACGTTTTAGACTTGAGTTCGCTTTCGTTAAGGTGGATTAATAATAGTAAAGGTATATGTCATACATTTCAGTAACCCTATTTCGGCTCCTCATCCCGTAACATATACAGACCATGAGTTTAGCTGTTAAACGTCTTAATCGCAGATGAGTGTCATTTGCAATTAGATGTGTTACACCTTGGCTAGGTCCCCAAATTTGAACACTATTATGCCTTATGCCAGATAAACCGGCCGATAAACTTACCGGTAACAATGATCTCTGTTGATCTACACCGTCTGTTTCATAAGAACGTCATGGTTGAAGCATTAATCCTTTGGGAAACGAGTGAACTGGCATTTATAAACAGCTCCTATAGGAGTCATATGATCTGGGTCTGCACGGTTTGTCATACAAACTTCTCTAGCAAAGTTAAACATTTCATATTGAGTGAACTACAAATGTATATAGTTAACCCTTCGCTTGCTATTCACGTCAATATACCTACCTGTAAATAGTGAAGACCCAGATGAGACAGCTCCTGCAGGAGCTGTCTCATCAGGGTCTGCACTATTTACAAGTTGATTGTGCATCCAGTGCAATCCACAGCAGTGATTGCACAGCGAAGTGCCTGTACACAGTGAAGATATATGTAATTATACAACAGGACATGGGTAAAGAAGGAGAAATGTATTTTAAAATTCAGCAAGAGCAATATTAAAAGTTAAGCAATATTTGACCATTTTCACTTTGCAATTCTAGTATTCAAATGGTTAAACAGTAGCATTAGTAGGGAACAGCTTCAGATATGTTCGTAACTCATTATTTGATATTGACATTTTTCAACGAATTTACAAACAAAAAAGCACAGTATGTCTGAGTTATTAAACAGAAGACTTAATAAGAAAGAATAAGACTTTTAAGTGGTTACTATAGACATGTTTTATTGCAGATGGTTGCATAAATACATTCGTTGTATCGTTCTAGGAAATCCATTTTTAACACTTTACTTCATAAATACGCCCTTTAACATCTTTGTAAATAGAGTAGACCCATATCATCCTGTAGAAGATGTGTGATCTGAGTCTACTCTGTTTGCTTACTGAATAATATAGATCTCGTTGAACAATTTTTGCCTTGGCCAAAGATGTGTTCATATGCCATGATAACAAATAAAGAAGAAGAATAATCGTTAAAGAATCTAATTTTGATACATCAAGCGGTCGCTAGAAAGAGTATCTACTGTGTTAAGAATGTTCTAGTGTAGCATTCTCCACACTTATGACAATTTTAGACTCCGGCCAGACAGTTCTTGAAAGGGTCAAAATTAAAAACATGGATATAAATCCATATGCTGCAAAAGAAAGAAAACTACCACTCACACACAAATGAATATAAGAAATTGCCACAGTTTTTTTTAACACATTGATACCTCTGTCTTCAGAAAGATATCACTGCAGGCATGTTTCTAATATTTTAATAACAATCTAGATTTACTTGATATGTAACCAACACAATATTCTGTGCACGGTAATAGTTCGGGCTACAAATACAAACAAAGCCTAGACACGATACCTAAACATTTGCATCTTCTAGAAGACACCCAATCTACAGTAAAACCTTTGGAAGGCCATTGAAATATAATAGCTGCCTTAACATGGGCAGACTTATTCTGTCTTGTGAGTATAACGTAAAATGGTAAGCATATTCCATTATTATATGTTCATTTTTATCATATGATGTTAAAGTGTCATTATACGTTGTGCATTTATCATTATATGATGTGTGCTTGTCACTATACGATGTGCATTTGTCACTTTACGCTGTGCATTTGTAAATATACAAAAATGTACGCTGTTTATTTTCCGAGAATACTTTCTTAATGATTAAAGGGGAAGGCCATACATTCGACGCGTTTCACAAATACCTAAAATAAACAAAACGCATGTGTTTATATGCTGAAAAGTAGTATATCGCAAGAAAACCTGTCTAATAAACGTTGAAAATGACAAAACATCCATGTGTTTGATATCGACGATACCGATTTCATTCCCCGATGTCTCAGTTTTATTCGAGCTGGGTTTTAGTTTCGAATCTGTTCGCGCTATTCTCGTCTTTCCAACCACTTCCGAGAAAAGCTGTTACGTAAAAAACGCGGAAAATTTGAACGGAAAAGGCCGATAATACTTTGTTGTAGAACAAAAATTACAAGTATTGATGAAATCGGGTATTTTGTATCACAGGGGCATTGTTCGATATGAGTTCGAATTGAAAATCTTCATAATAATAATTGACCATAACAAATACCTAGTTTTATCATATTATTGAAAACATGCGTTCATTGTAGGGACTTCTTCTTTAATAAAATAAATGAAATTGTAAATAATTTTAAGTTGAAAGTATCCCTTTACTCCATAGATACTCATGTTGCCGCAATTGCAAATAGAGTAGGCCCAGGTCAGAAGCTCCTAAAGGAGCTCTCTTAAAAGGGTCTGCTCTGTATATGAAATGCCATGGATTAATATCTACAGTTCCTAATATTATGCAATATATGCCTGTCAAAGAAAATATAGTCCAATGAATAATTATTAATGAAAACTTCAATACATATTCATGGAGGGCTAATTATTAATTTCCAAAATTGATATTTAAATACTCTTACAATATGTTAAGGCGGTGTATATCTTGCTACAAATGTCATAAATGTTTATTTTAAGAGAATGACCAATTTTATTTATGCTATGGGATTTGTAGTTGTGTATGTGTATGGGCTTTGTCAACAGAGACATTCCAGAAACTGACCACACCCTTTTCTTTAACATGCTGTTATGATTTAAAATAGTTTTCACAGCTAGCTATGGGTTTTTTTGTACTTGAAATGCATTTAATTTCATGGAGAACAGGGGCGTGCTTGGTCCTAATTCTTGAATACCATTGCTAGGGATGGATATTAGTTATTGTCTCAGTATAGGCTACCGTGCACCCCCTGCAGAAAGATTTTCACATATATCAAGTTGTTTGGAAGGTCAAGTGGGTCAATATTCCAACCTGTCCTCAAAGATAAACTCAATTGAAAGGTATTTTAGGAATCGGTTTCTATTGCAACCATCACTCAAAACCAGAGACAGATCAAAGGGGCGGGGAATATTGTTTTGCCCTGTCTGTTGGTTGGTTGGTTGGTTTGTCCCCAATTTCATCGTTGGCGATACCTTTGTATCCATTTAACATACATATTTCAAACTTGGCATGCATGTGCAACTTATGTTCATGAGTAGTAATTAATTGCGCAACACTACTCACGCCCCCTAGCACCGACTTAAGCAGTATTAAATTGTCAAAAATACCGTTAGGACTTTATATATCTTGACGAATCGTAGAAGAGAGTGATAAAGCGTGAAATAAACGTGATAGAATCGTAATGGAACTTAAAGAATCGTGTTTTCCAAGTTCACACAGATCCCCATCGATGGAGTTTCAAGGTCCGAAGCGCTATGATAAGGCCTGTTAAGCTGTACTACGCTCTGTTAAGATGTCCACGTTTTATCGCGTTCTCTTAAGATATAACAACCAATCGGGATAGTTTTTGACCATCAACTATTTTGTCACTATCCTCGCGATCATCAAGATTCCTCCAAGCTCCTTCAAGATCACCAATATTCGATCCCACGACCCCTCACGCTCAACACGCTTATCTCAAATTGTGGAGATTGTAGACATCGTGGCTAAGTGTAAACGCTGTATAAGGACATGACAATCTCTGCATTCTCCCCTAGGACTATATTTCTCTAGAATATGTAAGGTGCAATCGTGAAGGTATTTGAACAGCATTACTGGCTAGATATTAAAACCTTAAACACATACTATCTAACTTGTGTACATAAATTTGCCATGACCAATACTTGTGTATGTAAATGAAGAAAGGTGAGATAATAAAACATGAAATAAAATATATCAATGTACATAGCTGAATTAGGCGTATAATCCTGCGATATTTCCTATATTTAATCAATGTAATACATAAAGCTAAATACAAAAGTAGTAAGGTCAAGCAGGCAAAGCCAAATACAAGACGCAACCACCACCAATACATCGATAGATAGCATGTCAAACACACAACTACACACCAAAACACACGCACATACACGAGAAGAACACAGAAAACCTTAACAAACACACATGTACAAGAGACAAACATTCCAACCACTGACAAAAACACAAGCACAAAGCCACAAGACAAACAAAAGTAAGGGTGATAGAGAGTACCGCCTTGGAACGGTCAGTTGCAAAATCACCAATGGGAGTTTACATCGGTTTACGGACGTCCTATCCTCACACTTATATCAAAGTCATAAAGTCGATTAAGTCATTTTGTGAAATGACTGGAGGTGTTTTTCAGTAATTTCATGAACTGACTGACACTTTTAGGTATTTCGTGAAACGACTAAGTGAAATAGTTATTTCACAAAATGACTGAAATTTCCAGTCATTTCATGAAATGACTGATTACACAGATTGACTGTACTGTAACATAATTGTATACCATTTCCTGTTCTTTGTTTATTCCAAATTTCAATACCTACTGAGCATTCATAGACAAAATAGATATACATGTAATGAAATATGGAAGGTGTAACATTGTAGCCATTTTATAATATAAAGAAACAAAGCTGTCAAATCCCATTAGCAAAAAGAGCTGGCCCTGATCAAAGGGATCTGTGTCTGCTGTTTGCATATGCGTGAACAGCGTTTAAATGACGGAAAGGATAAGCAGTACATGGACATGCGTTGAATATTCACCATAAATATGATTTTTCTTGTACTTTTTGGAATAGTTCATTTGAAAAAATAGCGTTGTGAAGGTTAACATAATTATAAGAAGGCACTGTATATGTGAGAACTCTCAAGAAAGTCGTTATTCTGATAGTACATGTTGGTGGCATTTCCGCTCCATCAAAATAAAACATTGTCTACCGATTTTCTGGGGTGCAATTACTTACACTATAAAACATTTACGGTCATATTTTTCAATTCAAAGGAGGACGCAAAAGTTTGCTTTTTGTTACAATTTAAACTATCATTTTATGCAAACCATATTTTTGGATTTAGGATTATTATTGCTGGAACACAGTTTAAAATGTAAACAGTGCACACTTTTGCGTTTTCAGCAATAAGAAATTTTAATAAATACGCCGACAAGAAAGGTTTAGTACTCTATGAAGGCGACCTCTTAAATCCAGAAATGGAAGGAGAACGTCGGATATCTGTACTATTTCATTTTTGTCGTACCCTTTATTACTTTTCTACAGTTACTCTGTTTGCAGCTCAATCATTGAGTACAATAGCGATAGGTGGATACAGTATTTTCAATAAAATGTTTTTTTGTTATACATGCACTTTACCACTGTATTTGCTGTCGCGGTTGTTGTAGATTAGTCGGAGAGGGGATACGTTTATTTACACTGTTTGTCTTTTAGGATGGGGATGGAATAAGGGTGAGGTTGGGCGCCCATAAACCGGTTTAAACCCCCGGTGACTTTTGTCACTGACCGTTCCAAGGCGGTACTTCCATCTTCCTCCTATTGTATGTTTGTTTTGTCTTTGTGCGTCTCTTGTTGTTTTTTCTACCTATGTACATTTGCTGTTTCCTTGTGTTGCTGTTCGGGCGAGTGTTTGTTCTGTATGTGGTGTTTCCTGCATGACTCATTTTTGTACTTTTAATACTTGTCAATATACGTTTATACCTCAAATATGTTGCACAATGTTATTCAGTCCACACTATCCACTTGCTTTCTGCTCGTATATACATGTAGATGGAAATCGAGGAATTCCACTATCGGCAGACGGACAGTGTTTTAATTACAACTAATCCAACATCAGCAAAACATGCTAATTAGACGTGAAAATAATTGAATGAAACTGAATTAAAAATACATGGTTTAGCATTTTAATTAAATAGATATCATATCTGTCCTAATACTGGTTTTTAATAGATCCTATTACAATAGAATAGATGTGTATTCCGACGACTTTCAGTAAGGTCCTTTGGCATACGTGTCTATCAGTATTGATATGATTATATATGGCGGCTTTAACACGCACATTTTGTTTTAATATTTAGCCTTTGATTGATGTTTTACCTACTCAAACCTTAGTCAACGCAAGCAATTTATTTCAGATGTGTTATCTCAATTGAGAAGGAAGTGCTCAACTAATCTATTTTGATTCTGCTTGCTTATTGTGAACTATTTTGATAGTGCTTTTAATATATCCGTCGCCATGCGTCGTCTGTCGTCAACAATAAACTTAGCAACTCTTCTAAAATACCTAGGTCAATTGTGACCACAGAAATAGTGATCGTTTAAAGATACATCAATGCAGCACTCTGTTTTCCATGGCAATCAGAAGAAACTATACCCGCTTGGCCGATTTCACTGTAATTTGGCAGAACTTACCATTAGATCATTAGATACTAACGTTGTTTAAACCATTTGCTTTGATTAACCCATTTCCCTTCTATTGATGCTTTTTTACGCATTTATATACAGAGAAAAACAAAAAACAGACGACTCCTATGGGAACCGTTTGATCAGGGTCTTCTCCGTTTGCTCATGGCATTATATAGATATGATTCTACTGTTTTGTCAAAGCAAAACATTTCATTGAAATGTTTACATTATAACATTTCAGCTAATAATTAGTCATACTGTTTCTTACGTGAATATGGAACAGGGAAAGGGATTAAAGCATGGCTGCCAGGGCTTGGACTTACTTCCCTCAAGTAGTAATAGTAGAATTGAAAATCTTATTTCTTTCAAATCTATTGGAAGATTTCACTATGTGAACATGCAATGAATATTCACCATAAATATTATCTTTTTTAAATAGTTCTTTTGAAACAAAATAGCGTTGTTTAGGTTAACACAATTATAAGAAGGTATTGTTTATGTGAGAACTCTCAAAGAAAATCGTTATTCTGAAGGTGCACAAAGGTACATCAAAGGTGCATCAAAATAAAACATTTTCTACCTATTTTCTGGGATGCGTTTACTTACAATATAAAACAAACTAGACTGTCGCAAGACAGCAAAGCTCGTCTATTGTAGACCTTGTCTACAAAGATGAAATCCAAAATATGTTTCTATTTTAACTGAATTACATCAATGTTAAACCTACTGGCAAACTCTATACCAAATACCAGCTACCTATGGCAAGTATTTCATGTTGTATTAGTGCATCGTAACACTTGCCCCAAAACTTTAACCTTGAGATTTTAGCCCGAAGAGCTAAGTCCAAAACAGGTGAAATTTTGTCTAAAATTCACTTTTATTTTAAATTTTAACTACACTACATCAATGTTCAACACACCGGGAACCTCCAATTCAAGTATCAGCTTCCTAAGGTAAATATTTCATGTAGTATTAGTGCATTTCAACACTTACCCCAAAACTTTATCCAAAAGCCAATGCCGACGCAGACGCCGACGACGGGGTGATTCCATAAGCCGCCCTATTCTTCGAATAGGCGAGCTAATAAAGTCATTTGTAATTCAAACGTGGACGCAAAAGTGTGCATATTGTTACAATTTAAACCATCGTTTTAGACAACCATATTTTTCGATTTAGAATTATTATTGCTGAAACACATTTTAAAATGCAAAGGGTTTTCAGCAATAAGAAAGATTGATACTGGTCAATATACGTTTATAACTCAAATATGCTACACAATGTTATTCAGCCCACATTATTCACTTGCCGTCTACTCGTATATACATGTAGATGGAAATCGAGGAATTCCACTATCGGAAGACGGACAGGGTCTTAATTACAACTAATCCAACATCAGCAGAACATGCTAATTAGACGTGAAAATAATTGAATGAAACAGGTTTAAGATTACATGGATAAGCATTTTAATTAAATAGATGGTATATCTGTTCTAACACTGTTTTTTAATAGATCCTATTACAATAGAATAGATGTGTATTCCGACGACTTCCAGTAAGGTCCTATACAATTGGCATACGTGTCTATCAGTATTGGTATAATTATAATGGCGGCTTTAACACGCACATTTTGTTTTAATTTATAGCCTTTGATTGAAGTTTCACATACTGGAAACTTAGTCAACGTCAGCAACCCATTTCTGTTGCTTTAGCTCAATTGAGAAGGAAGTACTCAACTGATCAAATTTGATTCTGCTTGCTGATTGTGAACTATTTTGATAGTGCTTTTGATTTATCCGTCGCCATGCGTCGTTTGTCGTCGACAATAGACTTAATAGCGCATATTGTATCTAGAAGTACCAAGGGAATAAACTCTTACGACCTTGATTTGACAATAAGCAGAATAATTTTTTCTTGTAAATTAATAGAGAAAGAGAAGAAAATGTTTTTTACTCAAATTGCCATCTATATATTTTGTTTTTAGCTTTTTTGTCATTATATTCTATAGGAGCAAATGCTCTATTTATCACAATGGTTTCACAAAGTGACTTTTACAGAGTCGTCAAAAATCATCAATATGAGGGAATGGGTTAATGCAGGATGAAAGTCATACAGTAGACCAATGTAGACCCGGTGTACCACCGTACTGTCCGAAATTTCCTTACTAGAGTTCAAATATTTCTCGGGGTTAATCAAGGATACGTGATCTTACTTAATGGATAAAGGTTAATCACTATCCAATGTCGATCCTCGTTTTCACGGTTTCTGCTATACATGTATATGATCTATCGACAAACCACTTTGGTCGACAATTTCATAGGGTTCGTCATAAAATTTCAGGTCTAAGTGGATCTCTAGATTTAACTGTATTTGATCTGAAACAATGCGACCTATTATAAGCAAATGACATGCATATAATTTCTGAAGGGTGGTGAAATAAAAGATATAAAGGATACAAATAGTCAAATATATCTGATCGCCAGACACGGTATGTAAACAAACTTACATGTACAAAACAGCGGTATGGTGAATGCCTAGTTATTATGCCTAGTTAATTCTACTATAACGTTCAAGGAAATAAACTGTTAAACAATAATCATTGTAGATGAAATGAAGAAACAGTTACCTCTGGTAAAATAACAGAATTTCTCCAGAAATGAATCAAATCACCCGGTTTCAAAATTGGCTGTCGATTCAATATTCCGAAAATACGAACGACCCGTGATTCTCGTGATTGAATTTAGGTTATATGTTAGTTGTTGTTTCCCTTTACCAAAACACAATGTTAGTTAAAGGTAGTTACAGAAAGATAATAGGGGAATTGAAATAGAACACGAGAGACAAGAATATTTCAATTATTAATTCTTTGACTCATATATATCGGGTTGTACATGTACTCTATGACAATTCGATCTAAATATATAATTCTAAAAGTGGATAAATGTAGCCATGAATTATCGTTGCAAATACAGTGTTCCCTCTCTACAACGACACGCTTTGGGATACGAAGATTGTATGTGTTGTTCAGAGGGAGTTGTTATAGGAAGGGAAAATCAAACATAATTAGCCTGTTTGCAGATCCCCAGATAAGGTGTATTTCGAGAACTAAAACCGTTATGCCTCTATCAAATCCTATGTTGTGACCACTCTTTAGAATCGTCACAAAGTGACGATTCTAAAGAGTGGTCACAACATAGGGTTTAATGGAGGCATAAAGAAAATACGATGGAAAAAAGTTGTTTCTGGAGCCTTGTTGTTTCTGAAACAGTGGCATGCGTTGTTGTAAGGAGGGAATCGTTATTGAGAGGGCCGTTGTAGGGAGGGATCACTGTAGTACAGATCCATACGAGACAGCTTCTCTAGGAGCTGTCTCACGCTGCTACATGTAGCTGTCTCACGCTGCAAATAGTATAGACCCATATGAGACAGCTCGTCTAGGAGCTGTCTCATATGGGTATATACTATTTGCAAATGCAGGTATGTACACTCTTCTAGCATGTGTAAGGTTAGTGTCTACGTCAAATCGATATATTTAAGACCATACAGACAATAGTCGGTTCAAAATACGCATGCTATTTCTTTGGATTCATATGACAAGATTTAGCACACACCTAAACCGCGGTTTACCATTCTTTTCTTCCTCTTGCAGGAATTGCTCTACATTCAATGTGTTTCCTCATACCTTTACACCGTACTTTGCACTTCATGGTGGCTTCCGTACTCACCGACATATTGTGTGACTATTTTAATTTCCCTTTTAAGATTAGTGCCCTTTGCGTTTTCTCTAGTGTGACTTTACCTTATTTGTGTTTCTTCTTACTTTTCACCCATTCAATGTTTCACTATTCAATGTTTCATTCATATTCTTAGTCTTCTTTATTTTTGTCATAACCTCTGGTATGTTTTTTATTATTTTACACCACTTTTCGTTACATACGTATGTCGCTTTTTACAGAAGGGTGCTACAATTACTACACAAAATATGAATAGTCTCCCTAAACTCAAAATTAATAACTTAAACTTACACTCTGTGTCTTCCGTTCAGATTCCTCATAACCTGGTTAATTTCCAATCACTACAGCCGTCAGTTTGTATTAAACCTCTAAAATTGTCCTCTGCTTCATCTTTTCATGTTCCCTCTTCGGCTATTAGTAACATTTTTCATAATGGACCTAAAATCGTTTTGTCTCCTTTAAAGCAATCTATCATTCGTTATAGTAAAGTCCATCTAAATTCACATTATTTGAACAAAAGACATAGGGTGTATCCAATAATTACTAAGTGCAATAGTAAGAGGTGTATGTGTTGCAATTTCATTTCTACTAGATCAACAATTAAATCTCTTGTTTATGGTAGAGTGTTTAGTGTGAAGATTAATTCTGATTTAGACTGAAACTCATCTAATATTATATATGTTCTTACATGAAATGCGCCACGTTGTGGCATTCAATATGTAGGTCAGACAGGACGTTCTTTAAAAACTAGGTTTCGTGAACACAGTTACCATTGCCGGATCAAAAGAGTACGCAATTTTCTTTACCAGCATTTTCGTCATACAGGACATTCTTTCAAATATGTTTCGGTTCAACCAGTAGAACAAATTTATTATGATTCTAAAACTACTGGTAGTTTAAAATCTAAAGCTCGTTTTATCACAGAGCTAGACTGGATAAAGAAATTATAAACACCTTTTCCTTTAGGCCTTAATGATGACATTTTCCAAAGCGGCAACATTTCTAAAGATCCAAGTATCGATATTTTCTCTTTATTTTCTATTCGAAAACGTAAAAGTAGATCACATGGCAGACGTAGAAATGGTAATATTAAGCGTAAATTACGTCGTAATATGTCTATTCATGATTTACATACTATTCTAAAACAAACTGGTAAACATTCTATGTTATCTTGTTTATCGTCTTTACCCTTTTCCTGTCTTAAGTCAATAGACGAAGAGGCTGATAAAATCTATATGCGTACAGATCCGTTAATTAATACTGCCTCACTTATACAAAGTTACACACAGCATGTTCTTCGTCCACGTATTGATAAAGAATCTGAACATAAAAGACATTTTCTGAAACTTCAGTTCCTAAATAAAGGTATCGATTTTATTGATATTCAAAGTATATTTCGTGATAAGAATGTAATCGATGCTATTCCCAAATATTTCATCAACTCTGAATCACCTATCATCTGTTATAAATATAATAAACCTATTAGAAATGTTATTTTTAACTACAATAAAATTGTCTCTGACTTAAATATTGATGTTAATACCCCTATTTCTTGAGATTGTAGCATTTATAGCTTTTGCTATAAACCAGTTGGTCATGTCATTACTGGTAATTTTGATATCATTAAGGATAAACGTCTCAGGACCCTCCTAACTAAAGGACCTAAATATAGATTACCTTCCCTTATTGATTTTGACGCTTGTCGAACTCATATTGCGGAAGCTATTCAAGAATTCTGCATCAAATGGTGTCGACGAGAACATGCTGATGTTAATGCCCTTTCGGATTGGAAGAAATGTATTTTCGATATTATTGATACACGAATAACTTTTTACAAATCAAATTACCATCTTTTACCACCTCGACCTAGAGTTACATTTCGCTACTTGAAGAAAAACATTTCTAATTTTCATTCAGATTATGTTCTTGTTCCTGCTGACAAGGCATCAAACAATGTAATCATTATTTGAAGATTGTATTATGTTGATGTTTTAAAGAAGGAGCTAACTGATTCAAAAACTTATATAACAGTTCAAACACCTGAAAAAGATATAGTCTCGGAACATGTAAAAATGTGCAATAATTCTAAGTCTGGTCCTAACATAAAACAACATAAACTTTCTACTTTGTACTGGATTCCGAAACTACATAAAAACCCTTATAAGTCGCGTTTTATTGCCAACTCTAGCTGTTGTACCACTACTAAATTATCTATACTTTTGACGTCCTGTCTTACTACGATCAAAGAACATGTTAAACGCTACTGTGATAAAATATATGAAAATTCTGGTATTAATGTTTTTTGGTCCATAAAAAATTCAAATGATGTTTTAACAAAACTTGAAAATGAACAGTATAACATTTCTTTACTGAGCTCTTATGATTTCTCTACACTCTATACTACTCTACCTCGCCATCTTATAAAGGATAAACTTATTAAATTAATAGAAAAAACCTTTGCCAGAGAAAACAAAATGTTCATTGCTTGTAATGTTCAACGTTCATTCTTTTCGAATTCAGAAGTTGAACATTACACAATGTGGACTTGCCTTGATGTTTGTAGATCTCTTACCTTTCTTTTAGATAATATATTTGTGCGTTATGGGGATACCATATATCGTCAAGTTGTTGGTATACCCATGGGTACAAATTGTGCCCCTCTTGTTGCAGATTTGTTTTGTATTGCTACGAGAGGGATTTTATGCTTAGCTTAAAACCTGATACACAGACCGATATTGTGAATGCTTTTAATAAAACTTCAAGGTATTTAGACGATATTTTGAATTTAGATAATCCTTATTTTGATACTATGGTTTCTTCAATCTACCCAAAAGAACTGTCTTTAAACAAAGCTAATCAATCTGACATTAATGCTTCATTTTTAGATTTGGGTCTTTCAATTACAAATGATAAAGTTTCGTCCAAAGTATACGATAAAAGAGAAGATTTTAATTTTAAAATTGTTAATTATCCTTTTCTAGATGGGGATGTGCCACGTTCTACATCTTATGGGGTTTATATTTCTCAACTTATTAGGTTTGCCCGAGCCTGTTCTTTGCTTGAAGATTTTAACAGACGTAATTTAGTTATAACTGATAAACTTCTTAAGCAAGGTTACAGGTATCATAAACTTCGGAAAACCTTTTCTAAATTTTATTATCGAAATTTACCTCTCATTTGTAAATATAATTGCAATCTACGGACGTTACTGCGACAAGGCATTTCTCAACCAGAATTTTATGGGGATGTTATCTACAAACTTAGGAAAATTCGGGGTCATATCCATTTTCATGATTTGTTTATAAAACGCATTAAAACATTTAAAAAGAAAGGTTATGATCCTATTATATTGCAACACACTGCATGTTTGGTTATCGACCCTTTTACAGTCGGTAGCTACGCTTCCCTCTTTGCTTGCGCGATGACAGGCCGAGGTTAGTACTCTATGATGGTATACTCTTAAACTTGGATACAGGAGGAGCTTACCAGACTCATGTATTACTTTTTCCCCGTCGTGCCCTTAACGGCTTACCTGCAGGTGCTCTGACTTCAGCAAAGTCATTGAGTACATATTTGACGGATTGTCACAGTTATTATGCTATGTTTTACATGTTGTCCTGTGTTCACCGTCGTCTATGTTGTGGGTAAGTCCAGCGGGGATACCTTTATTTACAATATTTGTAAAGATAGGGTGACTTTGAGAGAAGTGTGAGGTTAGGACGTCCGTAAACCGGTTTAAACCCCCAGTGGTGTTTTTGCTGCTGACCGTGCCAAGGCGGTACTCTCTTTGTCACCCTTCCTTTTGTTTGCCTTGCGTCTTTGTGCTTGTGGTTTGTTCATGTTGTGGAACGTTTGTCCCTGGTTCTTGTGTGTCTTTTGGTGTTTTCTTTGTTCATTTCGTGTGCGTGTGTGTGCGTTTGGGTGTGTGGTTGTGTGTGTGTGTGTGTCATGCTGTCTATCGGTGTTTTGGTGGTGGTTGCGTCTTGCATGTGGCTTTGCCTGCTTGACTTTACTACTTTTCCATTAATATTTACGTCACTGCAATGTCTGATCGCATTTGAACCCGAGGCATTTTGACTACTTCCGATTATTCGAACAGGATTTTGAGAAACTATTGACCGAGAGTCGACTAGCTTGGACCCTGACAAATTACTCGGGGCCTGATCTGGATCCAGGCTGTTTGCAAATGTGTCACTAGCAGTTAACGACATCCCGACCTATCTGTTCGAGCGTGCATGTTTTAACTGAGTATGTTATAACAGCAGGGCGATTTCAAAATTCCGTTTTCACATATGATAAATCAGAGTTACAGATAAAGGTGCGTACCCAAATACTAAAGTCGTCCTTTCTCCACCAAACCCTATACTGTGACCCCTCTTTAGAATCATCTCAAAGATCCCATGCTGACATAACATATCTACCGGTGGTATTATATAGATAAAATGCCACGTTACCACGTTGTAGTTAGTATTTTATTTACGATAACTATAATCTTATCAACAATCCCAGCTTGTAAACAGATTAACAGATACTTGAGGACACCATTAATTTCTATTTTCAGCTGAAGGTGGATATAAGGTTTACCAAGCCAATCAAAGCCACAGAAACCTTGACACAATGTTCCAAGAACAAGGATATTCCACAACACGTGTTTACAGAAACACGCAGTGATATCGTTTCCTTCCGCGTGTCGTTACCGGCAGCAGGTTTTTACAAGCTTTCTCTCTTTGCCCTGTCGTTACACGATGACAACAAAAGGCTTCCTGTTGTTTATAATTATCTCATTAATTGCACAAAAGCAACCGGCCCTGTTGAGCTGTACCCAAAACAGTATGCTCAGTGGAATAAAGGCTGCTACATGAACGAGCCAGTCAGTCTTAGCTCTAGATCGAACTTAAACAACGTCAAGTTCGAGGTCGGTATAGCAGGTGTCCAGGCTGTGGCGGTGGTAGCGGAAGGAGAATGGACTCATCTACAGAAGGCGACAGAGACAGGGAATATCTGGGAAGGTTTCGTAAACCTGGAGCAGTACAAAGGAAATGACTCCAAGGTCACTCTTGTTGCAAATTACGGCACTGATAGCATATTCTCAACGCTTCTTGAGTACAGAGTTTAAATCCTGAACGCTATGTAGACGTCGGCCATAAGCTTTTGCATGTTAAGCAATTATTTTACAGACAGAAAATATCGTTTGTCAGATTTCGAACCTAACGCTTTTCCATTTACTTTTAAAGTTGTAATTATGGTGTCAAACAGTTTGTAAATCTATTACACGTCGACTTATTCGGCGCAATGTCTGGACCCAGTCAGTTTGCAAAAGTAATACCGGATTTGTCCATGGTATTCAGTAGGTCAATGGATCCTTTGCTTAACCCATTCCCTCATGTTGACGCCTTTTGACGCCTCTACAAAAGTCACCTGTTGATACCATTGTGATAAATAGAGCATTTGTTCCTATAGGAGCAAGTGCTCTATTTATTACAATGGTTTCATACTACAAAATTCTTAAATTTCCTTTTCTAGTTAATTCTCCTTTTAGGTAGATTTATTCAAAGTGGTTAGATCTAAAATAGCCTATGACGTAATGGGTTAACCCTTGACCTGCTGTGACAAAATAATGTCTACTCAAATTTGGATCGTGTGCAAGTTTGACTTCTTCCGGTTCGATCAAGTTTTTGAGAAACTATTGACCGAGTGTCAAACAGCATGGGTACTGATGAGACATTATCCCATCTGGATCCAAACAGTTTGCAAATGTTAGTCAGGTCGAGAATAGCTAGATACAAATTTTCAGACTGTCTTGACCGGATAAGTCTCTTTAGGCAGGTAGCAATTTAATGCAGGGTGAGAGTCATGTAGAAAGCTCCTTAACTCCATGATTTTCAATCTACATTATGCTTCCAATTGTCCGAAAGACCGACGCAGTTTAAATGTCTGGTTTAAGGGGTATTACAGTACGTTTATTGCGAAAGGGTTAATACTATTTTAGTCTGTTTCAAACATTGTCGGACTGCTGGTATAAGTTTCTTCACTATGACTATAAATTTTGCTATTAGGCCTACTTATAGATACATGTAAGATGCACTATCACTTATATAATGTACAGTAAAACCTCTCTAAACCGGACGTACATTTTAGTATAAATATTGGCCTTGGAGACAGGTGGCAGCTTAATGCAGGGTGAAAGTCATGCAGAAAGCTCCTCTTGGAGCTTTCTGCATGACTTTCATCCTGCATTAAGCAGCCACCTGCCTAAAAGTATCTAAATTCTTTTGTACTAGAATTCCGGTTTAGAGGGGTTTTACTGTACTTCAAATTATCCTCACTCGTCGTTTCAGTGGGCGGATAGGATTTTGTAATCACCTTTGCGATCAGGTTGAACCCATATTAGCTGAAACAAAGTTATTTGGAATTGCATTAAGATCCAGGCTGTTTGATACCATGATCATGTTTTTGAAACAAGAGGACAAAAGGTTTAACTCTTTCGGCACCAATGTCGCTTGTTGGCACCATTGAAAACAGTGCAGTCCCAGGTCAGATGCCGCCATCTGGCCTGGGACTTCACTGTTTTCTGTATTATTTCAGCCCAAGCATATAGGTGTTCAAAAACAAATGTTTTACTAATATACCTTTAGTATTTAGTTTAGAATTATGTTTAATATGAAATTATTATTGCAGACGACACTTTTAAATTTGGCGCCAAAAGAGTTAAGCAGACGTTAATAGATGGCATCGAAAAAGTTCATTCACGTATAGTTATTTTTGCAAACATTTCGATCAATGAACGTCGTAAACATCTGACATCTAACTCCTCTTAAGCTGGTATTTACAAACTCGGAAGTTTCATTAGGATCTAAACTGATTGGATCTTTTTCAGTAGTTACGTAAAGGCATAAACGAACTGGAAATAAAGTCAGTAAAGGTTTCAACAGATCAGAGATCTATAAAGTAAACTTGTTTTAGCATGAGAAGGGCATTCTGTATATTTGCCACTATTGACTGGTGTCCGTTATTAACTTATTCCCCGTTTAATAAAGCAAATTAGACCATGTGATCGTTTGTAATTCGTTACGTTTTGTGTCCTAATTCCACTGCAGTGTACAGTATGAGACTAAGAATATTTTACAGCTCTCGAGGTTATAAAACGTTTTGCTTGAGTCTGAGATCATTCTCAAGCATCTGATTGGTCAGATTATGAGCAAGCTCAAAATCTAACCAATCAGATAATTGAGAATGAACTCAGACTCGGAAAGTTTATAACATCGAACCTAGGTATATATGTACACAATAGAATCAGGTTGAAATTTGACGCCACAAGTTGCTCAAAACATATAGGCATACAAATTATATTTTAAGTACTGTATTACCTACGTTTATTTATATATTTCTTACTCAGACTGAACATATATCAAAGACTAGGGATCTTGACATGAGCAATGACACCATAAATGTATTCCTTTACAGTAAAACCATGTCAAAATTTGATCACAGCATATGCATCAGTAGTTTAGACTTTAAATTATTATTTATATACCTCGACCGCAGTCAGAATATATTTCCAAGAAAAAGAATGTAGGCTGGGCAATGACAACGAATCCGTGTTTTTGTTTAGTTAAACCAGTGTTAACCCATTACCTGATAAGCTATTTTTAGATACAAACTCTTTGAATAAATGTATAGAAAAGGAGCATTAATTAGAGAAAAGGAAAATTTTAGAATTTTGTACTTTGAAACCATTGTGATAAATAGAGCATTTGCTCCTATAGGAGCAAATGCTCTATTTATCACAATGGTTTCACAAAGCGACTTTTACAGAGTCGTCAAAAGTCGTCATTATGAGGGAAAGGGTTAAGAGAGCAATAACAGATTACAAAAATGAGTCCTCATATATAGGTGATTGCAAGTTCCCTTTCAATATAACTTTTGTCCTGCAATACTAACTGCTTCATATGCACAAACTTGATTTTTATGCTGAAACTTGCAGTTAAAATGTATGTGACGTTAACATATCAGTCTTGATTTGAAAACATAATGACTCATTTCAATTTCAATTGTTCAATTGTCCATTAATTTAATGGAGCTGCATGAAAAGAACAACATCGCTACTAATTTTGGACAAATTCGTGCAAAGACTTCAGAAAATATACATCAATGTGATTTGTGTTCTATATTGCATTTTTGTAAAAGTAACATGCAGTGTTTAATCTAAGCATCAAATACATGTATGCATGGATGGTATTAGAAGAAGAATTTACATATTCTTAGGCTTCAATAATTCGGTTACATCTGTATATGTTAGGGTAGTATTTTAATGTAATGTGTATACGTCATTAATATGCGTAATCTATGTAGAAGAGTTGATCATTTCCTGCAGCTCTGGTGGAATAACATGACCGAACATCGAGTAGTACTGTAAAATCCCTCCAAACCGGAATTCTAGTACAGAAACATTTATATATTTTAAACAGGTTGCTGCTTAATGTGGGGGGTGAAGGTTGTGCAGAAAGCTCATAGAGGAGCATGGCATTCTACATGACTGTCCCCCTACATTAAGCTACCGTTCGTCTCTAAGACCGGTATTTATTCTAAATTCAACGCCCGGGTTAGATGGATTTTACTGTACATACAACGCTTTCGAAATATTTGAAAACGTGTATGACAAAAAAATGATTTGGGTGGCAAATTGCACAAGATTCCAGCAAATTACATCCCAACCGTTGCACCAACGGCAAACACTGGTAGTATCCAATCCAGTACCACCCCGACAAGAAGATTCTATAGTGTTGATATACTTTACAGCCCCACTGTTACATTACGTCCACTTATTTTTTAAAGAAGCTTCTTGCTATATTACCTGTATATCGAAAACTTGTTCACATTGTACAGGGAATCTTCTTGCATAACCTGTATATCCGTAACATTTTCACATTTTTCCTTATTACATTGCCTGCATATCGAACTTCTTGCATTACCTGTACTTATATCGAAAACACTCTCACACTTTTCAAGAAACTTCTTGTATTACATGTACGTGTATATCGAAAACACTAACATTTTTTAAAGAAACGTCCCGCTCCATCACCGGTATATGGAAAACATTCTCATACTTTTCAAAGGCATTTCTGGCATTACCTGTATATCGAAAACATTCTCACATTTTACAAAAAAAGCTTCTTGCTTCATTGCCTGTATATCGCAAACCCTCTCACGCTTTTGACATTTCTTGTATTACCTCATTTGACCACTGAGCTATTTTGGGAGTATCGTTTTTAGGAGAGGAATTTATTACTTTGTGTATTCGTTTGCTTACAAACGCGGCAGTACATGTAATAATTATATCATGTAACTGCATGGTATTGTTAAAGACATACAATTAAACCTCGCTAATCATAACACGTAAATTGTCATTATTGAGCTGTAAAACAGGCTGCAGCTGAATGCAAGGGGTAAATCATGCAGAAAGCTTCACAGAGAGCTATCTGCATGACTTACACCAATCATAAAACAGCTGCCTGTTTTAAAAGTCTCAATTCTTCTACACTAAATGTTCGGATTAGTAAGTGTTACTGTACGTGACAATGATTGATAGCCGTAACTCATCATTTATCACTGAAGCTAGGCTAAAGTTGGAAACATTTATACTGACCATACAGTGAGGATAAAGTAAGACATATTTGTTAACACCGACTATCTATATTTTAGCACTGTATAAAGGAGTGTATATGAAGGGAAGGGTTAACCACTTGAGAAATTCAGGTCGTTGCTTAATGCATCAAAATAATGCAGAAAGCTCCAATGTGACACTGGAAATGTTATCGTTGGACGTGTAGAATTATTGAATAGAAAACAACACTTGAAGTTGGTTCTTCAGTTTAATTCATTACAAAGAATCCAATAACGAACGAAGATCAGTAGCTTGAATGTACTGGTGTGACACAAAAATATTCTAAAACATTTTTGTTTACTTTCCCGCTTCTTCCATTCTGCTAAACTCTTTCCATGTTAGGTAACTATCATCTGTAAATAAATGTCGTCTGCCACTTTTCTCAAAGATAAATTCCATTTTTTTCTGTTCAAAAAAGTATCCAAGGTGTCATATAGTTTGGATCCTGATGAGATGCCGAGTTTTTCGGTTTTTCATCTGTATCCAAACTGTTTGCCTGAGATAAACATGAATTTGCCGCAAACATGCAATGAGGTGAATATCAAACATGTTTTAGGATATCCTGGAGCTTTAACCCTTTAGGCGCCAAATTTCTAATTGTTGTCTACAAACCACTTTTGTTAAATCATTTGGTAAAATGAGGGAAATAAGATAAATAAATGCCAATTTCAAAGGAATAAAGTACATATACAGAAATAGAGTTTGAGACAAATAGTGTAGTCCCTGGTCAGAAGCCGCCTTGATAAGGAGGCGTCTGGTCTGGGACTGCACTATTTGTCATGGTGCATTTATGCGACATTGGCGGTGAAAGGGCTAAACGTGAGAACTTGATAAATTCAAGCATTGGTCTCATTCAACTCAAACGTTTTTCTACAGATGAAATACGACAACTAAATGATAGAGCGCTGAGTCACGTCACGAGAAATGGGGTAATATCTCTATGCAACAGCCACAACGAACAGTTCAAGTTCAATTCAGTGATGCCAAAATGATGTCATCTGCAGCATTTGTCGTCTGCTACAAGTTAGTTTGTTTACCCCCCCCCCCCAAATTTCTTTTCCAGAAAGTACACAGTCTAGATCCTGATGAGACGTTATCTGGATCCAAACGGTTTGCAAAGGTTATCACAGATGTGACACTTTCCGTATTACAGTGCTCCCTCCCTACAACGACCCTCTCAATAACGATTCCCTCCTTACAACAACGCATACCACTGTTTCCGAAACAACAAGGCCCCAGAAACAACTTTTTTCCATCGTATTTTCTTTATGCCTCCATCAAACCCTATGTTGTGACCACTCTTTAGAATCGTCACTTTGTGACGATTCTAAAGAGTGGTCACAACATAGGGTTTGATAGAGGCATAACGGTTTTAGTTCTCGAAATACACCTTATCTGAGGATCTGCAAACAAGCTAATTATGTTTGATTTTTCTTCCCTATAACAACTCTCTCTGAACAACACATACAATCTTCGTATCCCAAAGGGTGTCGTTGTAGAGAGGGAGCACTGTACTTCTTTTCGACATTGCAAACACTTACATTATTGCTTACACAGAGAGCCAGAGTACGAAACTGAAATGTATCACAGTCTCATAGATCAATATAACGTATAGGAAAATGAATGGACAGACTGACAAAACTCATGAAACATTAAGGATGACAAGCATGCAATCAGCACAGTGAAAACGGTGTAGAACCAGATAAAATATCGTGTTTACGCCACAGTGTTTGATTAGCGCTGTGTGTCAATGATAATCATGAACCTTTTCAATCCCATAAATGCACGCACTGTCATTTGCAAACAGTGTAGACCCAAGCAAGAGGGTTCCTAAAGGCGCCCTCTGATCAGGAACTGCCCGGTTTACATGTACTTATAAAATTATAAAATATACGACCCCAATTCTACCAAAACATGTATACATATGCCGTTATAAAAAATCAGCTAATAAATATTCATAACCTCATTATTTCTTACATGAATATTGAGGGGAGAAAGGGTTGGGTATAAAAATGTGTTATAGAGATTATTTCGAACAATCACTTCGTTGTTTTCATAAAAACACACAAACAGAATTAATAAACAAGACTGTAAACACTCTTCTGTAATAATCATCCAAATACATTCTTTTCTCTGGGTAGTACCTGAAGATGATAGCTTAACCCTTGACCCGATAAACAGTGTAGATGTCGCCTGATCTGAGTACAGTGCCCCATCCCTTCAACGACCCTCTCAATAACGATTCCCTCCTTACAACAACGCATGCCACTGTTTCAGAAACAACAAGGCTCCAGAAACAACTTTTTTCCATCGTATTTTCTTTATGCCTCCATCAAACCCTATGTTGTGACCACTCTTTAGAATCGTCACTTTGTGACGATTCTAAAGAGTGGTCACAACATAGGGTTTGATAGAGGCATTACGGTTTTAGTTCTCGAAGTACACCGTATCTGGGGATCTACAAACAAGCTAATTATGTTTGATTTCCCCTCCCTATAACAACTCCCTCTGAACAACACGTACACTCTTCGTATCCCAAAGGTTGTCGTTGTAGAGAGGGAGCACTGTATTTTCGTTTGCAGAGGCGTGAAGAGCATTTGTATGAGGAAAATAGTTAAACCCTATATGAGCCGTCTGATCAGGGTCTGCTCTGTTTGCTTTTGACATAATATAGATCTGATCTGAGTCTACAGTTTTAGGCAAAGCAAAACGTTCCATTGAAAAGATTACAGTATAAAACTTGAGCTAAATTAATATTCATGTCGTCATTATTTCTTTTATGAATAATGAACAGATAGAGGATTAAGAAAACAGTGTTGATCTGTTCTAGAGAGCTTCCGGTTGAGGCCTCTTATCAAGGTTTAATGTCCATATATTGCTTCGACATAACAATTCTTGCACTAAATATAAATTAGATTAGTCCACAGCATATATGTCTACGAGTTTATTAACAAATACATATTAAGATGTGTTAATTGTCAAACAACACACTCGTTACAACGAAATGAATATAATAAGTTAACTTCTGTACCTGAATAAACTACCTCAGAATTGACTCTGATGCATTAACACTAATCTGCTGAGTAATTAAAACTAGCTCTTCCTTTTCTGAACATTAACCCATTACCTCATATACTATTTTTAGATACAACCTCTTTGAATAAATCTACCGAAAAGGAGCATTAACTAGAGAAAAGGAAAATTTTAGAATGTTTTAGCTTGAAACTATTGTGATAAATAGAGCATTTGCTCCAATAGGAGCAAATGCTCTATTTATCACAATGGTTTCACAAAGTGACTTTTAAAGAGTCGCCAAAAGTCGTCAATATAAGGGAATGGGTTAACTAAGCAAAACTTATCCCGGGAGGAACTGATTTGTATGATTTGTATGACAAATACTACAGACCCTGATGAAAGTGTGCCCTCGGGAGTCCTTTCATCAGGGTCTACATTGTTTGCAAATGTCTTATACGCTTGTTTCCCGCATATTAACCCTTTCGCTGCCAAGTTCTGTCGTCCGCTAACTTTGTCGTCTGCTACAAAATTTCATTTTTTTTATCTTCTTCATTTTTGTTTCAAAAACATAGTAACAGTCACAAGCAGTTTGGATCCTGATGAGACGCCGAGTTACTCGGCGTCTCATCTGGATCCAAACTGTTTGCATAGGTTATCACAGATCCGGCATTGGCAGCGAAAGGGTTAAGAGTTAAACCGAAATTGTGTAAACCTGCATTTAGCATTCTGCATTTAGCATCCAGCATTTAGCATCCTGCATTTTTTACCTTTACCCTTTACCCATCTGTAAAAAACTAATATCAGCTCAAATTGCGGACATGGGACAATTTTGAATACCTATTTGTTCCATTTGTTTTAAAAACTATTAATCAAGTCTTAAACAGTCTCGATCTTAGTGAGATGACGTGTTACACAGAGCTGGATCCAAGCTATTTGCAAATGCCAGACAAATCGTTATAAGTGGGATAAGGATTAAAAAATTAATCAGTAAATTGTCGCTTAACCCTTTACTCCATAAATCCGTTTTTTTACGCGTTTGCAAACAGAGTAAACCCTGATCAGACGACTCCTGTATGAGCCGTCTGATCAGGGTCTGCTCTGTTTGCTTATGGAATAATATAGATATGATTCTACAGTTTCTGCTTTGGCAAAAAAATCATAAATTGATATGCTATTTAAAAACATAATTTAATTAATATTCATGAGTTCATACTTATGTCATGAATATTCATGGAATAGAGGGTTAATACAAGTACAGTAAACCCCCTCTAATGCGACCACCAAAAAGGGGCATAATTCACAGTGACAAAGACAGGTGGTAACTTAATGCAGGACGAAATTTATGAGCTTTCTGCATAACTTTCGTCCTGCAATAAGCAACCACCTGCTTATGAAGACAGCCATGTTTGTTCATTAAGTGGTCGCATTAGCGGGACTTTACTGTACACAATAAGTAAAGCTTAACCCTTTCTCTACCAATACCATATCTGTGATTACCTGTGCAAACAGTTTGGATCCAGACTAGGCGTCTCATCAGGATCCAAACTGTTTGTTACTGTTGTATTTTATTTTGAAAGAGAAAGGGAGAAAATTGCACACAAACTACAACATTTGGCAGCGAAAGAGTTAATAAAACTACTGGCCCAAGCAACGAGTCAGACACTCGGTGTCTGATTAGTACTCGTCAATATATGTACATGTACATACAGGTTTTATATTACGACTTTACAAATAACATTGACCATCTCAAGACAACTTTTTCGGTGTCTACATTGTTTGCGAAGACATAACGGTACAATCTGCGGCTTATATGAATTTCTTTAGAAGGGAAGTAATGTCTATCAATCTATCAAACAGTATATAAGCTATAAGTAGTTATTCCCCTTTAATCCATTCGGTAAATTATCTAGATGTGAACCTCACAAATAAACAAATATTCAGGTCCACATTATCTGCAGACAGCGCTTGCCAACTTTAGCCACATTGAAACTAATCATACTTATCCGCTGATTTTTAAATCAACACAGGATTTTTTTTTGCTTTGACAGAAACTGTAGAATCAGACCGAAATAAGTTCCATAAGTAAACAGAGTAGACCCAGATTAGACGGCTCATGTAGGAGCCGTCTGATCAGGGTCTGCGATAAGCTTATGGTATAAAATTGATACGATTCTACAGTTTCTGCCATGGTCAAAATCCACATGCTCATGCGTTATTATAACAATTCATCTTAACCCTTCTCTTGCTATTCGCGTCAATATACCTACCTGTAAATAGTGAAGACCCAGATGAGACAGCTCCTGCAGGAGCTGTCTCATCAGGGTCTGCACTATTTACAAGTTTATTGTGCAACCAGTGCACTCCACAGCGGTGATTGCACAGCGAACTACTTGTACACAGTGAAGATATGTGTAATTATACAACAGGGCATGGGTAAAGAAGGAGAACTATATATATATAATTATACAACAGGGCATGGGTTGAGAAGGAGAAATGTATTTCAAAATTCAGCAAGAGAGGGGTTAATTTATATTCATGATGTCATTATATCTTACGTGAAGTGAATATTCATGGAGTAAAGGGTAAAGCCCCTTGAGGAGCTTTCTGCATGACGTTCATTCTGCATTAAGCAGCCACTTGTCTAATGAAATAAATATTCTTCTATCTTAACCCTTCTCTTGCTGAATTTTAGAATACATTTCTCCTTCTTTACCCATGCCCTGTTGTATAATTACATATATCTTCACTGTGTACAAGTATTTCGCTGTGCAATCACTGCTGTGGAGTGCACTGGTTGCACAATCAACTGGTAAATATATATAGTGCAGGAGCTGTCTCATCTGGGTCTTCACTATTTACAGGTAGGTATATTGACGTGATTAGCAAGCGAAGGGTTAAAACTTCAGGTAAGAGTGGGTGGTTTTAATGAAGAATATAACCCGTGTCAAACGTCTATACATAATTATTTCACATGATTTACAACACGAAATCAAAATATCAAATATAGTCTTTAAGACTAATAAGTTTTGACCTCAACTGCCACTAGTTCTATGTAAAACACGTGCATGTCTTAGCACTGCTTTAGTCTCCAGATTTGGATAAATTCTTTCTGTATGATTTCTATATCCAAATGGGGATTCCCAAAGACATTTCCAGATATTTGCATCTTAACGAATTGAACACAGTTTTATGCTTTTTAAACTCGAAAGTATGATATTTTCTGGAGTAAAATTCTTATTCAAAATGAGAGAAAATATGTATGTTACATAGATTATTTGTGCATAGTAGTAATTGTTTAACCCTTCTCCCACTACTTGTAATCGTACTCGCGTTTGCAAACAGTTGGATCCAGATGAGACACCGGGTAACTCGGCGTCTCATCAGGGTCCAAACTGTTTGACACTAAATTTATATTGGAAAAGCAATTGAATGAAAATCCACTTTGACACTTAACTCATTTCCTCCTACTGTCGCTTCTTGGCGCCTCTGTAAAAGATATTTTTTCAAATCATTGTGATAAAAAGAGCATTTGCACTATGTATTACAAATGTTTCAAAACTACACAATTCTAAACTTTTCTGTAATAAATGGTCCTTTTCGGTAGATATTTTTCAAAGAGTTCGGGTCTAAAAATAGTCAAGGATGGAATGGGTTAAAGTAGACGACAATGTATGAAGACGAACATTATTTTGTGCCAAAAGAATTAAAGCGTTAATGGCCTCTATAAAGCTGCTTTACTGTGAGTAGCAACAGTACATTTGTCAACTGAGGTAAAGAAACTGTTTGCAGAGCATTGTTTACCCGAGTTATTTCGGTAGCAAAATAACAACAAATCATTTATAGTAAGCTAAATTTACAAATAAAAATACAACCTCTTTCGATGAAGTATAATACATTTAAAAATCACACAATTATGGCACAAAAATATAACAGTTATGGGACATAGTGTAACAAAGTATGGCACCCAGTGAAGTGAGTATGGGACGAAACAGTGTAACTAAGGGACATAATTCACACAATTTCTACTAGCTAGTTATCATAGGATTATCACTCTTGGATTAAAAACATCTTACAACAATATCATCGCGTGTTTTGTGGGGGAATTGTGTATTTTGCTATTGATATATTTCGCATTGAAATTAAAACTGTTTCAAATATATAAACCAATTGCACAATGTTGTTGTGTCGACACCACATGTATGTCTCACTGTCATTGGTTATCCCTTTACCCAATAGCCTGTTTCTAGTTTTGAAGACATATGACCACTTAAAGCAGGTTGAAAGTAAAGCAGAATGCGCCTTAAGGCGCATTCTGCTTTACTTTCAGCCTGCTTTAAGCTACCACCTACTAGGATATAGAAAATATTTATTATGCAATATGTTCATGACTGTATGAATTTGAACTATTTTCTTCAGCGGAGGAATAAATCAAACACGCTAAAAGCCGCTTCTATCAGGTAAAGGGTTATACACTACTTCCTCTAACAATTTCTACATACACCATACTTACACGTAACACTTTGTTTAACCCTTTACTCTATTAATACGCATTTCAACGTTACTGCAATAGGGTCTGCTCTGTTTGCTTATGTTATAACATAGATATAATTATATAGTTTTTGCCAAGACTAAACATTCCTTTGTCCATGAGCTATTATAACAACTAATCTTATTAATATTCATGATGTCATCATTTTTACATGAATATTCATGGAGTAAAGGGTTAAATATTTGAGTGTGGAAAATTACTAAGTGAAATGACCCACTACCCACTACAAAATTAGAACGAAAGGTATCCTTCACTAGAGGATTTAGAATGACAAACTGTGCAGACCTTGATCAGGTGGTTCCTCTAGGAGCCCTCTTATCTGGGTCTTAACTGTTTGCAAATGTTATTTACACCTGTTTCCCACAGTACAGTCATGCACAACGTACCTGAATACTTCTACACATAAACACACAGTTTCTACACAGCACGGGACTGAAAAATCCACTTATCACGTGACCATCCTAATACGCTTACTACACATACATACAAGTAGGGCCAAGTGCATATGAGTAAGGCCATGGGCAAACAATGTGCGTGCTGTATACATATTTAAAATGATAATGACGTCAAAATGCAATGACTACATGAACGTGTTAGGTCAATCCATATAGCTAGTCCAGCCAGCAGGATGGCCTTAACATTTTTGGAGACACCAGATTAGCCTGTCTCTCATCTAGGTCCATACTGTGCAAAGACAATGACAATTAAATTTGAACCCTTCAATAATGTAAACAGAGGTCCAGATAAGATGCGTAAATCTAAACATTTACAAGGATAGCTCCTTTATTTCTACACCTAACCCTATACTGTGACCACTCTTTAGAATCGTCTCTTCGAGACGATTCTAAAGAGTGGTCACAGTATAGGGTTTGGCGGAGAAATGACGATTTAGAAAATGGGCACGCAGCTTTATCTGTGTCTCTGATTAATTTCAAATAAATTTGAGAAGCTCTCTGAAAAAGGGGTCTTACTGCATTGCAAATAGAATGACCTAATATCAGACATCCCGGTTTTGACGAGGTTTTAAGCAGGAAACATCAGGGTAGATCTTAAGCAGATGTCGCGTCTGAGAGGTGGCAGCTAGTCTGGGTCTACACTGATTTAAATGTCATACTATCTTTTTCCAGTAGAAACCAGCTCATTTATGATACAAACACCAAAACCCGTCATGCAAACAGTTAATGGAAGGTCGATATATAATATGTGAATACATTTTTAAAAACGTAAATGTTTGTTCGGGATATTCTCCTGTCCGATTGTTGGAGTTTGCTCCCAGTTCATCCTATCGCTGCATTGTACATTTAACCATTTACTCTATCAATACGCCTTTGTACGCCGTTGTACGCCTTTGTACGCCTTTGCACGCCTTTGTACGCCTTTGTACGCCTTTGAAAACAGAGCAGATCCATATCAGACAGCTCATATAGCAGCCGCCTGATCAGAGTCTGCTCTGTTTGCCTATGCTATAATACATATATAATTCTACAGGTTTCTGTCATGATCAAACGTTACTGCGTCCATGCGCTATCATGACAATTAATGTACAGTAAAACCCCTCTAATGCGACCACCAGAAACAGTAATAATTCCGAGTGGTAGGGGCAGGTTGTAGTTTAATGCAGGGCAAAGGTATGGTTATTCATTAAGTGGTCGCATTAGAGGGGTTCTACTATAATTAATATTCATGACGTCATTACTTCTTACATGCATATTCACAGAGTAAATGATTAAGCTGGCACATTCAACCTTTCGACAACATAATTATATGTTTCTTGCAACAAAACTCTTTGTCCATTTCATAACTACGTAACTTCCGTACTCTGAGTGTCAAATAGTGCGCACCAAATCCATATTAATGCCGACATCATTTATATAACATTATACAGGTGAAATCATTTTTCATATTGGTCCCCTGCTTATCCAGTTAGGGGTTTAATGGTGGTTCCTTCCCTTTTTATGGCAACTTATAAACGACTTCACCAGTCTGAAATATGTCATCTATAAAGTATTAGTATTTCCAGACCGAGTATTTAATCCAGTAGCTCCATACCGGGTTCACGTCACCGTCATCTTCAGTTATGCTATAACTTCATACCAGCATGAAGTGTTAAATATAGCTCACAAAGATACCCGTATATTCCTAACATATTGACTTGTCGGTTATCCAGGAAGGCGGCATTGGCTGCGGGAACCCTGGAAGTACCTTGTAACTGCCCGGATGTACTTTGTATACCCTGAAACATAGCAGAAAAAGGTGAATTAAGTAATAGATAAATGACGGTGCCATAGGGGAATCAGCACACGTGGCATTGCAAACGGTGTATACATTTTACAGTTTTAGCTACATTATATTATGACAAATGGTAACCCGAGTTCGTCATGATCACACACCAATTTGAAAACAATGTATCTGTAGTGATTAATCTACATTAGTAGCAATTTAATACAATAAAAAACTCTAAAACTTTCATTAACCCCATCAATGTAAGAAATAGTGATGTCATAAATATTAATTAGATTAAATTTATAATACAATGTAACACATGGAAACAAGAATATTTTGCTATGGAAAAAACTGTAGAATCATATGTTTGTCATATTCTCAGCAAACAGATTAGATCCTGATCAGACGGCTCCTACAGGAGCCGTCTGATCTGGGTCTACTCTGTTTTCAGAAGGGTTGAAAGGAATATTTATGGAGTAAAGAGTTAAAGAAGAATTAAACTATTTTCAGCAGGTGAATGCTGAGTGCAGAGTGAAAGTTATATGCAGAAAGCTCTTCCATACTGAAGACAAACTATTATACTCATTTGCACGTTCGATTCAGAGGGATTAAATGTAGTTCCCTTTGCCCCACTGGCGCAAAATTTACTTGTAAGTTTCTTGTTCCAGACAATAATTAGTCGTTCGTTTACTTCAACCTTCAGCTATGAAACATGAATGCATTGTGATTTAGTCCAGACGGGCGGTGGTTTACAACAGGGAGATAAGGAAAGCAAACCAAAGTACACGCGATCCATTTAATATTTTATTTATCGCCCTAATGACCTTTGAATTGAATAAATCTTTGGCATTCTAGAGATGTGTTCCTGGTAAATATTGAAATTAGTTTGGTTCTCGACAAGGGGCCAGTAACTTGGCACTTCCTCGTCATCAAATGCATCAACCTATTACTCCAGTGGCACATGTTCTCGCGCATTTGCAGAGTAGACCCAGATCAGACGGTTCCTGTGGGGGTCTTATGAAAAGTGTATTCTCTGTTTACTTATGAAATAAAATAAATCTGATTCTACAGTTTCCGTAATTGTAACTTTTTAACTAATTAATATTCAATATCTAACTTGAATATTCATAGAGTATATAGTTAAATTGACACTGTGGTCATGTTTGTATTTGTTTTTATGGTGATGTTAGTTTCTACAGCAAGAACAGATGCTCAGGGTGTTGAAGATTAATTCCTTTTTCTGTTTTTTTGCGGACATTTTGATAACTATTCAGACGCCTCTATTCTTCCCGCAGAGTGAGAGATTGCTTATTTCGACCCATTTATCTACTCTCGCTGTGTTTCCACCTAATAGTCATTGTTCGTATCAGGTCATAATAAACATTAGCAGTGTAAAGAGGTGTATGTGTCTATTAACCCGTTACCTCGTAGACACGCATTTGCAAACAGAGAAGACCCAGATCAGAAGGCTCCTATAGGAACCGTCTGATAAGAGTATACTCTGTTTGCTTGTGGAAATACATAGATCTGATTCGGCAGCGCCATGGTCAAAACACACGTGTTCATATGTCATTATAAAATATTCAGCTGATAAATAGCCATGCAATCAGTATTTTTGTTAACCCTTTCCCTGGTGAATATTAATGTAGGAAATAATGAAGTCATGAATATTAATACGATTATTTTTTTATAATGACATATGAACACAGGGCATTTTAGCTCAGGCAGAAGCTGTAGAATCAGATCTATATCACACCATAAGCAAACAGAGCAGACCCAGATTAGACGGCTCCTATAGGAGCCGTCTGATCTGGGTCTACTCTGTTTGCAGATGCGTCAAAATGCGCTTACATAAAGGAAAGGGATAACCATTAGTATGACGAGATGATTAGATCATGCTCAAAACTTAGAGTTGTATACAAAACATAAACTATAATGTAATTTCAGTACAGATATAATAGAACTGGTATTAATTTAAAGCGGCCATAACACATGAGTGTAAGTATAAGGCAGGTGGTAGCTTAATGCAGGTCAAAGTTAATGCAGAAAGCTCGTATACTGCCAAACTGCTTGGATCCCAATGAAATGCATACCTGCTCGGTTATGGGTCCAAAATGATGACAACGGTTATTATATATTCGTCCACAAAGTTAACTTAATTTCGTTTCTCAACTGTTTATAACAAAGAATTGTAGGACGTCATTTTTATAAGGACATACTCATCTCAAGTCTAAAACATATGTGACCACGTTCTACAAAAAAGGTCGACGTGTGAAGAGTGTAATTTCATGACACATAAAAACTTGCATCGAACAATATTCATTTCAGAGAATTTTGTGATTGATTTGCAAAAATAATGTGATCATATTCTTCTCAGTCGAAAAAATTGCATGTTTGCTTGATTGTTTTTGTTTTGTTTGTATCGGAGTGATACGTTGATTTAACAGTATTTCAGTCATTTCGCGATGTTCGGCTAAATACAAGTGGAGGAGGACCCAGCTGTGGAAGGCTTCCTCACCTGAAAAATCCGAGTGCCTGAACAACAGCGGTGAGTGGTCTAAGTGTTTGTTAAACTGAAAAGAACATGATCGCAAATTTCCCATGTGAGAAGAATGTGATCTTTGAAATATGAAATCCTACACAGTATATTACTTACTTGTCTCTTTTTATGAAGTAGATGTACCCATCCTTCCATCTAAGAGCCCCATTTGGGGATTTTGGCAGGCCCTCAAAGTACTGGGCTGTAGATAATGGGTACCCACTCACCACGGTGTCCCGTCCAGTGCTCCATTCCCAGAATTCCGTTGCCTGTAAGTAAACGGAAATGACGTACATGTATCACATTCAGTAAAACAATATTATATAATATAATGCATTCTATTCTGACATTTTATGTTGTATGGTTGAAATGCATATTGGATATTATCCAATTAAAGGCACACATCGGTGTTTGATGTTGCAAAATTACTAAATAAATTATATCCAAGAAACACATAAGCATGCTAAAACATTGCTATTGCCACTTTAGAATTGATTATAAAATGTAAGACTTAATAACTACATACACATCAATAAATGTCTATGTCCAGGACATAAATTCAAGGGCGCGAAAGTCTGGCGGGACTGATTTCAAGCCTCATAATATCTATATTATTTTTTATAACATAATTTCTTGTGGTAAAAGTAATATTTTAGAATGTTTATGTTTTTCGTGAGTAGTTTATTAACCCTTCGCTTGCTGAATTTTGAAATACATTTTTCCTTCTTTACCCATGCCCTGTTGTATAATTACATGTACATATATCTTCACTGTGTACAAGTATTGCGCTGGGTAATCACTGCTGTGCAGTGCACGGGTTGCACAATCAACTTGTAAATAGTGCAGACCCT